>OZ023246.1:7356913-7865184 GCA_964006365.1 Trididemnum miniatum
AAACACCCCAAAGTTCGATTGATGACGTCACAAGGTATGCTAGCGTACCTTCACTAGATACCACATGAAACTTAGTGCAAACGAAAGCTTACAATGCACTGATTGCGAAATGGTATGTGACAGAAATTTTTTCGGCTGCTTTACCCCCGGCGGAAGCTCTTACGAGTGAGTTATGACATCATTTTTGATGTGACGTCATAGCGAAAAAATTTTGACAAAGAATCGCATGAAACTTAGTGCAAACGAAAGCTTACATCGCACTGATTACGAAATGATATGTGACAGAAATTTTTTCGGCTGCTTTACCCCTAAGGAAGCCCCCAAAGTTTGAGCTATGACGTCACAACGAACGGGGGTAAAGCAGCCGAAACAATTTTTGTCACATAAGCTTACCATATCGTGATCTGGTCAATGTAAGCTTTTGTTTACACAAATTTCATGTGGTACCTAAAAAAGGTACGCTAGCGTTTTTTTTTTTTTTTTTTTTTTTGAGGGGGGCATTATTTCAGCCAAACGCATCCAATCTGACTCGGCAGAAATCACTTTTCGCCGATGGTTTTTGACGTAGAAGATCGCAATATACTTGGTTATTGATATCTGGAAAATGTATGCTAACACTTTTCAGCTGCCGGTCTATCAACCATGCATTTCGCCAAGGCGCGATAGTCAGACATGGTCAGACCGACGCTTATTTTAGCAGGCTAACTGTGCTTATTTCCCCACTCCACTTATTTCGGCCATGTGCTTATTTCAGTACTGTGCTAATTCTACTGCCGAATTTATTTCGATGCTGTAAGTTCTTTCAGCGTGTGCCCAAAACCTTGATAATAGACCGTGTTACTAAATAAACTTTCGGAAAATGCGTTAATACGATAATGTTTAGATTTGGCTGATCAACTGAAAAACGCGATGTTAAAATGATTACTACAAATTACAAAGTTGATTTTTCGTAGTTTCTGTCTCAAATTATAATTTTATGGTTAATTAGCGGATCAGCGGACTAACGTTAGCTTACGCTAACGAAAAATTCTTGTTATCGGATTAGCGTTAGCGAAGCTAATCTTTTTGATTATCGGACTAGCTGTTAGCGGAGCTAATTTTTGCGTTAGCTCTGCCCACCTATGACAATGACTACATCGTTTTCGTTGTTGAGCCTCTCCATCGATATTGTCTCGCAATTTCGCAAACACAAGTCGGAAAAAGTCGACCGCGATAAATTCTGTAATGCCGCCCTGATCTTATACGACTTTTTTTCGGTGGTGGGATTCAAATTCTTCGTCAGCCGGTTCTATTACAGAAGTTACATATTATCAGCCAGTTCAGTTTCAACTAATGCTACAAGTATTTTATATTTATATTTATTTTTTTTTATATTTGGTTGCATATTTATCCTCCTATCACGAGAAAGCGGTCAATGCATTATGCAAGCTCGCTTAGGAGTTGCCGGCCATTTGTCTACCACACCAAGATGGGGGAATCCCGCTAAGTGCCTTTACCAACGGCACAACAAGTAAACTTGTCGGCTTGTTCTCCACACTGTCCCTTTAATGCTGAGCGTCAAGCAGGGAAGCTGTGAATACCAATTTTAAAGTCATTGGTTTGACCCGACTCGAATCAAACCCGAGTCTACAGCTCAAGAGGCAGGCGCTCTATACCACTCGGCCATCTGAGCTGTTTAACAGGCCAAAGTATAAGCAGCAATGCCAACCGGTTCGCTGTTCTAATAAAATTTCCTGAGACGGTTCTATAGAACCGGTGCGAACCAGCTGAATCCCACCACTGCTTTTCTCGCGATCCGTTATTTTGCCGCGCATTGTTGGAAAAAGCGCTAACAATTAAACAAAATGCAGCTGGGCGTTAACGCACGCCACAGTTGCCATATGTGCTACTTTTCCGCCAAATATGGCTATTTTTGAAGTTCTTTGGCGGGTGAAAATTTGCTTTGTGCGGGTGTGCGGATTTTTAAGCGGGTTTGAAAAAAATGCTTGGCGAATTTTTAAGGTTTACAAGGTTTGATAGATCAAAAAAATTGCGAGAAATGAGAACGTTCGTGCACACTGCGTTTTACCGATTGCACTCTCGCGACAGTTTTAGCAAAATATTTGTTAATAGCAGCTCAGCTTTTTCAGCGACATGGTCTAGCGGTACCCCGCGCAGGTGACAGATCCTCCGTGACGGGTTCGATTCGCGGCTGGAGCCGATCGCATTTGACATATTTAACGGGTGTCTGCTGACTCGAAGAGCGCAAGCTCACTTCGCAGTCTCCCTCAATTACTGTTGAATTTTCAGTTCAATATAATTTGAAAATAACCTGATTTATTTATTTATTTATTGATGAACGGTGAAGGCGTAAATGCGCCATTCCGCCACGGCTATAACCTCTCTGCTGGATCTCTGGACATCACATATGTCGTGATCAGTGATTGGTTTTCAAGTTGTGGAAACAGGTCTGGTGGAGCCAGCGCCCCTATTAGCTTTAGAGTTACTGTAGTTTAAAACGACCGGTACTAGTTCAAAATGATCAACTTGCGTTTACATGGGCTACTGTTGATTCTTTGTTTAAATATCTTTTGATACCGGTAGTTGTTTCTTTTAGCATATGAAACAGCTAAATGATTCAAGTTGAAACCAAAGCCCGTATCGGACGTTGGTTGAAACATGTTGGCTTTTGAATTTGCATTTTGGATTTTTATTGTAAAGGAAGCAATTTGGTGTTTAGTTACGAGCACACAAAAGCAGCTATGGCATTTTTTTGAATTGCAGGTTTTGTTTGGTTTTTAAAATGTATTGCGTTATCAATCAATCAATCAATTTTCTGGACCCGCTTATCCTTGGGGGGTCGCGGGGGCAGCAGCTCGAGTTGGAGCCTCCACGCATCTTGGTCCTCTGCAACAAAGGATAGATGCTCTGCTGGGATGCCAAGGCGAGACCAACTAAGATCTTCTACGTGATCTCGCCATCGAGTTCTGGGACGGCCTCTAGGCCTTCGACCAATCGATGTTAAACAGAGCAGTTTTTTGGCTGTTCTTTCCTGGGACATTCGTGTCACATGTCCATACCAACGCAATTGCGATCTTTTTAGTCGGAGAAGCAGCGATTCGATGTTTAAAGATTCACGAATATCTGCACTTTTTACCTTGTCCAACAAGGTCAAACCGCTAATTCTTCACAAGAATCCCATTTCCGCTGCTTGAACTCGAGATCTCACTTTCTCATTCATGATCCAACACTCATGGCCATAAGTCAGAATATGAACATAGACAGATCTGAAAATGGATAGCTTTGCCTTGGTGCAAAGCTCCCGTTTCAGTACCACAGATCGGTGGAGCTGGCGCATTACTGCACTTGCTTTTCCGATGCGGATATCCAATTCATTAATCGCATTTAGTAACCGGCCATCAATGCCATACTGCAACAGCACCGCCCAAAGCTTGTCTCTAGGAATGCGATCGTATGCTTTTTCAAGATCAACAAAACATGCATTGACCTCTTTTGCATATTCCCACGACTTCTTAAAGATTTGCTGCAAGGCAAAGATCTGATCCATTGTGCTTCGGCCAGAACGAAAACCACACTGAGCATCCGTTAGTTTAGGCTCGACTATTTCACGGCATTTCTTTTCAAGGTATTATTGGCATAGAACTTACCCGGGACACTGATGAGAGATATGCCCCTATAATTGGTGCATTTTCTCTTGTCTCCTTTCTTGTGGATAGGTATTATCACACTAGTTCGCCATTGCTTTGGTGCTTGCCCAGAACTATACATGCCACCATAGATGCGACCTTACAAACGCGAGTCAGCCAACGAACACCAGACATGTTCATTGCTTTTAACATTGCAGGTCTGATATCATCCTCACCAGGTGCTTTTCCAGTTTTCAATGATATGATTACTGCATTCACATCTGCTTCGGTTATCTGAATATCTTCCCCAACCTGTTCCTCGTGAATTTGTATCGGTGTAGCATCAACTGGGTTTAAAAGATCACTAAAGTAGTCTCTCCACAGATTCAAAATAGCGTTATTGGAAATTATTTTTGAAAACTGCTAATACCGGTAATTGGGGATTTTCAACGTTTTTTAGGTTTGGTTATTTTGGGCTATAAATTTTTTGGTTTTTCGGCTGCTTAATTTTTGCTAGTTTTGTTGTGACTGTTATCAATAAAGTCTTTTAAAATCTGGCAACACTGACGCATGCCTCGCCCGCAGGTTTGGATGGTGATGGGTCAATCAAGCCAAGCTGCAGCTATCAGCTTCTGGTTAGCGATTGTTCGTCTGCGACTGCATGCAGTGAAGGCATAGTAAATCATGATGTACACAGATACTGGGACACCGCACTGCTAGTTGTTGGCGTATGCATGCAATCTTTTGGTTCAGCAAGTTGGTTGCTATAGAAAAATAATATTTTGTTCTGATGTGATGTGGGCTTAGCTGCCTGAAATAATGGGCCTAGATAAAGAAGTGGCTATTCTTACGGACCCTTACAAATAAGGACTTCGTTTATTACTTTGTCACGCTCTCTGGATCGGGGTTAGCGTGAAGCGATAATAGAATAAACCAAGCGCTTGTTCGTAAGGGCTCGTACAAATAGCCACTGCCAATAAATGAAGTACTTGTATGTAGGCCAACGTTTGCTATTTTTGCGAGGCAATGAACACTTCCACCAATCACAGCATTTTATCAATCTTGATTAGGCACTTGCATATACAGATATAATTATATTTGGTTTAGTTTACTTCGGTACTGTACCGTACTTGGTACTGGTAGTTATTAGCCTACTTAAGAGCTATCTGCTACGGCAACCCGTTATAGTGTTTGGAAGTACCGATATTTAAGTTAAAGTTTTAGGCTGTATAATTAGAGTCAAGACTCAAGATTAGCTACGTGTTGTAGACCTCTTACAAAGGAAGCCGATGTACCGGTAACTTGCATATGCTTGCGAGCATATGAATAAATAAGTAAGACCTTTTGTGATAATCCTAACAACAGACAAAGGCAGCTAGGCTAGATAGAAGCAATCAAATAGCGGTAAGCTGTAGTAGCATGTTTAGACCTATTGTACTGTTGTAGCCCAGGTAGGATGATTTTACCCATCAGCCGTTTGCATTGTCAAAATTGCCACTGTCCATATTGACTGGCGACTGCAGATAGTACACTGGACTCTACCAAGCTACCAAGCATATTTATTATGCTTAAAACGTGCTGTATACTCTGGGCCGGCGCCAAGGGGGTCAGGCCCCCCCAATCGACATGCTTGGCCCCCCAATCAACTAGCTTACTCTTTTGAAGACAGAGCCTTTTGTGCTTAATTTTAAACTTTGGCTCCCCCCTGATAAACGCTTGGCCCCCCTAAATCGAGTGCTCTGGCGCTGGCTCTATGTCTACTACTGGTACTAGCAGTGGCGTAACCAGCTCAAAATTGGGGGGTAGGGGGGCAAAACTTGATAGTCTTGTCCTGTGGCACACCCAGGATTCGACAAAGGGAAGGAGCACAACTGGAGGTCTGGGGGCAAAGCCCCCAGCTGCTGTAGGCTGAGGGAGTCTGGAGTAAAGCCCCCAGCCGCCATGGATTTTTTAGATTTTTACAAAAGAAACTTTCATTTTAGCTTAGTTTTTTGTCGAAAAGGGACACACAAGTACCCCCGAGTGGTCTTAATTCGCCTCTGCTTGCGTTGTGAGTAGATTTACGTTATAGCATTAGCATCTTTGTTTGTAGGCTAGTGGTAACTGAAAATATATCAGGGGGGCACTTGCCCCCTTTGCTTCCCCCTGACTACACCCCTGGGTACTAGTCTACCAAAAGCCCTTTAGCATGACTGTTCAAACACGATATAGTGTCTGCAGTCTGCCCTGCTGTAATCTATTTCTTGTACAGATATGCATTGTGTTTCTGTCGCCAAATATGCTCGGTTAATGAAACATTAGTTAGCTTTAAGACAAATTTAATAAAGGTCGGCAATTTTCATCATTTTTTCGGTTTCTCTAATTATGGAATAGTATGGTATAGTATGGAATAGCATGGAATAGTATGCCATACTATTCCATAAATAGAGAACATTCTAATTATGGAATAGTATGGAATAGTATGGAATAGTATGGTATAGTATGGAATAGTATGGAATAGTATGGTATAGTATGGAATAGTATGGTATAGTATGGAATAGTATGGAATAGTATGGTATAGTATGGAATAGTAAGTAAGGCACTGTGGTATAGTATAGCAGAAATGGGTGATAGGACGTTTGGGGCACTAGAGTAAAGGGGCCCATATAAAGAGTCAAATTGAGGGTGAATGGCCCTCAGGGTTAAATGTGCCTCAGGCCTAAATTAGGGCAAAAGGAGTCAAAGGTCCGCAGGACAGGATGGTTGGAGCAATAAATAGGATGTTAATTTAGGCCTAGGAATAGGATGTTAATTTAGATACACACCAGCAACCTACCCATTACCAGCAGTCTAGACTATCTGACCGATAAAATCTCATAGCAGCCTTGATCCAGGCTATGGGTAAGGGCTAAGGGCCATTCACCCTCAATTTGACTCTTTATATGGGCCCCTTCACTCTAGTGCCCCAAACGTCCTATCACCCATTTCTGCTATACTATACCACAGTGCCTTACTTACTATTCCATACTATGCCATACTATTCCATACTATACCATACTATTCCATACTATTCCATACTATTCCATACTATACCATACTATTCTATACTATTCCATACTATTCCATACTATTCCATACTATACCATACTATTCCATACTATTCCATAAATAGAGACACCCTCATTTTTTTATTATTTTTATTTGAACAATTACACAATGGTGCTTGGTATCACACCAGCGCACACTAACATGTGAAAAAATACACAAAAATTATCAAACGATTGGCTAAAATATGGAATAAATTAACACAAAAACACGAAAAGAAAAAAATATATAAGACAACTTACAGTGTGCTGGTCAAATTTTTTCAAACGCTTTTTAAATGCATGAAGACTGGTGGCAGATACTGAGTCATGAGGAAGGTTATTCCAAATTCTAACAATACGATTAAATTATGAAATCGATCACAGCTGGCGAAAATTTGGATTGAATGACAAACTCATGGGAGCGCAGATTATGCCTTCTTTTGGAGTGAATAAAATAATCATCAACTTTTGTTTTTCTGCAGAAGCTTAAGAACTGCCTGTCATAATATGATAAGTTTAAGTTTAGGTATATAAAAAAAAAACAAAGTAGCAGTAATGCTAAATAGGGAAAGTGCTTGTCAGGGTTTAATCACAATTTTTTCAACATATTCGGATGAAAGCTTATCGTACCACGACAAAAAGGTTGGTTTTTAGTGTGTTGTGTTTGCTTCTTTCTGTTGCCTAGCATTATGGTAATCGCAGGCCAGTGCCCTGAGTCATTTGGTAGGCTATTTTATGTTACTTTTTGTAATTTGATTTCTCCAGATAAAAAGAAAATCACATCCAGTGCATATCAATCAAGAAAATAATTGGAAAAAAGCTTCATTACCAAAAGTAAGTTGCTAGCAGCCTAGCGTAAGTTTTTAATATTAGCGAAGCTTGATTAGAACTAACATGCTTCAAAATATATATAGCTATTTCCATTTTAGAAAGTGTTATTTTCCTTGTGTTGCATAGACTCTGATTTGCCTATTTTTGTGAATAGCGTGGCAGATAAGGATTGATTACAGGAAAATGTTTATTAATAACACTTCGTGGCCCCATTGCAGTTTAAGTATTACATTTTTTCGCTTTTCTGCAGTGAATCATAATAATTGGGTGGTCGGCAAGTAAGCTAAATTGTTTTATGCAGTGCAGAAAACGGAATAGACCTTTTCAATATTATGAATTTATTCCTGACAGTGATTTACATCAAACAAACAAGATTTGCGATAACCTGCTTTACAATGACCAACTGATAACACAAGTAAGTAATGTCAATCGCATTATAGATTGTATGACATGCTTTAATCTTTCTTGTTCAATCTTTTTGTGGCTTGCCTGTCACTGAAGAAAAATATTTGTCCAAGGTTTACCTAATCGTTAGAAAATATCTAAAGTTCGTCACAATATCTACATAATCTGATTCTGTAGTATTTGGTCTACGTTTATTGTACAACCCAGTTAAATGAAATGGGGCGATTCCTATGTTGAATCATGAAAGCTGCCACAAATTTAAGTATTTTAGTATGGACTTCCTGGAAATTAAATATAATACAATTGTAAGATTAGACATGGACAAGAACGCATGCTTTCTTTAAAGTAAGAGATGCAAAGGAGCTTCTAACACTATGAACAAACATCTTCAATTTATTTTAACGTGTGATTATTTTTTGTCTTTACTTACGTGAAACGCTTCAGCGTATTTAATCTAGCAATGCCCATTGCCCATCCTTGCGATTTAACCCTTAAAGTGTAATTAGGGGCCTGTGAGGCCCGCTTGGAACCTTATAAGTAGGGCAATTTTTTTTTTACCTATAAATATATATTTTTGACTTTGTTTTAGTAAAATCTTGACTTTATTTTGACTTAACCACTTCCGCGTATTATTTATGTCTTGTTGCACTTTATTAATTAAATATGTTTTATAATTTGCAATTTACATAAGTTTTTAAAGAAAAAGGTAGCTTACTTCGAACATTTTCTCAATTACTCAGTGTTGAAGCTAATGCAACAAAGCGACGCATGACGTTAAAACCTAGGATAACGAGCCATTGTGTGTACCGGTATCAATTAGTGTGTAATGCAAAAATTGGGTTGCTATCGCAACTGCACTGTACACTAACAGTATGTCTTTGATTTTTTTAACGAAAGCCAGGCAGTATAATTACAAGGACGTTTTATTGTAATACAGCATCATATATTTTTTACGTTCTTAACATCAAAATTTCTGTCTTTTCTCAGTAATTTATTGAGCATAGAAAACGACCTCTCAACAGCAGCAGAGGTTGGCTGGGCTTTTTGCAATAGTGCTTAGCTTGTTGGGTCAATTGTCAAGTTGGTACAATTTATTATTGTTTCTAAATCAAAGTTGGATAGTCGTTTGTTAATGTAGTCTTTAATTGCGCAAGGATCATCATCGAATTGCATATTCTTCAGCAGTCCGTATGCTTTGGTTATTGTGCAGGCACTTCCTTCTAAGAACTCTACGTTGGCTTCTAGAGTCCGGTATTGATTTATTTTAACCAAGTCCGACACCAAACCTTCCACATTGATAGCGTCTTTTGCTCTGCTGACTAAGAGGCCTGCACTTGTCCAATTGTTGACAATGGTACGAACAGCTGGAAGGTTCTCACTATAATATAAGGCAGCTCTAAGCCAAGTTGCCCATCTTGTAATTACAGGGTCAGGAGGAGATGGCAGACCAGCATCATAAAAATCTTTCTTGCGATCTTTGTTTTTGATTGTTGCTGCCTTGATCGTTGCTATTACTTCATCAATATTTTTAAAATGAGCACGCACACGCATACCACAGTTATGTAGTAAGTGCGCAACGCAGGTGACATGCATCAAAGAAGGGTATAATTCCTTTAATGTTGTTACAGCCGAAGATATGTACCGAGCAGCATCAGTCAAGAACAATGAAAAATTCTCGCGTTTTATTTCAAGTTGTCGCAATATGTCATCCACAGTGTGCAGAATAATACTGCTATTAACATTGCGATCACTGTCAAGTGGATGGCAATTAACGAGGAATGTCTGATTTGGAGCATCTCAGCTGCCCACAAGCACACTAATATACTTTTGTTTAGCAACCTCTGCTTCATCCACAATCAAAAAAAATTTTTTGTCACGAAGTAATTCTTCAATTTGTTCCTCTTTTCGGAATGCCAATTTAGCAATACATGCCCGGGCTGCAGTCTCCAAAGGCATTACTTTTCCGATTCTAGCAAACAGAGACTTTAAAGAAGGATGGTTCAGTTTATGAAGTGGGATATCTGCAGCTAAGAATGAAAAAACAACCTGTTCCTTGAAGTTTACTTGATCGAAATGTAAAAAGGTTTGCTTATTTTGAGATTTGCTTTTCGTCTCCAATTTTCCTTGGTGTTGCTTACTTTTTCGGTGGCTTTCCACAAAAAAATTTTTGTCGCATTTGACTAACACGTCGCAAAGGTTGCATCGCAAGTCGCCGGCAGGAGTTGCCGAAAACTCATCCGGATATTCCTGGCAAGTTTGCCTAACTTTCGCTCTAGAAGATTTGGCTTGTTTTGGCATTCTTGGCTTTGCAAGCTACAACTTAAAAGACCACGTGTAAAGAGCGCAAGGCTTTTATAGGATTAGATTAATTGTCTAACAATTATGTATTTATGCATCAACAATGACGTGTCATGCATAATAAGTGTTATTTCCTTCTCAATTACCGCACGCATTATTGCGACGATAGTGCAAATATTGCAACTATTTTAAAAGTTTAAAATCAAATAACACTGCGCATAAAATTTTAATAGCAGCTCAAAAATTCAAAAAAATATTTAAATAATCAAAAATTTGTTCGTTTTTGTAAGGAAATTTTTGATAAAGACAATTTTGACAAATTTCGACTTTACTTTGACTTATAAAATCTACCAAAACAGACTCCTGAACACCTGAAACGAACGTTAGTACACATTTGATCATGTAACAAGGTCCTGAAAAAATTTTGACTTTATTGACTTTAGCGGGTCCTACTTATAGTCTCAAATGCTTTATTTTGTTAGTCCTGAACTGCCATATTTGGTTCGTGATATTTTTTTTTAGTTTTCAAATGCCATCCTTAAACTGTAATTAATTAGGGGCCTGAGAGACCCGGTGGTACGTGTTGTTTAGTCAAAAGGTTTTTAGATAATATAGTTTCTCAGTTCCACATTGCGCTAAGAAGTAATTACGTTGCTTTTTCGCATATAGGTGTAGAGTATTTGATAGTTTATGGCAAAAAATGACAAATGGAAATGTTTTTGAGACTACCGGTATGCAAGCTGAGCTTTATCTTCTAAATGGCAGCCATGATGTGAAAAAGTCTTTAGAAGATGGGAGTTACGATTATTAGAGCCATCTTATATCATTTTCATGAAAGAACACTAATACTTACGCAATTAAAAAAAAAACTACTTGAATTAACCCAGAAACTCCAGAGATATTAGACTTTTTGTTTCTTGCTTTTTGTTACGATTGAGTGGTTTTAGGTAGAATTTGGTTATTTGCAGCTTAAAACTCGACACTAAACTATACTATTGGACAAACTTACAGAAGAGCAGAATCTTGGACACCAAGTAAATGTGATTAGAAGGCTGTAATTTTCAAATTCGGAGAAAAGTTGGTCAAAATTCTTCCTTTTAATCATGCTTTTCTTGCTCGTTTCTGGTTCAATCTCAGTACACAATCATATACGAAAACAATACTGGTAAATTTTTTGGCTTTAAGGTAGACAAGAAAGTACAAAAAACCAAGAAAGGTCACAACCATTTACTTGTATTAACGATATGTTTGCAAAGCCCTCAAAATTTAGACCTGTAATTCAATGATTCTGTAAAATACCCAAAATCACTCAAGCATGACTAAAATTAAGAATTTTCACCAGCTTTTCTCTGAATTTAACCCTTAATTACTCGCGCTCTTTTTCTTAACGTAACTACCCGCATGATGTACTTCGCACACCAATGTTGACGTACAGCTTTTATTTTCCGAAACAAATGAAATTATGCACAAAAACCACAAGAACGTTCTTTAGGATGATTCATCAGTTGCAAGATGTGCGCAGGAGTCACATTTCACATCAGTTTTTGCACGATTTTTGCGAAGTCACTGCGCGAAGAACATTTCATAGTTGTCACCCTGTTTTTAGCGCTTCCACACAGACGGCACCTTTTCCGAGATTTTGCAGGAAGTGGTTCATGGGTGTCAACTTGTAATTTTGGCTTGCATTTTGACAAGATGGATTGAATATCTGATGGAAGATTTTGTAGCTGTGCTTTGTCCTGCAGATGAGGCTTCATCAAGCTCATAGCAAGATTCTTGAGAAACTGCCGCCTGTTTTGTGCCTCATCTACCGACTTACGAGTCTTGTTGAACAAGATTCGTCCATTCACGCCTGCAATGTTTACAAGATGGAAAAAGACACACAAAGGCCACCGGCGGGTTCCCCTTGATACAAAATAATTGCCGCAGACTTGGTCAACTGTATCCACCCCTCCTTTCGTAGAATTACAGAACTGGATAATCTCTGGCATTTTGGTTTCGGCTTCAACTGCAGCATCACGGTGCATAGTGGAAAGCAAAACAACTAATTTGTTCTTTTTTGGTGTAAAGAAAACCAGAGTGGCATGCTTTTGGAATTCAAACATTAGTAAAGAGATCGGCTTTTGTTTTGTTTGGCAAAAATTCAGCTCAAATTTCTCATTTGTTTTTCAAAGTCTCAACCGGAATATTTTATCTTGCAGCAATGACATTGCAAGTGTGTAACTAGTGTACCAATTACCCGTTGTTACATTACGGCATGCACCTTTCAAGTGACTTATCAGTCTTTCAACTATGTCAGCAGGGCTGTTGGAGACTTCATGTGGACTAGTTGGTTGTTTACCGCAATAAACTTCCGAGTTTCTCGTGAAATATGTCTTGGCTTTACAAAGTGCGAAGATCTTTACATCATATTAAACAGCTTGCCCGTAATGTATTGGATGAAGCTGCATCTCCCCCGGAAAGATACTAATGTTTCATCGATCATCAGAAACTCACTAAAGCAGTAGATTTTTTTTCAGTTTTGTACGAACTCATCTAGAATATACCGAATGGCAGCCAATTTATCTATTTCCTTAGCTTCCGCGTCATTCTATTATCAAACCGTATTCCAACAACAGGAACAGAAAGCGGTTGTACGACATGCAAGCTCGAAAGATTGTTATTCCACTACCATCTGTGGCCCATAATTCAAGAAAACTCACGTGTCCAGCCCTCTTTACACCTGACAAAACCAACAGTCCAAGTTCAGTTTTTGTAGTAACTTTTGTATCTTTTTCCCTGTCATAGTTTGACTGTACAGCTGTGATATACATATTGGTGTATCCAACAATTTCCACCATCATCTCATCTGTAATTAGTAATAGAAAAGCTTGTAGTTTATCTTCAATATGTCTGGCATTGTTTCTGGGGCCAGGAAGAAATTTTGGAGGTTTTGAGGAGTTTTTGCAAATTTGTTGGCACAAGGATTTTTGTACCACTTAGTTACTTTATCTTTGCAAAGATAATAGTTTTCATCGTCTTCATTTGAGCTTTCAGAATGAGTAGACCTATCAGAATTTTGCGATTGGTCACCGCCAATATGTAGTCCGTGCTGTGATCGCTTTTGTTCACAACTCTTTCTTCGTCATCATTTTCCTCACTTCCTATTTCCTCATCAGATTCATCTTCTTGTTTCAACGTTGCCCTAATTGCATCATCATCTAAAGACCTAATCCGTCTAGCCATTATGCATAAAGTATTTCTGCACACAAAAACAGCATAAGCAAGCAAGAAAGCAATAAAAAGAAAAAATAAATTCCAAAAAGCTCAAAAAATTATAGTTACGTAAGTACTCGCGCGGTGTATTTTGTACACCAAAACAGCACCCCCACTCATTTGTTTTAGCATACCGGCCTCCACGTGCTTTCTAAAACTACGCCAACGCGTCAAAGTATGCCTGTGGAGTTAATTATATAGAGGGTAGATGGCGCTTGCTGCCTGCAGAATTTCAAAATAAAAAGGGAGGGCCCAATTATGGTGTACAAATACATCAGCGGGGGTAGTTAACGGTTAAAAATTAAGACCTTCTAATCACATTGACGTCCAAGGTTCTGCTTTTCTATAATTTTGTTCGATAGTATAGTTTAGTGTCGAGTTTTAAACTGCAAATAACCCAATTTTACCTAAAACCTCTTAAACCGTAACAAAAAGCAAGAAACAAAAAGTCTAATATCTCTCGAGTTTCTGGGTCAATTCAAGTAGTTTTTTTTTTAAATTGCGTGAATAATAGTGTTCTTTCACGGAAATGATATAAGATGGCTCTAATAATCGTAACTCCCAAAAAGCAAACCTAAGCATTCATTTTTTTCTTAATTTGGATAGAAACGATGGTCAACTCTCCCCCCCCATAACTTTCTATCAGTAAAACGGAAAGTAAAACGAAAACGATGGTCAACCCCCATGAAAAGGAAAATGCAGCTTTTTCTGCTGATTCCGTAAGTTCATTTTCGGAATCAACAGAAAAAGCTGCATTGAAACAAGCCACGAAGCAAAAGAAAACGGAAGAGGAGAAGGATCTGGCTGTCCTCATGTGGACCGACTTTAAAAGTTTGGAATTAGTGTTTTAGTCTCAAAAAATTATACTCCCAAGGGTTAAACTACGCAGTTATTGACGCAGTGAATACAGGATAAATCGTTTGTCCTATGTTATGTAAACCTGCTTGCTTATAAGTTGCTATTTCAGAGATCAAGAAAAAGCTTTCCAGGTTGCCTTTGATCAAACTTCTTTGTATACAATATTCTTAACTAAAGCTATTGGTACAATATCAGGCGATTACTAACGTACAAATGAACGACGACTTCATTAACCTTCGAAAAAGAGAACTTTATCACAAAAAATGGCATGAAGATGTTTATCATCCACTCCGTAGAAACATAGAAAATCTTATGGACAAAACATATGATGCAAAGCTTGCATTAAGACGAGAAATGCATTCGGAATATTTGAATCATTGCAACAAGAAAGTAAGTAAAAGTAATTTTCTGTAGTGTTGCATGTAAGCACTTGTGCGAAACAGGGGCTGATTAACTAGTGTCAACATCGAGAAACCGTTATTGTTTATTATTTGTTTCGGGTAGCCTGATCTAAAATTCCCGCCGTTAATGACGAATCATGATGAGTAAACTGTGAGACTATTTTCCTGTGTTTTGTCGTAGATATTGCCATTTCTAAATATTCATCTCAGGCCTCAACACTTAATTTGTGTTTTTTCCTGCAGGATAGTGCATTCCTTGACGTTATTTCCGAAGACTACAATCCACTTCGTCATCGTGGGTTATCGGGTTCGACCATTTTGTCCTCTTCACCGCCTCAGCATCTATCGTTAGGTGTGAAAAGAGAAAGAACGAAAGACGTAAGATAGTTTTTTAGTCTTTTTAACTGGGATTGTTTAGCATACCGGTACAAATGAAGCAATTATGCTGGATAATGCGGGTCTATTTTTGTATTAAGATGGGTTCACGCAAAATACACAGCGATTTTTTGTAGGCTACTTATCCTGACGTAGGCTGCAAAACAGTTGTGTTTTGGATGTTGGCCTACGCCAGCTTTGCGGAACTGCGTATAAAACTGAACGGCGCGGTACAGCAATGTAAAGCATTAATTGAGTGCGGATTCAGATGGCTATATTTACTTGCTTAATTTTATGCTTTGTTGTAATACATGAACATTGGGTAACGGATATCTCAATTCTTTGTGATTCAAGCAGCACTTGCAGGTGTTTCCCTTAAGGCCTAGATCGGCGGTTTTCGACTTTTAGGTTCAGCGGAAGGGGCGGTCGCAGGCCATGCGCTAATAAACAAATTATAATTTCACTTTATTTCAAAATCTTGCTAAGAGTCGGGCCCGCAAAAGTTTCAAAAAACTTTTACCTCTACGCAACTCCTACTAAGAATTAGCAGCTGCTGAGGAAATTAATCTTTTCAGCTGCACCGCCTGCTCTCTTTCGCTGGATGCTTGTTAAACTGGGGACATAGGCGAGTAAATGCATTGTAAACAATTGTTAAGTGACGTCATTGTTGAGGCTCTACTTTGCAATATGACCTTTTTGCGTTAGTTGGGCCTGTATTGGTAGGCCGTGGTACTGCTATGAATCAGTGCGAATCGCACGCTCCAAAAAAAGAGGTGCATTTTTGCACTCGCCCTTTCACGCCTAAGCTGACCGAGGTTTGAAGCAACGAGCTCTCTGGTATATCCATTCTTTTGACTTGGAGAATGGCTCGCGAGCCACAGAAAAGTGCCTACGGGCCGCGGATTGAAACCCCTGGGCTCAGATACTTTTTTGGGGGAGAAGGCGATCATCTCCTTTTTCATCCGCCCTCGAAACGCATTGTAAACTCTGAAGTTCGCTTGAATACGTCACTGTCAACTTATTGGTCCAAATTTGGATGAATTTCGTACGAACAAAATGAGAAATAGTCGGGTTTAGTGTTAATCCACGAATCTAAATTGATGAAAAATCCCATTGCTGGGATGTAGCAATTTATGGTAATCTAGGGAACGACCGGGGCAACAAATTTGACCGGGGCCAGAGCTCCGGCCTGGGTCGGGGAATTGCGCCTGCCGAGGCGGGGGTTTATACAATGCTTTATGTTGTGTCTAGAATACATAGCTAAGCAGGCTACTCGCGTCCTCCTTATGTAAATGCCGTCAATGGTGTTACGTAATGCTTTCGTAATTGTACACGCTTTTCATTAGTGCATGACGAACCTCAAAAACGCTTTGAAGCTCGCGCGTTTTTTATTTTTACGCACCAACGCATTTTCATGTAGCCTATAATAAAAAAAATCTTCATGTAAAGATTAAGATACGACTTTTATATTCGTGGTGTGAGACCACCCCAATTTTTAAGGGTGGGTTTTTGCATGTTAAAAGTCGTCTTATACGCCGAAATATACGGTAAATACATTTGAAATTCAACCCCGGTCTATCCCTATGGTAATCGATTGATTTCTTCATTTTTTTTTCCTGTCGCGACAATAGGCGACCGAGGCGCTGTGCGTAGGACGAATCCAGGCTCCCTTAGGAGTTGCTTTTGTTGCCGAGTTTTTTGATTTAAGTTTTTGCTTCTTTAGTTTGCTGTTTGTTGCATTTCACCAAGCAGGAGAAATTTTCGTGAAGCCTATTATACTAGAACGCAGCAATGAGGCTTTGGTGGGAGTTGAACCATCAACCTTACGGTGATGGTCGTCTTGAAAACGGCGTTACGAACCAATGGGCAACGCTGCCGACAAATGCAATCAAGACTGCAATCTCGAGGCATTGGTGTAGCTCAATTTCGATATGTTCATATGGTTTCGAGGTTTGGGTTCAGTAATTTTGATCGAGCTTGTGCTCAGTTCGAAACACAATCGGCTTTTTTTGAGATCGAGTTCAGGAGTGTTTAGTTTTCGAGTTAACCAAAAAGTCGAGCTCTAGCCTTGATTGTGATGAATGGCATTTTGGCTACTGCAGTATGCTTTTTATGTGTTGCGCAGGTAATATCCCGATGTCAGCATGGTGAACCAATGCTTCATCCCACAGTGCAGTTGAAAAAGTTTTATGGCCAAGAGTCATATCAGCCATTACCAATAGTAAGAAATGGTCAAAAATATTGCTCTAGATGGCCAGTGACATTTTATGAGCCCATTACCAAACCTGTGAAAAAGTGTTACGCGTTGTAATGTTGTGAAACAAGTGGTACCGAACCGCTATGGTCAAGCATTGCAATTATTTTAATTTTTACCTGAAAAAAAAGCAATAATGGCTTGTCATTAGTTTCGGTAGAGTCTAAGTCCGTTGTAAAGTGTTTCACTGTATAACTGCTTTTGAAGCAAAGCGCGCAGCCGATATTGAGCTTATACTAGATCAGCGTATAGTAATGTATAGGCCTACACGGCTTCAGTCTGGAATTAATGTTAGCAAATTCTTCAAGCGCGTGGCATAAGACTGATGAAATAAGTCACGACATTCCACAATGTTTCACCAGAAAGACCAAATACAAAAAAATGAACGCTTCTGTTGTGACTTGTGATGTGGGCTTATGTAGAGGGTGTGATCAAGCAAGCGTGCCGATGTTGCTTGATAAACGCTATAATTTCGCGCTAACTCTCGGGCGAACTTGCTGAAGCGCCAAATAGATTGCTTTTTGTTGACAGGATTAGGAGGATTAATACCGGTACTTGCGTGTAGGTCCGGGCTGAGATGTCCGATTTACGCTTTTAGCCAGCCGTAAATCAAAATTTTGTTAGGTTACAATCCATGTTTTGAATACAATCCAACCATAAATCCGAATGTAATTAGAGCACAATCCATATCCTAAGTAATCCTCTATACCAGGACTTCCCAAACTTATTCGTTTGCGACCCCTTTTAAATCTAAAAATATTCGCGACCCTTCACGGTTAAAATGACAAACAGTGCGAAATATGCTTTTGTGATAATTATTGAAAGGCGAAAACTAAAAACAAGCAGTGGTACCGCCAGGGGAGGGGCAAGAGGAGCAAGTTGCCCCCCACTTTCGTGTTGGACTGTTTCCAGGTCGTGCAAATCCGTTGAGAAAAATTTTTCGAAAGTATACCCCCCCGACCCCCCAAAATTTTGTCGGTTTGTTGTTCCATTAATGAAACAAGTCGTGAAAATGCACTGTTTGACCTGTGAATATTTTTTTGTGTCAAACATATAAGCTGACCAGGCTTATCGTCCGGGTTACACTGAATGTGTCAATAACCTCTGTTGCGTCAGAGACAAGGTAACCTAACAGAACTTAAAATTCTACAATTCTCACATAACCGCAAAAACGTTGAGTCAGTATACTGCGGAAGAAAATATAAAAAGCTAGAGTTCAGTTTGCAAAATAACTTATGACTTTATTTTTTTCCGCTTTCATAGGGGTAGTATTCTTACGTCATCATAAAATAATCAAAGTTTTTATGTGTTAAACCTCAGAATCACAATGTTTTATTGTTGACGTCAAAATGCACAATGCAACATAAGCAAAAACATGAACACACACGTAAAAAAAAAGATCGACATCAGACGTAAAAGGAGGCTGCGAAGGGACCTTAACGGTCTTCCGAGTCAAGCAGTCACCGGGAAAACTGAGTTGTAAGTTTAAATTTTACGAATAAACGATAAGGAAACAAACGAAAAAAAAAAGGAAGAAGATACAGCACAGAAAGGAGAGGAGACTCATACCTGGATTAAATAAAAAAGGGAAAACTAGTCAATACGAAAAATGATAACTAAGTCAATAAAAGTTCAACAAATAATTTTTATATTTCAAACGAAAAACTTTGACAGAGGATGAATTTTGAATTTCTAAGCTCAGTAAGTTCCATAATAATGCTCCTTGGTATTTAATCGATCGCTGCAACTGCGAAGTTTTGTAGAAAGACATGAAGAGTTTGCTAGACGTGGATGCTCTTGTAGTTCTCTCATAAACTTCACTAACTTTTTTAAAAAAGATTGAAATGCCATTGGGATGGTTTTCTTGGCTTTGTACAAAAACGTTGCTAATTCGAGTCGAAAGAGATCCGTAAGCTTAAGGATTCGGAGGTTTTTGTAAAATATACTGACATGGTCTGCCCATCTACCGTTACATATAATTTTCACAGCCTTATATTGTAGCGAAGAAAGTTTGTTGAGGTAAGATTTAAACGTAGATCCCCAAATAATAAGGCTATAACTTTAGTAAGCATGAAAAGTTGAATAATATAACAATAACATAAGGGATAACGTTGGGCTACTACTAGCTAAGATGTACCAGCGTTGAGGTGATCAAATACTGTTTTGTTTTAAACAGTATACCAAGTGAACGAGCCAGTTTATTTTCTAGGAATTTAATATGCGCATCGAAGTTAAGCGAGTCATCAATTGTAACTCCAAGATATTTTACCGTTTTACAAAGCGTAATGTGGGAAAAATCAAAGGATAATGTACATTTTTCAGGTAGCAGCTTTTTAGATGGAATGATCATTAAGCTCGATTTCGAAAGATTTAGAGTCAATTTGTTTGAAATCATCCATCAGTTTCAATCAATTTTTATTTTATTTCCGTACTGCCAAAAGCGTTCAAAATAATATTTACATCTTAAGTTAAATAAAATTGGCATGGAAAAAGCAACATGCAGCAAAACGAGGAACCGTTGAGACATGCCAGTCGCAACCGACTTGGCATGGCTGCATGACCGAGAAAATCCATGTGGCCTACGCATAAACAAACGCACAACAACGAATTAAACCAAACCCCAAAAAAAAAATTAAGCAACATACCATAGCAAATACCGGTAGGCTTACATCAACTTTGTTTATACCAAAAAAAACAAAACAGCTTGTGACCTTAGTTGCGGAAAGTCGTTTACATGTTAATTAGCTTTACAGTCGGGCTATGATAAGCAGCAGCTGTAGTCTCGGGGGTATTCAGCATATACCAATAATTTGTTTAGCAATTGTAAAAGTTTTGATATGGTAAACCAAAAGCAAATTTATAACTAGGCAAGGAAAAACATCCACAAAGACCACAAATAACAATTAGAAT
Source organism: Trididemnum miniatum (assembly GCA_964006365.1). Taxonomy (NCBI): domain Eukaryota; kingdom Metazoa; phylum Chordata; class Ascidiacea; order Aplousobranchia; family Didemnidae; genus Trididemnum; species Trididemnum miniatum. The sequence goes on from OZ023246.1 coordinate 7,377,192, forward strand.
GCTATTAGAACTTAATTTGTAGTTTTAAATGGAACCCATCGATTCTGTTTTGTATTATCTGATAGTATTCTTCATTATCATGTCTTCACAATGATTAAATAATGTATTTAGTTTTTTTTTTTTTTTGATGTCCATGATGGTAACTAGGTATTATGATGTGACAAATAATGTCCGCTTTAGTTCCTTGGGAAATTATTTCTTTGCAACAGAAGAGACGATTTGGTTTCTAGCCGTTCTTTTTTGTAGATTTACACACATGCTTTTGTTCATCATCCAATAGATTTCTGCAACAATTACACAGCAGCACCAGAACATTACCGTAATTTAACACAAAAATCAATGCCCTAATGCTGAAAGCTGGGGTGATATCAATTGAGAACACTATCCAAATTCGTATTCAGTTGTGTTTAGAACGTGCTCTTCAACTTCATTCGAAAAAGACTTCAAATTTTTGCAATTCTTAATTGCGCTAGGTAAGTTACTCCGTACCTTCGGTCCTGAGTTCACGGCTGGAGCCGATCGCATTTGACATAACTGCTGATAACTCGTATATAACATAACTCGAAGAGCGCTAGCTCACTTCGCAATCTCCCTCAATTGCTGTTGAATTTTCAGTTCAATATAATTTGCAGACAACCTCAGTTATTTATTATTATTATTTATTACTTGAAAAATTTCCGATTCGTTGTTTCGAAAGGCTTTGAATTGAAGCGTCACTGAATGTTTTTCAAGACAAATATTAAACCGCATTCTTAAGCTCATCACCAAGACAAGTTCAGCTTCGCATATGGCAAAGAAACTCCATATGCTACTGACAGGAGAGACCACGTGAAAATACTTGTCACCTCTCCCCCCTAACTAACTAATCTTCCGTGACCCCACTAGCTGCTCTGCTCTAACACATCGCAAAACAAGCATGCAAAAACCCACACACACAAAATTTTGTCGCTGAAGACAACAGTTCGAACATTGCCTTGCTTGAAAATTGTCACGAAAAGCTAGGACTGATCAAACAAAAACAACTGATACCTTCAAAATAAAACTTAAAAGGTTCCAATTTTTAGTGTTTTTTTTTTTACATTCACAATACATCGCAAGTATCTGTAAGTAGCATACTCAGCAGTCATGAGAAAACGCGCAACCCCGTCAGTCAGTCAGTTAGTCAGTTAATTTATTTAGCGAAAAAAACAGTATACTAGCAATAGCAAAAAGACACACAAGTCAATAACATGCAGAAAAAAACAAAAAAATTTTTTAGTTCTAGATAGTATCATTTTATTACTAGAATTAATCGCAAGGAGACTGCGAAAGGACCGACTAAGGTCTTCGAGTCAAGCAGCCACCCTTTGGACCAAAGACAGATTAGAGAAATACACAAAAAAAAAAAAAAAAAAAAAAAAAACACAAAAGCAAACTTAGCTAAAAAAAACAATATTAAAGATTTGCATAATAGAGTAGGGTATTATCAATATTGTTGAGTGTTCAGAAGTACCTCTTCAAAAGGCTGTATTTGAAATTATTTTTAAATTTAGAAAAAGATTGATTTCTTAATTCGACAGATATAGAATTCCAAATTTTCGTTCCTTGGTAACGAAATGAATTTTGGCATCGATTGGTTGAATATTTTGGCGGATAAAGGTTATTTAGAGCATTTGTTCGTGTATGACGACTATGGATAGTGGAGGTTTTATTGAAAAGAGATGAGAGGGGAAGGGGAAGGGTGTGTCTGGAATGTTGGTGCATGAGTTTAGCTATTTCGTAGGTATATAAATCAGAGAGTTTCAAAATACCGAGTTCATAGTATTTGGGAGTGATTGGAGTTCGGATATCCGAATTTGTGATTATTCGAATGGCTTTATTTTGCAAGGTTTGAAGTTTGTTTAAGGAAGTTGTGAAAGTACTACCCCATACAGGAAGGCCAAATAATAAGTGAGGATGAACTAGAGCATAATATAAAAGAACTAGGGAAGACATTGGGAAAATATAACGAAGTTTACTTAAAATGCCAACAGCTCTTGAGATCTTGGATGCAGTTATATCAATGTGAGATTTGAAATTTAGCTTGCTATCTAATATTACGCCAAGGTATTTAAATGAGTTATTACATGGTATCAAAGAATTGTTATACATTAGTTGGATATTGACAGAAGGGGAATTTAATTTAGGAGGAATAACTATAACAGCAGACTTTTGTGGATTTATTTGTAGTTTATTCGCATCGCACCAGTTTTTAAGATTTTTTAGCTCTATATTACAGTTGAGTTCGAGAATTGATAAGGAAGAGTTATTAAAGACTAAACAAGTGTCATCAGCAAAAAGTCGCGGATTACAAGAGGTAGCATTAGTAATGTCATTCACGTAGATGAGATATAGTAGTGGGCCAAGGATGGAGCCTTGAGGAACACCTATGTTAATGGATCGAGTTGAGGAAGAAGAATTTTTAATAATAACATATTGTTTTCTTTCTGAAAGGTAACTTTCCATTAACTTATGGGCGGGGCCACGTATACCATAATGATAAAGTTTATTCAAAAGGATTTTATGTGACACAGTGTCAAAAGCTTTCCGGAAGTCCATTAAAAGTAATGCCGTGTAATTTTTGTTTTGGATTGAATCATAACTGAGGCTAGTGACATCTAGTAAAGAGTGAACAACAGAATGCTTATTTCTAAAGCCGTACTGATAATTATATAAAACGTTATGCTTATCGAGAAATTTCAAAAATCGTGATTTAATAAGTTTTTCAAGAACTTTTGAAAGGTGAGGAAGGAGAGAAATTGGGCGATAATTATTGACTAGATCCTTGCTGCCAGTCTTAAATACTGGTACGACTTTGGCGGTTTTAAAGATTTGAGGAAAATATCCTAGGTCAAAAACGTGAACAAGAAGTTGCGATAGTATTGGTGCCAAAACTTCGTTACCTAGTCTCAAGAAATAAGGGGAAATGTTATCATGGCCACAAGCTTTATTAAGGTTTAAAGAATTTATGGTGTTAAAAATTTCCATTGGCTGCGGTGGATCTAAAAAAATTGAGTTACTGACAGAATTTTTAAGATATTTAGTGTAGTCCTTTTTATTTGTAGAAATGTCCGCCACATTTTTGGCGATACTTTCACCTACCTCAGTAAAGTATTTATTAAATTGGTGCGAGATTTCGAAAGGGTCGCTACCTATCCCAAGTACACTACGACCTAGAGTGCACGATAAAGGGTAACCGGTTAACATTTATTTCGACCTATAAGGTCTCATCAGGTGCACTTATCCCCGTAAGCAGATCAGTCTGCCAGCACACTTTATACAGTACACACAGTATTTAAAGCCCAGTAACCACACATTCTTCCGAAATTGCGACTGGAACAAAGCGATTGACTTTGAGACACTTTTTTGTGGCGCAAAACTGACGTATTTTGAGGTAGAATAAATACTTCTGGTTTCCCCAGCAGAGAATCTTGAGCGGCGTTGAAACTATTCTTCCTCGATTGATTGCTGCTAACGTATTGAAGTGATTGGTACAGAACACGGCTCAGTGATGCATCAGCTGATTGGTTGCAGGTTGTTGATCCAAGTAACTTGTACGATTAGATGCGATTATTTCTTGACATCTTTCAAAAACTTAACTTTGCACATCTTCAGTTGCACGACTCAAAAATTGTCCAGAGATTTGACACTTGTAGGACACGATTGAGTGACGTTTATCCTTTGAACTACGCGAAATGGTGCTTCATCATGAGGAGTGTTGTAGCAGCTTGTAACGGAGCACATCCTGCAAAACCTCAAGGGATGGCGTCTGGAACTCTCGACACCGCCAAGCGGTGAACCTCGGTAGCGTTAGATAGGACTCTCCAGTGGTCCCCGCCGGTGAGGTTTACCATGCCGGTCTCCAACACGGCTGGGGCCGGAATAAAAGTTGTGAGGTTTGCAGGCAGCCCATTACATCCTTCTGCTATTCGGGCACAAAAATTTTATATTTTAGCAAAAGTATGCCAATGACAAACACTAAAACCTCTGAAACAAATTCTGGGAACACAAAAACACTGCTCGGACGAAGCCCGGCTCTTGGAGGTTAAGTTAGCTGCAAACATGGCTGCCAACTCAAACTTGAACTCGATCTTTTTTCCGAACTCGAAAAAGTCTGAGCTGAGAACTCGAACTGGCAAATATTCTGGGCTGTGAACTCAAATTTGAACTGGAAATAATTTTATTCAATAATCACTTGTGTTTACTCAAAACAACTTGCGCCATTCTCAAGATAATCACTTTTTTTCTAAACTCGAAGGAACTTGATAAATTTTAGCTGGACTGGAACTTGAACTTGCAAAAAAAAATGCTAACCTCGAACTTGAACTCGATCTTTTTGCCAAACTCGAACTTCAACTCGAAAAAGTCTGAGCTGAGAACTCGAACTCGTAAATATTCTGGGCTGAGAACTTAAACTCGAACTCGTAAATACTCTGGGCTAAGAACTTAAACTCAAAAAAACTCGATTTTTTTGCCGAACTTAAACTCAAAAAAAGCCTGAGCTGAGAACTCGAACTCGAAAAAGTCTGAGCTGATAACTTAAACTCGAACTCGTAAATATTCTGGGCTGAGAACTTAAACTCAAAAAAACTCGATTTTTTTGCCGAACTTAAAACTCAAATACAGTCTGAGCAGAAAACTCGAACTCACAAATATTCTGGGCTGAGAACTTGAATTTGAACTCGAAAATGTTTTACACAATAATCACTTGTGTTTACTCAAACAACTTGCGCCATGCTCAAGATAATCACTTTTTTTCTTAACTCGAAAGAACTTGATAAATTTTTACCGGACTCAAACTTATACTCGATAAAAATATCGATCGAGTTCGCGGCTCTGACTGTGACATTCACAAAACAAACTACGCTGAAAGTAAAGGAAAAAGTTGCGCTTCAAAAAAATTTAAGCCCATGCTTCGTCTTTCATGAGAAAATACTGTATCTTAAAGTGGTAGACAGGAGTGCTATAACTCTGCCGAGTAAGCACAGTGCGGTCAGCAAGGTGGGTTGCCTTGCCGCTAAGTCGAGAGCACAGCGCAAATAAATGGTAAGATCAAATCCGACCTAATAATACGACAATAAAAATACCGCTACGCAAAATTACGTAAAATTCTTTCTGCGTTTTGCTAAAGTTGGACTTTCGTTTATTGCCACATTAGAAAATTATCTTAACTTTGTTTCCACATACTGTAACACGCGAATGAGCTTGCACTGCAGCTTCGATCGCTTTTATCCTGTCTCACAGAATTGAATGAAAAAGTCTCGCGTTTCTTATTGTTAACTTCCACGATGAGCACAGCTTACTCAAACTTCGTTTTCAAGCCAGGTTAAATCGATAACTCAAAAATTGTCATTCACATCTGCGCGCATCACGTACTTAAAGGTACAACTGTGCGGAGATAAAGTCGGCGAAGTTCACGTATTGTACTGTTTGGAAAGAGCACTTAACGAAACTTTTCCATCTCATAGTGGTAGGCAGGTAGTCAGGCCATCGGCGTGCTCAAGCAGGAGCGCCTCAATCGATTTCTCGCTGAAAGTGAAAATAACTAACTTGGTCTTGTATACAATGCTCCCAGCAGTCACTCAACATCGTTGTACGTTCGTAGCTATGCGGGGCTTGAGCGTCAACGAGCGGAGTAAGATGGGTACCGTAAATTGCTCATACGCTTCAGTGCATCATTAGATCACAAAAAGAACGAGATACAATGTTGGATAGTAGATCTAATAATATGAGAACAACGGAAACGTTTTTGAAGCAATTGTGTTGCTTTTTAATTGTCAAGTTTTTAAAATATAATAACACATTTCAAGTTTTAAACGCTTACGTCTAATTCTTTAAGTTCAAGTGTTTTAAATTTTTGATTTTTAAATTTTTAAAATTTAAGTTTGATTTTTTGTAATTTAAATTTTCGAGTTTATATTTTAAGTTTTTAAATTTTCAAGTTTCAGGTTAAATTTTAAGTTTTTGAAATTTAAGTTGTTAATTTTTTAGGTTTAAATTTTAGGTTTGAAATTTTTAAGTTTAAAGTTTTTGGAATTTTCAAAGTTTTCAAAAAAAGTTACAAAACTTACAAAAGTTGTTAATTTTAAAGTTTAAATTTTAAGTTTTAAAATTTTTAAATTTAAGTTCTCTAAGTTTTAAAGTTTTTAAGTTGAAAAAACTTAAAATTAAAAAAAAAAAACTTTTGTCCTTGTATTTTGATTCAGAATTTGGTTTGAGTATAAAAAATGTGTTTTAGCTGTGAACCTTAGAGCAGGCAAACAGAAAAAAGTTGTTATTTTCAGAAAATTTTCCGTTTTTGTGTTATTATTAGATCTGCTATTTTTCTCATTGCACCTTGTTCTTTTTTATGCTCTAATGATGCGCTGAAACGTGACAGTGATTGCGGTACATATGTCGCTTCTTCACGCTTCGACGGCTAAGTCCCATACTTACGAACACAGAAGAAAGTTACAACGATGTAGAGACACTGGTAGCATTGTTTTCGAGACCAAGTTCTCTTCACTTTCAGCCAGAAAGCGACCGAGACGTTCCAACAAGCACGCAAATAGGCCGTCAATATGTCTAGCACTCTACGATAGGGGAGCCTGGTTAAGTGCCCTTTCCAAACAGCACAGAACGTAAACTTGTCTACTCATTCTCCGCACAGTCTACAGAAGAACGTCATGCACAGAAGCTTCGAGTACCAATTTTTAAGTTCCCTAACTTGAACACGAAAAACAAAAATGTCTGAACTCGAACTTGAACTCAGCCTTGAAACAGTGAATCGAGTTTTAAACTAGCTTAAACTCAGAAAATTTTTTGTAGCGTTGATAACCTCCCAGAAAAACTGCCTTTAGCATGAACTCAATAAAAATTACTCGACTAGAATTTAAACTTCGAAAATTAAAAAAAAACAAGAACACAAGCTTACAAAATTTAAGTTGACTTCTCCGTGTGTTAGCATATACTCCGAAAGAGCGTAAGGCTAAATCTTCTCCTGCAGTTAACAGTCCCCACTAACACACCAATATACGAACAACTGAACAAAGAGAATGATTGCTGGTAGCTCCGTACTTACTCGACAAAATTTACATTTTTATCCTTCGAAAGGTGGTGCGACTAACATTCAAAGATGACGAAATCCCGTTAAATGTCTTTCCCATCGACACAAGAAACTTTCTCTAGCTTCAAAATCAGTAAATACAGTATTATCAGCTTTTAGCAGAGCTGCGAACTCGAACTCGTTGAACTCTGGTCTTTTTTGCCGAATTCAAACTTAAACTCGAATTTAGCAAAAATCCTTGAACTCGTTCTCGAAAAAAGTTGAGTTTTCAACTTATCTAAACTTGGAAAAAATACTTAACTCTGCATAAACTCGGTAAGAATTACTGAACTTGAACTCGAAAAATCAAACATGAAGTGCTTGAACTCAAACTCATCTAATTTGAGCATAGACTCGATAAAAACTACTGAACTTTTGAACTCGAAAAATCAAACATGAAGTGCTTGCAGAGCCGTAGCAGCCGCCCCCCCAATTGGGGGGGCCCACACTGCCAAAAGGGGCCCCAAATTGTCTTGAAGGACTCGAAGTTGCATCAATTCAAAAACAAAGTTTTGCTTGGCGAATCGCGTTGAATGGGATTTTTTGCGCTCAGATTCTATATATTTCAGTTTTAAAATTTTTCGCTATCGTTTACTTTCAAATAGCGTCATAAACTGCATAATGATGTCATAAACAATACACTGTGTGTAAGAGTGCGCGTAGGACTTGAAAAAGGAGGCCGGTGCAGAGTTGGATGCAATCATTTTTCAAAGCTTAAATTCAAATTCATTCCTCTTGAAAAAATTAAATTCAAATTCATTAACACCTTGTGAGCAGATGTAAAATTTTATCTATTTATTTTTTATTTATTCGCAATTTTATTCTCCTATCATGAAAAAGCGACGGGGCGCTATACGAGCTCGCTTAGGAGTTGCCGACCATCGGTCTACCACACCTAGATGGGGTAATCCCGTTTAGTGCTTTTCCCAACAGCACAACAAGCGAACTTGCCGCTGTTTCGCGCTATCCATTATGCTGAACGTCAACCAAAAAAGCTGTGAATACCAATTTTCAAGTCATTGATTTGACCGGACCCGGAATTGAATCCCGGAGTCCACCAATCTAGAAGCAGATGCTCTATCCACTCGGCCATCCGATCGGTAAATTAAATTCAATCCTACCCTATTTCTGTGTCAGCAACCATAATCTGACATCGAATACAAAAGTCCATTGAAAAAGGATTTGCTAGTTTGAAAACGTGTGCTTTTGAAATAGCGCAGGAATTGGACATTGGTCCGGTCTTCCTCAATCAAAAAGTAAAAAAAAAAGAGAATGAAAATAGAAAAAGAGAATGTTTCGTTACGATGCAAATCTATATCGTACAGCTTCTGAGGAAGAGATTCAAAGCAAACTTTTTAAAACAACTGGTGGACCAGGCTATTATGTCGATACTAGAAAGTTTTAAGCTGACATGTGATGTCGCTTCTGTCTTTGCATTGCTGTTTACACCCAGCAGCTTCGTGCATGAACAGCCATTGTCAGCAATATGATCTGGCAATACCGCACGCAGGTTCAGATTCTTTGCGACGGGTTCGATTCACGGCTGGAGTCTATTGCATTTGATATTTATATCAGATGGTTGCTGATTAGAACGACACAAGCTCGTTTGGCAGTCTCCCTTCAACACCGTTGAACTTTTAATTCAATAGTAATACCTGTAAGTGCTCGCTTGCCTTGCTTCTCGAGTTTACAAAATGCGTTGTTACTGTTACCAGTGCTGAACAAAGCTTCAGAAAACTGAAATTTATTAAAACGTTTATTACATGTAATATGGCAAACAGCAGACTATCTTTTTTCTTTCCATTTGTTGGCATTTTTATCCACCTATCACAGAAAGCAATGGGGCTCTACACGAGCTCCCTTAGGAGTTGCCGGCCATCTGTCTACCTACCGCACTTAGATGGGGGAATCTCGTTAAGTGTTTTTCCCAACGGCACAAGCAAACTTGACGGCTTTCTTAACACTATCCCTTTAATGCTAAATGTCTGGTTGGAAAGCTGTGAATACCAATTTTTAAGTCATTGGTTTGACTTGACTAGTGATCAAACCCTCAGTCTATTCACTCCTTCAGGCTCAGAAGCACACGCTCTATCCACTCGGCCATCCGATTGGTTCTTCGCTGGCCATGTTGTCAATCGAAAGTTAATGCACCCGATATCCAGATTATGATGCTGTCAAAAGAACATCTGTGTACGAAAAAGTGCGCTCTAGCTAGACCGGAGGTTTTCAACCTATTGGCCATGGCCCAACAGTGGGCCACAGAGCTTGACTAGAGAGCGACATCAGCATTCCCTAATCATGCCATCACGTTGACTTTGTACCTTTTAGCAAAAGTTATTGGGCCAACATCATATTTTATCATTTTAGTGGGCCATGAGCAGAAAAAGGTAGAAAAACCCTGAGCTAAACGATGTTAATGGAAAATGAATTGGGTGTAACAAACTTGTCGTAAAATTACACCTTTTATTTTTACACAGTGATAACGCGTTATATGTTTTAATTTTACCACAGTATTCGCATTGTGGTGAGAAACTGAGTTGTTACCCCTGGAAAAACCTAAAACAATTCATATCGAAAGCTAAGTATTGGGGACTTGAAAGGGTTTTTGGGGGGGGCCCAAAGTTGAGCTGCTACGGCACTGAGTGCTTGAACTCAAACTCGTCTAATTTGAGCATAGACTCGATAAAAACTACTGAACTTGAAAAATCAAACATGAAGTGCTTGAACTCAAACTCGTCTAATTTGAGCATAGACTCGATAAAAACTACTGAACTTGAACTCGAAAAATCAAACATGAAGTGCTTGAACTCAAACTCGTGTGATCTGAGCATAGACTCGGTAAAAACTACTGAACTTGAACTCGAAAAATCAAACATGAAGTGCTTGAACTCAAACTCGTCTAATTTGAGCATAGACTCGATAAAAACTACTGAACTCGAAAAATCAAACATGAAGTGCTTGAACTCAAACTCGTCTAATTTGAGCATAGACTCGATAAAAACTACTGAACTTGAACTCGAAAAATCAAACATGAAGTGCTTGAACTCAAACTCGTGTGATCTGAGCATAGACTCGGTAAAAACTACTGAACTTGAACTCGAAAAATCAAACATGAAGTGCTTGAACTCAAACTCGTCTGATCTGAGCATAGACTCGGTAAAAACTACTGAACTTGAACTCGGAAAATCAAACATAATGTGCTTGAACTCGTCTTCCCAAGTTTTTGCGAACTCGAACTTGAAGTCGATTATAAATGCTTGTGAGTACGCAGCCTTGGTTTTTAAGCTGCCTCTTGTCCAACTTGGCTTTTTTATCACTTCGTAGCAACGTTTTCTAAATTTTGCAAACAGCTTTTTGAATTGCTTCTTTCCTTCAGATCTGATTTGCAGCATAAACCTTTGGCACTACCAAAATCAGCAAATGCACTTGGCTTATGATTGCCTTTTCTGGTCTTAACCAGTTCAAAAGCTGAATTTTTTCACGCAAAGCACTGTGAAAATGCGAAAAGCAATCAAACGGTGGGAAGCAAAAACGCAAAAAGCGCTTTTTCAGTCACGAAATGAAGTTTCTGCGCAATTCGTCGATTCAAATCTTTTCAGTTGATCGTTTGCATTTTGTCGAACATTCCGAATAAGTTTTTGTAGGCCTAGTGAGTCTTCAAATTTTGTTAATTTTCTTTTACGATGTACTTACTGGCGCCAAAAAACTTGTAGTTGTAACGCACCACTATAAAAACATTACTCTACTTACCAAGTGACTCTATTTTTAACGGCCAAATAAAGCCGGAGGCAAAGCAGTCGACTTAGGGGGGCCAAGCCTTCATCAGGAAGGGCCCCCAAAGTTTGAAATTAAGCACAAAAACCGCTGTCTTCAAAAGAGAAAGATTGTTGATTGGACGGGTCATGCATGTCGACTGAATGGGCCTGGCCCTGCGGCACAATGGCAGTAGGATCACTGCTCAATACGCTTTCATCTGGGGCGCCGTTTGGGAAGAAAATTGTTTCATTTGCAACGCAATGGTTTTTTCAGCTTGTTTGGTCCTTACGTTGACAGCATAGGCTTGTATAGGCTCCAGCTCTTATTCACTCAATTTACTTTGCAATGCCGCATTTTGTTCATCTCATCAGCAACAAAATAAAGTTGATTTGCCCTCGGCCCCTCAATTAAAATCGCGTCACTCGTAGTTAGCCTACCATGTTTGTGAAGGTGGATCACGTCATTTCCTAGAGAGCAAGCCAGTTTTGACATATTGACATCTTCTAAAATAATCATACCGGATCAACGCGAAAATTTTTTAAAAAACCGTTTCAAACGAATTTTTATCATAAAATGAACTGCGATTCTGACTTTATTGGACATTTCGCATGTGATTCCGACTTGAGGAAATTTCAGAGCACTTATGGACGAAGCAGAAACGTTCAAATGTTATTTGCATAAATATTATGAGCACAAACTGGGTATAAGCTCAAACTCGCTCATGGGTATCAGCTCAAACTGCATCCGGTTGTGAGCTCATCTTTAATGGGTCGGATTAGTGAGGGTACCTTATCACAACTCCCTCCAGGTCATCCTTGGGCAAGATGTAGTACGTGTCAGCCCCCCTCAGCAAGGGTTACGAGCTAGCAAAGGGCTACGAGCTAGCAATTCTGTAGAAAAAACTCATATTTGATGTGCCGGCCCCGATGATATTTCTAGAAGTTGCGTTTGATGCTGGTAACATCACCGGTTTCGCGAGAGGTGCAGGACTGCAGATTATTCAGCGCATGATCTAATTAAGTGATATAGGCCTACTTACATTCTGTGCAGGCCCCGATGATAGTTCTAGAAGTTGCATTTAATGCTGGTAACATCACCGGTTCGGCAATGGCTGCAACTTGATCCGCGCATAAACTGTCCGACATTTTGTGGAAAAAATCGTACTTAATGTGCGGGTCTCCATGACAGATCTAGAAAGGCACTTAATCTTTACTATTTATGACATCACCCATAGGTGGTGGAAGCGGGGGGGCCGGATGGGTCCTGGCCTCTCCACTTTTTTTCAGGGAGGGCCCTGGGGGGGGGCTAATTTAAGCGTTTATTTTTACAGTATTGCCTTTGTATGAACCTATTTGAAACCTAATAGGCCTACCATCGAAATTAAAACCCAGGAAAGAGCTTAAATCCAGAGATGTCTTTTTCAAAGTTTTGTTTGTAAGGTGGGGAGGGGACAGAAACTAAAAACAAGAACCGTGGGTCGGAAGCCCACATAAATTGGATATATGTCACATGTGGACAGGCTAAATATGAGTTGTAGGCATAAGGCCGGATTTACGTATGAGCTGAGCAGGCTAAAACTTAGGGTCTCGGAGAAAATGAGAGGCATCATCACGAACAATGAAGACCTTTTTTCCCTCTTCACCGATACTTCCAGTGGAAAACAGAACATCTGAGGACGTGTATATCCTTTTTTTTTGCTTTTCACTCTACCGATATTTACAGCGAAAACAGGACATCTGACGACGTGAAGACCTTTTCTTTGCTCTTCCAATTAGTGTGATCAAATAGCCCAAGGCCTTTCATTGTCTAAATTTGGCCCTCAGGAGCGTATTTAGAGGGGGGCTATTGTGCCATGGTCCCCCTTTTGACTCTGCCGTTTAGTAAAAAAGAACAATGCTAATGGTGATAAGTGACTAACTTATGCCAGATTATAATCAAAGTCTCGTCAGCCTTGCTACGCACAGCCAATCCTGGCTAAACTCATTCCAGACTGTAAAGACTCTGTTTTTGCATTGCTTTACCTGTACATCTCGACTTCATCTCTTTTCTAGGTTGTGCCCTATTTTTGGTAGGCGACTGGCCCCAAACAACGATACCCAATGAAAGAACCTATAACCACTAACCACAACCAAGTTACCGTTAGCCTAACTAGCCCACATCACTAGAAGCCCCCATGGTAACCCACTCATTTGCAGCTGCAGACGCGTTTCGACCTTATTATGGTCTCATCAGTGCAGCATAGCAACCTCCCACCTTCCTAAAAAAAAAAAAAAATTCTAACCTTCCTAAGAACTACACACTCCAAATCTAAGCCTCTCCTCGTTTTGCTCAAGGTAGAACATTTGAAATAAAACCTTCAAGAAAATAATACAGGCTGGATTATGATGTCACAGATTCACTGTAAACAATCGATAAGAATAGAAAAGTCCGGTTGGTTTAAACATTATTTTCCCGGTAATCTGAGAAGGAATATTTTGTTTAAGGTTTGTAACTATACCAGTTACCAAAACCTACAAAAAACCGCTCTGCCCAACCCGTTCGCCCGTGAAAAAGCGGGGGACAAGGCAGGCACTGTGTCTGCGCATGCAGCCCAGAAAACACAGTGAACGTCAGCGCTTATCGGTGGTTTAAACATCAATATCCCGGTACGTTTGTCGAACTGCATGTACAGTTACAGGATCCTGACACATTGGGCTTTGTTGTTGCCTGACTTTGGGGGTGCCTATCGGAGAAGTGTAGGAAAGATGAATTCTATTTGACTTACATATCCTTCTTTGTATCATCTTGCTGGATCCTGTAACTGTACATGCAGTTCGACAAACGTACCGGGATATTGATGTTTAAACCACCGATAAGCGCTGACGTTCACTGTGTTTTCTGGGCTGCATGCGCAGACACAGTGCCTGCCTTGTCCCCCGCTTTTTCACGGGCGAACGGGTTGGGCAGAGCGGTTTTTTGTAGGTTTTGGTAACTGGTATAGTTACAAACCTTAAACAAAATATTCCTTCTCAGATTACCGGGAAAATAATGTTTAAACCAACCGGACTTTTCTATTCTTATCGATTGTTTACAGTGAATCTGTGACATCATAATCCAGCCTGTATTATTTTCTTGAAGGTTTTATTTCAAATGTTCTACCTTGAGCAAAACGAGGAGAGGCTTAGATTTGGAGTGTGTAGTTCTTAGGAAGGTTAGAATTTTTTTTTTTTTTTTAGGAAGGTGGGAGGTTGCTATGCTGCACTGATGAGACCATAATAAGGTCGAAACGCGTCTGCAGCTGCAAATGAGTGGGTTACCATGGGGGCTTCTAGTGATGTGGGCTAGTTAGGCTAACGGTAACTTGGTTGTGGTTAGTGGTTATAGGTTCTTTCATTGGGTATCGTTGTTTGGGGCCAGTCGCCTACCAAAAATAGGGCACAACCTAGAAAAGAGATGAAGTCGAGATGTACAGGTAAAGCAATGCAAAAACAGAGTCTTTACAGTCTGGAATGAGTTTAGCCAGGATTGGCTGTGCGTAGCAAGGCTGACGAGACTTTGATTATAGTCGAAACATTAATTTGTCCCTTGCAAATTTATGCCAGATTATTTTGATAGTTTCTGTAGCTTATGGCCAGGGGCGAATCCAGAAGGGTAGGTTGGGGGATATGCATCCTCCCACCAGCCATTTTCAAAAATGTTTTTAATGCATACGTTTTTCCTATAATTTCGAACCTTACGCTTTAAGCACGCATAATTAAAAATGTGCGAACAAGATGCATCATATTTGGCGAGCACTCAGAATTAGGGTCAAAATATTTAAACACAATTTGCCTGAAAATTATTCAAAATGGACTAAAATAGCCATCACAGCATGTAAATCTTCAACAATTTTCCGGGAGAGCATACCCCCGGACCCCCTAGAGCTTTTCTTGTTTCTTAATCAGCTTCAAATTAGTCGTGCCAAAAAAATGCGCTTAAAAAAAACGTGGTAATTATGTCCCTTCCCCCTTTTACAATTTTTCGCTACACCACTGCCTGCCCTGGTTGTAGGCGAAAAAATCTGGCCATTGGTTTTGGGCCCCCCGACGTCAGAAATGTTTCCGCCATCGCTGACGTCACCGGTTCCGCGATGACTGTAGGTTAATCCGCGCATGATCGGAGTGATGTCCGAATTCTGTGGAAAAAACTTACATTTGATGTACAGGCTCAATGATAGTTCTAGAAGTTGCGTTTGGTGCAACCAGCGGTGGTCTTAAACAAAGAGGGGGCCTGTGCGACAATTATAGGGGGGGTCTTTTGGGATCCAAATTCCAAGTTTGCTGTAGTGTGTACTAAAGCAAGTTACAATAGGCATTTCTTAGGAAGTTACTGGAGAAGCACCAATCAATCAAGCAAGCTCATTTAATGCATGTAATGTAGAAACATCATTTATTGCCAGTAATTGGTAGGCTATAACAAGGCTAGGGTTCATTACAAATCTCCCAGAACTTACGAAAAATTAAAGACCTGGGGCGGCATACTCCTCAACTTTTGTTGCTTTGTTTGTTCATTAAGTTAACGCGTTGCGTTAAGTGCACAAAAGTTGAACAGTATACTGCCCCTGGAATGATTTGCTTATTCTACTGTATATATGCAATATTGGTAGCTTGAGTAAACCACGAACTACGGTAGTAGGCTATATTAACGGTAAATCAGTTTTGGTATACTCGCATTAATTGATTTTAATATCAACTTATATACAATATTGAAGCATCTGCTAGTGAAAAATTGCCAAGTTTCACTTTGAGGTGGTTCAGCTTCGACTGCAGATAAAAAAAAATGGTTCAGACAAATTGTTTACTGTGTTTCAATGCAAAGTTATTTTTAAAATTAAGATTCTTTTTAGGGGAGCTTAAATTCGAGATAATTAAAATCAGTTTTAATGGGTTGGTTCAAGTGACCATAAAGAGAAGTTTTTTTCGAGTTTATACAATGATTCTTTTTGAGGGGGGGCCTTGTTATCAAAACGGATTCTTTTTGAGGGTGCTGTGCTTCACCGCAAAAAGATTTATTAAAATGAAGATTTTTTTGGGGGAGGTTAAATTTGGAATAACTAAAATCAATTTTAATGGTTTGATTCCAAGTAAAGAATAAGAGAAATGTTGTTTTGGAGTTTCCGCATTGATTTTTTTGAGGGAGGCCTTATTTTCAAAGGGGATTCTTTTTGAGAGTGCTGTGCTTCACTGTAAAAAGTCTTATTAAAATGAAGGTTCTTTTTAGGGGAGCTTAAATTTGGAATTTTAATGGTTTGGTTCAAGTTAACGAAAAAAGAAGTGTTTTGCTGGAGTTTCCGCATTGATTTTTTTGAGGGGAGGCCTTATTTTTAAAGGGGATTCTTTTTGAGGGGGACCCTTATTTCCAAAGGAGGCAAAGGGGTTCTCCTATTCAGTAGAACTGAAACTAATTCTAATGATGTATATGGTGCAAGTTTGCAAAAAAAGTGTCTTTTTTGGAAGTTTATGCGTCGATTCTTTTTTGGGGGGAGCCTGCGTATTTACAGTGAAAGTAGCTTTTTGTAATTGGGGATAACTAAGAGGAAGCTTCTTTTTCACCGAAAAACGGTTACGCAACCACGATTTTCAAAGTTCGGTAACCGGAAATTTTGCTATAATTGGGCATAATTTTCGGTTGCCATAGTTTCAGGTTTGCAGCAGCGGAACCGTTCTTCAGCTCACTCAAAACCATCACCGAAAAACAGTTCATCAGCCGCATTCACGCACTCAACTGTTTTCTGGTTCCTCTGGTGCGAATGGAATGGTTTGGTAGCAGGAAAACGGTTTTCAAAGTTTGAAAATCAAAGCAGGGGAGCCGAATTCCGGTTAAATAGACACTTCCTAACTACAAATAATTTTATTGGTATGGTTCAAGTTTACATTAAAAAGCTTTTTACAGTTAACGCGATAATTCTTGAGGGGGGGCTTCTCTTTTAGGGGGGCCTGTGCAACCGCACAGTTCGCACATTCCTAAGATCACCACTGGGTGCAACTAACATCCCGGGTTCCGCGATGGCTACACGTTAATCCGCGCAGATCTGAGTGAATTCCACATTTTGTGCACAAAAACCGACATTTGATCAGAGGTGGACACGGTGTTTTTGTAAAGTACCGGCGGTACCGGTACTCGGTACTTTGTTAAAAGTACCGGCGGGTACCGGTACTCGGCACTTAAAATTAAAAGTACCGCGGTACTACCGCGGTACTTTTTAAAAAAAGTTCCAAAAAGAAAGTAGAGCCTATATTTTGTTGAATTTTAATTAAAACTGCACGGTTTCATAATAATTAGGCCTATAGTATTAGTTAGTTAAATATCTAATTACTCAGTATGGTAGTCTTACCTGTAGTACTTGGTACTGCACAATTCACGAATCACAAACTTTGCACCAACCATCAAAACATGATACAAAATAACCTATAGTTAGAGGTTAGTGCAACAAAAATCAGAAGAATGATGCAATCATTTCCCTCGCCCATAGGAATGGGCCGCAACGCATAAAGCGAAAACGTTTTTTATTGGAGACCACTTTCAGCGCAGAATGCGACAAAATTTTAAATGAACGGGGACCCCAGAACTAGCCTACGCTGGAGTTTTCAATTGAAAGAGTTCGTCATAAATCGTAATGACGTCAACCTTTTAGGGAAGTCGTTTAAATAAAAACAGGTTTTTAACATCGAAGTGTGAACAGCTGCGGGGTATCCAATTATTTTTTCAGAAGTATAATACCAGATTTGATAGTGTAAAAGTGCTCGAGGAGCCGAGGGCCAATAACATTTAGTGGATTGCTTCGCTGTTTTTTGAAATTTGTTGCACACCGGATCATCACTTAGGGTAAATCGTTCCAACTTTTTCATGGCGCTTTTTCGTGTCTGCAATTATCAGAAAGGACTCAAAGCTGTAAGTTAGATTCATGTGATCATAATAATAGACAATACGTTGTGCGACCACGGACGAGGACAATATGAAAACTCATCGCGAGACTGAAGACCCTGGGTGTAGAGCAGTGATCCTCAAACATGTTTGTTCGACCGCTTCCTTTTTGAAGTTGGAGACTTTCATCACCCCCTTATCAGGAAACAAGTTTTAAGAGGGGCGTACGCTGTACACCGTACGTAGACATTTTTAAAGATGGGGTTGCGTAAATGCAAAGACACGTTTTGCTTTGTGAGATAGCATGCCATTAAGTTCAATCAATCAATCAATTCGTTTTTATTTCCGCACTCCATAACGTTAGAAACACACGTTCGTAATAAGTATTGGCCAAGCGCGGAAAAGCGTACACGCAGCAAAACGGGTGAAGTTAGTTGGAGCAAAAATGCATATGCGCGTAAGGAGTGAAGATTAAATCTCATAACGGAACTAACAGAAAGCGAATAAGCTTCAAAGTAAGGCGGGAAGAGCTGCTGCAATAGACGGTCATAATCAGCAACGTTTATTTTGAAACATTATGAATAGGCCTACTTGTAGAGTTGACACGAGAAAATGCAAAACCAGTATCGAAAATGTAGTATGCTGTTAATAGGCCTTAATCCGGTAATGTTTAGGATATAGGCCTTTAAAAACGAAATTGATTTCCGCTTGCTAATAATAAAGTCTACATCGATCGGATTTTCAAAAAAAACTACACGATTATATTATATTTTTGCACCTTTTTAAGATTTACTAGAGAAACAAGCTGTATTAAAGACCAAAGAGAGTTGTAAGTTGGTGGAATATCTAGAAAAAGCATATTTGCGAGTCAAAGTCGAAAAAATTAATTTTGAAATCTGCAAAAAAACGTCTTAAAACTGCTTTAAATTTTTTGTCGTCCTTGTTCTCATAGTTAAGTTTAGGTTTTGAGTTGCATTGAAATACGTAAAAATCAACCAATCAAATCCGTGAGCCTACAGCGATAAAATAAACATTCCTGAACCGTATTGAACAAGAAGAAAAACATTTCGGAGGGCGCATCCATTTCCCTAGGACTACGCATTGCGCAACTCTGTTTAACATTAGCCTACTTAAACCATGTTGTACGCAGGCTATAAAAAATCTACCCAGGTCTGAAGACTTTCTCTTACAGTTACAACCTCATCATCAGAAGTTGACGCAAAAAGAGCAGACAAAATTATTGAAAAACTTTTACTCTGAATTTTTTTTTTATCAATCAAAGTTTCATTTTCGCAACACGCACAATCATTAGCAATTTACAACAAATATTGGCATAATAACGGAAAAAGGCACATGCAGCAAAACGAGTAAGCGTTGAAGCATGCCAGTCGAAAGCTGACTTGGCATGGCTGCATGACCTTAACAATGAAGATATAAAATTGCCTTCAAAGAATTGCCTTCAAAGCATTGAAAATGGTCGTCTGAAAGACCATTTCTCTTCTGCATCAAAATACCTTTTCCTGGGAAAAGAATCTTTTTATTTCCGCGCTTGACGGGTTGGCAGCATTGTATTCTAAAAACAAATCTTTCAAACGATTGCAGTGGAAGATGTGCAGGGGCAATGTGCAGACTTCATGTTTTTTTATTATTGTTTTTTATTACAGAAGATTTTGCAAAAGTACCGACTACCGCCTAAAAATTAAGAAACAAAAGTACCGGCACTGCGATACCGATACTTGTTTCCAAAGTACCGACGGTACCGGTACTAAAAAAGTACCGCGGTACTGTCCACCTATGCATTTGATGTAGGCTACAGGCCCCGGTGATAGTTCTGGAAATTGCGCTTGGTGCTGGTAACATGTCGGGTTCCGTGATTGCTGCAGGTTAATCCGCGCATGATCTGAGTGAATTCCGCATTTTGTGCAGAAAAACTCACATTCGATGTACAGGCCCCGGTGATAGTTCTGGAAATTGCGCTTGGTGCTGGAAACATTTCGGGTTCCGTGATTGCTGCATGTTAATCCGCGCATGATGTGAGTGAATTCCGCATTTTGTGCACAAAAAATTTTGTTTAATGCACAGGCCCGGGTGAAAGATTTAAAGGTTGCGTTTGGTGCTGGTAACATCCCGGGTTCCGCAACGGCTACAGGTTAATCCGCGCATGATCTGAGTGAATTCGGCATTTTCTGCATACAAACTTACTGTACATTTGATGTACAGGTCCGGGTGATAGTTTTAGAAATTGTGTTTGGTGCAAGTAACATCCCGGGTTCCGTGATTGCTGCAGGTTAATCCGCGCATGATCTGAGTGAATTCCGCATTTAGTGCCCAAAAACTCATATTTGATGTACAGGCCCCGGTGATAGTTCTGAAAATTGCGTATAGTGCTGGAAACATATCGGGTTCCGAGATTGTTGCAGGTTAATCCGCGCATGATCTGAGTGAATTCCGCATTTAGTGCCCAAAAACTCATATTTGATGTACAGGCCCCGGTGATAGTTCTGAAAATTGCGTATAGTGCTGGAAACATATCGGGTTCCGAGATTGTTGCAGGTTCATCCGCGCATGATCTGAGTGAATTCCGCATTTTGCGCACAAACACTCACATTTGTTGTACAGGCCCCGGTGATAGTTTTAGAAGTTGCGCTTAGTGCTGGTACCATCCCGGGTTTTGAGATGGCTGCAGGTTAATCCGCGCATGATCTGAGTGAATTCCGCATTTTGCGCACAAAAACTCACATGTGATGTACAGGCCCTGGTGATAGTTTCAGAAGTTGCGCTTAGTGCTGGTACCATCCCGGGTTTTGAAACGGGTGCTGGTTAATCCGTGCATGATCTGAGTGAATTCCGCATTTTGTGCTCAAAAAACTCACATTTGATGTAGGCCTACAGGTCCCAACGATAGTTTTAGAAATTGCGTATGGTGCTGGTAACCACCCGGGTTTTGAGATGGTTGCAGGTTAATCCGCGCATAATCTGAGCGAATTCCGCATTTTGTGTACAAAACCTTAGATTTGATGTACAGGCCCCGGTGATAGTTTTAAAAGTTTCGTTTGGTGCTGGTAACATACCGGGTTTTGAGATGGCTGCTGGTTAATCTGTGCATGATCTGAGTAAATTCCGTTCTATGAGGACAAAAACTCATATTTGTTATGCCGGGTCGATTGAGTTTATGGATTAGTACCGATGTTTGGCGCATGTCCGCCATCTCCTGGCTGTTCTATAATTTGCGGCCAAAATAACGGATGCCGCAATTCCTTTTTTTGGTACTGACAAGACATACCGAATGTAAATAGATGAGCAATGTCACTTGTTAAAACGGTGCAAGGTAAAATATCAAAACGAAGAACATTGAATGTAAACAACAGATGCGAATTGCAGATATCTAGGCTTTAGCGCTGGGTAATAATTAGAGGTATATGGCTGCGACTTCGAACACAAAAGCTTTTGTTTTGATATGCGCGCTTCGTTGAATCTTGGAAAATGGTTTCTGTGAGCTTCGATGCATGTGCAGATCCGCTGGGTCCTTTAGCATACAAACACGATTGCTGGCTGCAGCATTTATCCGCTATTGGTTAGGCCTACATCAGCAGATTAGCCAATAGCCATGAGTGGTGTCAGATTGCAGTTGCATTGTTCATAACGTCACCAAGCTTCCGCTGAATCGACGATTGGTTGGATTATGGTTTGGAATTGGTCAAAGCTGATTTTTCAGCGACATTTTTGTTTCGAACAGTGCGCCCAATTTTAGATTTTAGAGGCAAAAATTGCGCGGAATGGAGACAAAAATGGAAAATTATTCGTCCGCGCAGTACATTTTTTCCAGTCTTGGGTTTAGGTTCGGTTGGGGCTAGATTTGGTTAGGGTCAGGTTGTAGGTTGGGTTAAGGTCATAGGTCAGGTTAAGGTTTGCAGACAGAAAAAGCTTGGGGGCTTATTCTAGATGTTACCCAATAAAATTTTGCTAGTACTGGTACAACAATGCGCCGCTGGTGAGTGTACACAGTACAGCCCAGGTAGGCCTAATTGAGACGTGCTAGACTACGATATGGTGTGGACTAAGGTACCATACTATTTTTCAGTCTGTTTAAACTGCTAAATATATTTTTGCTGAAGTAAGCTCATATAGCAGTACCAGTAGTATTGGTACTGAATATCTCAAGCTTTGCTTGTTTCAAAAATACGCAGAAACCAATTGTAGTCTGTGAATGATATACTTATAGCCTGTATCAGTGTATGGTAGACAATGGCTTCTAAAGAGTCATTACCTTCTACTGATGAGGATGCATTTAAGGAGGTAGGTTAGAATCGTTAGACCTTTATTATATTGGTACTACCCAATTTTTCTTTGAAAGTGTATCTTAATTGCTTGTATTGTCGCTTAATTTGATTGATAAGTCTTGTTGGTAATGGGGAAAATTTAGGATGATACCAAGCATTGCCAGTAGACTGCTTGTTGGTGCTTAGGTAGTTCCTCTGTATCAGTAGGCCTGTTTACTACCCGTAGAACGGGGTGACTTTGATCAGTGGGGTGACATTGATCAAATATGATAATGAAGACTTTGCTGGTATTGCTGAGCTAACAACTGTTCTGGGTTGCTCAGCTTTGTAGTCCAATCACTACAATAAAAATTAGACTGTTAACCGGCGCTCAGATGCCGTAGGATTTCGGATTTTAACGTCAAACTCCACGAACTAGTATTTTGAATTCATTCCATTTTTTCTTATATCGAGTGGCTAGATATGCGACAGTCTGTCATGAACAAAACCGCTACTACGTTTTTGAGAGTCACATGATGCATAAGAAAACTACATATGATAACGAGATGACTATAAGTAGAAAAATTCTACGCTATAGCGACAACAGTGCTGTGGTGTAATGGCTAGTGTGCTGTACCGCTACTCACAGGATCTGGGTTCAATACTTCTATAGATTTACATTTTTTTCTCAACATTCTTGATTTCTTGTGTGTAATTCAGGATGGGGTAGAGAAGTGGTAATAAAATAAACAAAAAATTTCCTGTAAGCTAAAACCATTGACATGATTTTCTTTTACCAACTTACAATTCTCAAAAACATTAAAAATCCTTTTAACATTGCTATTAGCCCCTTCAATTTTTTAAAAAATTCTTAGAATGATTAATCTCACCTCGTAAGTGGAATATATTGATAATTTGGTCACCTAACATTGGTTTTAGGTTGAGTGTTTAGGGGTGATCAATGTCACCCCCTCAGCGGGGTGACATTGATCACAACTTTAATGCGAAATAACTTTTGTGCTGGAGTTAAAATTGATATCACTGTAATATAATTCGATAAGAAACTTGTTACAATGGGCGAGTGGTATGGAGCGTCTGTTTCTTGAGCTGTAGACTCGGGTTTGATTCTGAGTTCGATCAAACCAAAGACTTTAAAATTGGTATTCACAGCTTCCCTGCTTGACGTTCAGCATTAAAGGGACAGTTTGAAGAACAAGCCGGCAAGTTTAGCCTACAAGCAAGGAAAAACAAGTTATTGTAAGTTTTAGGTCAAAAGCTGATCAATGTCACCTCGTTATACGGGTATTATATTCCATAACCAGGTTGGAAATTCTAAACTGCTAAATCGGCAATACAGTCAAATTTGATTAATTGCATGCCAGATAATTGCATAATCTGTTTCATTGCATGAAGATTATAAATCCCACACCACTGTCAGTTGTTTGTTAAGAAAATAATTCGCTTAATTGGATGACGGTTTATTGTATAATTCGCTTAATTGAATAGACTTGAATGGCATTTTATGCAATTAAGCGGATTATGCTATAAGCTTAATGGCAAAAACACACCTTTTTGAGCAAAAACAAGCTGCTTCAATATGTAAACAAACTCTCCAATTTCCAACCTCATAAAAACAAAAATCTTTCCTGATTAGAGATCAAAAGTGACGCAGTGTGTGATGTGATAAATTTTCTACAAAGACAATTGCCGATTCAGAACAAAATCACGTGGCTGTCATTTTGCAATCTCTGTCATTCACTCTTCGAATTGTTTTTGTTTTATTTAACATGTGTTTTTCTTGGTTTTTGAATAGGCCTATGATCGGGATAATCACATAGTGCTGGTTTGAAATCTGTTGTCTTGACGTTTGTTAGCGTTACGCTCGTTACGGGTCACTTGTACTTCTGCATAAACGCAGAATCTGCTTAATCACATAAAAATGTTTGTCAAATTGTCTATGCAATTAACCGGATTGGACTGTATGTGCCTTGATATGTGCGACATGTTATTTTATTGGTGACACATTCTGATGATAATTGGATAAACAATTTTTGAAGCATATAGATAATATATCATATCACTGTATCAGTTCTATTTCTCTATGGAAATATGTTTCTATGTTGTTAAATATGCATCTGTATCGTTATACCTATTCAGTAGACCACCCAGATCCCCCATGTTTCTCTTCCGTGACTTTTCTGTTGTAGTTTTTGGCGCTGAATTCAAAAATGTGCTTAAAATTTAGTTTGGATAATCATCCAGCCTGTTTTTCCGCAGCCTGTTTTGAAGCCCATTTTTACAAAGAACACGTAAAATTGAAGTTAACTGGTTTTTCCATAACCCATTTTGCTTTTTTTCTTTGTCGTCTAAACAAGTTCATATCACTGAAGAATTCAAAAAATTTTGTTTTGAAATCGGGCCAGTAGTTTCTAAGATGGCTTCAATTGAGTATTTTTTATAAGGTTATGCATGATTGATTTTGAGGCGTTTTTCACATTAAAACAGACATGGATGTTGCAAATGAGTTGTTTAATGTGATTTTGCAATGAGAAAATTGCTACACTGCACTGCAAACACTACTAACAGCATATTTTATCGTTTTTATTGGTCGTTTATATATTGCATATAGTAGAAATGTCATGCATGAGTGATTTTGTAACATTTTTCATCCTGTGGTGTATGTGATTGTGACAGAATGTTGCATGGTATTATGTCATTTGAATTCTGAAAATACTATGAATAAATCAAGACGTGTTGTAGGCTTTTGATGCCATGCTTAAGCTTCTTTTTTTACGATAGTACAATGAAAAATTGAAACAGAGTGGAATGTCATAACAAACCATACACTACATTACAATGCTTTAGCAGAAAACATTTTGAACATCGCCATTGAAACGCAGCAAATCACAAAGTTACATCAGTATTAAATCACATTTTTAGTTTTTGAAAAACAGAGTTTTGTTGCTTCTGGTTACATTCTTCGGTTCATCTTGAAAATGATACTTGTTGGTGATGATCTTTACATTATGGGTGCTGCACAGCAACACGGTGTTACAGATCGTGCTTTTTTCATTGTATATAATTTATTTACTCGTATTACTGCTTTGCCATTCCAGTGTCAGCAGATATTCCTTTTCTGACAGGAATGCTTTGGAAAGATTTGAAACGATGGGCAGTTCGAGATCCAGAGCTCTCATCTGTTTTTGCCATCAAAAAACTTGATATGCATATTGCATACTTGGTACTTGTCACCACAACGTATCCCGCTTGCTCTGTTTTCTGACCTGGTAGAGGAAGATTGAAATCAGACATAGCTAGAGCATTATTACAAAGCCCATATTGCCCAGTTCAAATGGAAAAGCCTGACCGACCACGAGTTTATGAAGACAGCACCTTATCAAGTTTTTTAACAGGTGAATCCTGGTTAATCTTCAAGTTAGTATTAATTGAACCAACATTTTTGTGCAAGCCAGCAAGTACTTGGGGTGATGATCATTCTTTCGTTCAATTGAAGTCTATTTTAACCTATTTAAAGGTTATCAATGATGCAGCTGAACTTACTGTCAAGTTAGGCAACGATTTTGGAGAGGTTATCACCAAAAATGAAATGCAAAAACAAGACATTCTACAACAAGAGGAACTGAACCGAAGAATGTAACCAGAAACAACAAAACTCTGTTCTTCAAAAACTAAAAATGTGATTTAATACTGATGTAACTTGGTGATTTGCTGCGTTTCAATGGCGATGTTCAAAATGTTTTGCTAAAGCATTGTAATGTAGTGTATGGTTTGTTATAATATTCCAGTCTGTTTCAGGTTTTTATTGTACTAGCGTTAAAAAAGAAGCTTAAGCATGGCATCAAAAGCCTACAACACGTCTTGATTTATTCATAGCATAGTAGTTTTAGAATTCAAATGACATAATACCATGCAACATTCTGTCACAATCACATACACCACAGGATGAAAAATGTTACAAAATCACTCATGCATGACATTTCTACTATATGCAATATAAAAACGATTAATAAAAATATAACGATAAAATACGCTGTTAGTAGTGTTTGCAGGGCAGTTTAGCAATTTTCTCATTGCAAAATCACATTAAACAACTCATTTGCAACATCCATGTCTGTTTTAATGTGAAAAACGCCTCAAAATCAATCATGCGTACCCTTATAAAAAATACTCAATTGAAGCTATCTTAGAAACTACTGGCCCGATTTCAAAACAAAATTTTTTGAATTCTTCAGTGATATGAACTTGTTTAGACGACAAAGAAAAAAAGCAAAATGGGTTATGGAAAAACCAGTTAACTTCAATTTTACGCACTTTTTGCAATAATGGGCTTCAAAAAAGGCCACGTTATACCGAGGATGGTTATCCAAACTAAATTTTAAGCACATTTTTGAATTCAGCGCCAAAAACTACGTCAGAAAAATCACAGAATGACTGAATATTAGAGAAACATGTGGGATCTGGGCGGTCTACTATTCAGCCTAAAAAACCTGATGTTGGACCAGTAATCTAAGCAGTTTTTGAACTTTCAATAACAAAAGCTTAGCACAACATTGTGCATATCAGTATGAACATTGAACAGTTGATACGATGTGAATTATCTGTGGGGTAAAGTTTTGTTAATCTGTCACTGACATTGTTTTGTCATGATGTAATGGCAATTGCAACCATTTATTGACTGCCGATCTACACTTTCCCCCTATCTGTTTATATCAATGAGTGATCAGAAATGTTGGTTTGCTCAAAAGCGTTTAATGTTGTTGGCTCTTTAGGTTGTGCATTATATTGTTGGAAAAATTTGTGAAGAGCAAGCTCAAGAAACTGGAATTGTATTTTCTAAACAAGCTATTGCCTCAATTTCAGAAATTTCTTACAGGTTTTGCTACGAATTTTTAGCTGAGCATATGTAGCTAGTGTATGATAATATAATATACAAAATTTTAACTCCTTTTTTTCCGAATGTGTGAAGCACGGTAGCGGTATATGTTTAATGTAACACAAAGGTTTGTTTTGTGTAAATTAATTCTCAACACTGGCTTATTTTAATCTAGATGACTTAACTTGAAACTGTATAGAAATTTTCTTACGACATTTATGTGATAACTAGGGCGATTTTTTGTAACCTAAAAAACTTGAAAATGTAACTTTATTTTTGTAGAAAAGTAACCAAAAAGTAACTTTATTAAACGAATAAAAGTAAAACGAAAATAGTAGCAGCCAAACAAGAAAAAACGTAAGGAAGGCCCAGTTCTACCTCGTGCTTAAGTTATAGTGAACACACATGTAGTGTTTTACATTTTGTGGTGGAAAGTTTCTGTCCTTTGAAAGTAATTTGTTATGCGTAGAAAAACCTCTTTCCACAGAAGCAGTTGTTGGCTGGCACCAAAGAGGCACCTTAGTGTTTGTAGATTGTAAATTTATCTTTCTTGCGTCAATCCAAGACAAAAAACTGAAATATTATGCAAAAAAGCACGAAAACCAAAATGTAACCTAAAAGACAAAAAGTAACTTTTTGTAACGTTCTAACTTTTTAAATACTGACCCTATAGCTGTGAAATTTTGGTTAAACGCTTTTTACGTTAATTGGAGCTAGCAAAAAAAAGTAACTTTTGTAACCAAAAATCGCCCTAGTGATAACTCTTTTACTCCTAACACATTTAGCATATATGATAGATTTCTATTCGAAACTTTGGTTAATCAAAGGTTCTTACGTATATGTATCAATCATTTATGTTTGTTACAGACAGTTTGCTCTGTTTGCTAGTGATGTTGAATTATTTACGAAACATGCTCGACGAAAAAGAGTGAATGCTGAAGATGTACTTATGCTTGTACGTCGGACTCCATCTCTTCACAACCATTTATCCAAATTGAGAAGTGATGGAAAAGCTTGAAACCTTATTAAAGTTTGCTGATTCCAATATGGACTGTGTTTGCCGTAATGATTCTGGTTACTTGAATTCAATTTGTTGATAAATCGTAGGGAGAACACGTTCTTTGATGTTGAGGTTTGAAACTTTTGGTACTTGTCATTTGAAAAATATTTGCAGACATCGATAAGTCAACAAATTTTAATGTTTAGTGTCAGCTTTTTAAGATCTTGATTTGGTATTTTTTTGCCTAGTGTTTTTTGACAGATTAATATTATAATTATTTTAGAAAAAATTTCTAGTTTGATAAATTTTGACTTGTAAGACTCGTTGATCTTTATATTTTGCTAGTCATAAATTGAAGCATAACAGAGCTTACCTTGCAATAAATTTGATTTTATTCGTACCGTGTTTGTGGAAGACTTCGTTTCAGGTGCACAGTAAATACTAGGCAGAAAAAAAGACTTGTGTATCTAGATCCAATCAGAGTATGTCTGTTACACTGTCCAGTTTTGTTATCCAATGCATTAGCGCCTATTAACTTTATATTTGCTTTAATAGTAAAAACTATTGGTGCATTTTTTTAATCATACTTAAGGTTTAGGAGTGCTTTGTGTTGCCCATTATACACTATTTTCTCATCATTATTAGTAAATCACTGCCAAAACGCATGCAGTAGTTTTTTTCATATTATACGCGTTTGTTTCCTTTGTGTTTTAGTTTGCTGCCATTGTGTAACTTGTTGCAAAATTGCCTTCAAAATCTTAACATTTAATTCAAATTAAAGTGGTTGTAGCCAAACTAATTTTTATACTTCCCCTCAAGGTAGTCATTGTTGAAATGAATGGAGACAAAATATTTGAGATAGAAGTGGTGCTAGTGTGTTTGTTACTAATGAAGTTCAAAAAGTTGCTGTTAAAAAACTCTTGTGCTATTATGTTTTCATCCAAATTTTGACATACCTCAAAGCGTACTGTCCATCCATATCTGACAAGGTTGGATCCAGAAACTTACAACACATAGTGGCAATTAAGGGGTAGTACCGGTAGTAAGAATCGTGTTAAATTAATGAGGTTAGTTAGTAGCAGTACAGTAACCGTTGATAACGTGTCGTTGCGATTCACGACAGTTTTTTGGTTTTCCTATTCCCCTAATAACGTAGTTGTGCTATACTTCTTGTAATATATTTTTGTTTTTATAGCTAAATTAATATATTAAGAACTAGCAAATGTATGCTAATAGCATGTCAAGTTCAAATTTCACTGATCCTTGCTTTGACCAATTGAGTGACTCTTCTATTGTTCTTGATACGGACATGACATCGCAAGGTCTTGTCCATATATCGAATCCCTCAAGCGCGGCTTCATCAGTCCCCAACACTGACGAAGAAGATGATGACAACCATGTAAAGATGCAAAAATACAAAGAGAGAAGAAGAGAAGCACATACTCAAGCTGAAAAAAAGAGAAGAGACGCAATTAGAAAAGGGTAAGTAACCTGGTTAATGAGGAAATAAAAGCGTTTTCTTATATTGCATTACTCAAATGCAAGATAGAGGCTTCAGTTTCTGATTTTTCAAGAACGCCTTTTCTAAATTGCAGTTCCTATTGCTTTTGGGCCCTTTGTGATGGAGAGTAACAACAGTTTTATTGCATGTAATTTGTCGACATGAAACCAAGCCAAATTGCTGGCAACAGTAAAAAATTTACCCTGAACATTGTTTGAATCTTCATTCACGTTCATCATGCACCTTATAACGAATTGCAAAACTGTGAACTCGATTATTGATTATTTTTTGTTAAGACTATTTAAATAAGAAATCTCCGTGCTTGTTTCATGGGCCATGGCAATTTGGTTTCTTAGTCTGTAGTTGCTGAAGCGTTGTGTTAAGTCACGTTTTAACTTCGGAATCGTGTCCTAGTTGCTTCTTAATTGGCTATTTTTGTGTTTCTTTTTTGAAAGCGCAACGTATTCACTTAATTTGATTGGATTCTTTTGAATTTTTTTGGAAATGGACGTTGGTTTCTGAGCAAAATTCTTATCGTTGTGTAATTTAGTAATCTAATGCGATTTTCATAAAATAATCACTAGTAGTTAAATTTACTTACTGACTTTTTTGATCTTTGTTAAAACTGAAATTCGTTTCCGAGCATAATTTTGTAGTCCGATTATTCGTGTTACATAGCTTAGTCGTTTAAAATGCCCGAACTTTTAGTGTGAAAGTTAATAGCTTTCTTGTTTTTTTCTTGCCCATAGATTTAGAGTTGGTTTGGCGGTCGGTCAAATTCTTGAAGTCGGTATTCACAGCTATCTTGCTTAATGGTTAGTTGCGTTTAGTATTTATTTGTATTGTTTTTAATAGTTTGTAGTTCGGCAAAACTTCTGATTTCTTTTGTGTTTTTGTTGCAGTTACGATGACTTACAAACCTTGGTGCCGAATCTTTCACAGCCGAATGACCCGTCCCAGAAACTTAGCAAAGCTGTCATATTGCAACGAACCTTGTCTTATGTCGAATATCTGCAGCAGCAGAAGAAAAAACAAACGGAAGAGCTGGTCAAACTTCGCAAAGAAAAAATAGCCCTGGCGATTATGAAAGCTAATTACGAGCAAATTGTAAAGCAGCAAGTTTCGAACACTAGTAGCGATGGAAAAGTATCAGAAGAGACTAAATTCACTGCATTTCAATTGATGATGGATCGCTTGTTCGATTCTTTCAATGCCACAGTATCCACTGATAATTTTCAAACTCTTTCGCATGGCGTTATTAATTGGATTGAAGAAGAATGTAAGCCTGGTAACTTGAAAAAATGCGCGCACGAAGTCTTGGTGAAAATGAACAGTGAAACGCGGCTATTAGATCAATAGCAACTCCATAAGTTGTTGATTTACTGCTGTTCATTGGCCACTGTGCACTTGCTGTTTCCAATAATTTTTGAGGTAACTGAATGTATGATATTAAACAAAAATCATCGATGTTTATATACAGTATATGACTAAGCTTTTATTGTTGTTTGAATTGTTTTTAATCGTATTGTTTATGTCAATGTGCTTACAGGCACATAGGCTAATGTATTGTAACAGATTAAATCGCCTCAAAAGTCGTTGTCTTTTACGTGTTGTGTGATTCAAACTTTGAAACTTAACCCCGACTAATCACTGTTTCCCCACTTTCCGTATCTCACTCTGAAGTTGTTGTTGTTTTTTTTTTTTTTTTTTTTTTTTTCAGCAAAACACCTTGATGAAATGATATACATCAAACAGTATCTTGAAAATGTTGAAAAAATTTTGTGCCACCTCATCCGTCACCGCCTTTGCGTGGGTATTATGTTGTTGCTTTTGAAAAAGTGGCGCATCGGTGTTAAAAATGTGTTTGGTTGCTTTTGGTGCTGTTTAACGAACTGATTTTGTGATTTCATTAAATCACGTAACCGTTTTTCATTGTTTTGCTGATTTTCGCAAAAATTTTTGCTTTTTACCATTATTAAGGGAGGTCACCAGCGGTATTGTAGGCTACAAATTTTACTGAAATCGTAAGTAATAAGGCCTAAACTCTCGATGATAACAATTTAAGACTGCTAAATTCTGATGGCGTTGACAATTTTTTATGATTTTTTTTCTCGAGAGTAAATTAAAATACGACTTAATGCCATCGTCCAAATAAACGCGATGGTCGCTTTTAGGTTCGAGAGCACTGAAATCTCGTTTTTTTTTTTGGCAGCGTAAACCAAACCATGGTTTGAGGGTACGGAGTGAACGACCGATTGTACTGTACACAGTGATGCAGTAACGTGGTGAATATAGGCTACCAGGAGTTGCCAGCCTTTGGGATCGAGACTAGGAGCGCTGGGTTTGAGAAACGCTTACCGGTACGTAAGATCGAATGACTCTTTTCATCAACCAAGCTTAAATTTTAAGTCTGTTGAAGAGATTGTAGGCCTATTGAAAGTCTAGTAATTTTCAGGCAGAGCAGCCTTTTCCGTCATAAAATATTCAAAAAATGAGTGCGGACTGTGAACCATAGTTATGGATTATGAAGGAACAAAAGCTGGTACAAACGTCCTAAAGCAATATTTATGGATTAGTATGATGTATCGTACCTGCAACCTTTCGTAGACTTCCCGTCAATACTGTTAGTCCACTTGCGTGCGCTCCCGCCGTTGGTTATATCAATCTTGCTTTCGGTACTTCAATGAAACAACACTATTACTGTCATTGGGTGCAATGTACTTAATTGACAGAATCTGGGGTCCGCAAAGCAGTTTAGGGGGACCGCAAAGACGTCACGGATTTATGATACAGTCAAATCTCGATACTATGCCACACCTACGCGATACACTGTATCTTTACAACTCGCCAGCACTGCTTCGTGAATTTAATCTCATTACCATAACTGAGTTCACTTTCGTTATTGAAGATGTTACTATGCCAACAACTGCCGATGATTATTTGATTCGAGTTTGCAGCTGTAGGATCGGTATCCATCAGACAATCATTTTGCTTTTTTGCACCTCCTATCGCAAATAGGGAAATGTCACTCATCCGTAGGACAGCATTTCGTAATAACTTATACTTAAATGAGGACAAAAATGTGATGACGTCACAAAACTTGGAAATATTACGTCTTGAGCTTGCGTACCGTCTAGAACAGTGGTTCTCAAACTTTTGTGCACGTTGACCCCTAACTTATAAGCATAAAATTTTCTATAGACCCCCTAGCCTAGCTTAACAGTTACAAGGAAACAAAATACGTCAAAATAAAGTCGAGTTTTTAACTGAAATGCATGCTAAAATAATACGCAACCCGAAAATATGCTTAGGACCACAGATGCAAGGATAACATAGAACGTAACTGTCAGCACAGCAGAACCGTTTCTCCACTTTTAAGCTATTTACTGTGGCTATCTCTCAGGTTTACAACGATTGTTCTTCGCCTTACTGCATATGCCTAACTGCTGTACCTGCCAGTGTAACAACTGCGCCACATTCACGACGATACTGTTTGTGATGTAACGAGGGAAAAGAACAGTTTTCATGATGCCATCACAATAGATGATTTAATAAATAAACTTGTTAAAACGAATGCACTTTTAAACTACTGTAGCTGAGATTCAATCAGCCCTCTTAATTTCGTGTGATTTGTTCAAAAACGTCTTTTACATTCCTTGGCGGGTTAATGATAATTTTGAGTTGGAGGCTTTATTGATCCAGTCAGGAGCATATTTAAGGGGCATTGGGCCATGGCCCTCCCTTTTGACTCTGCCTTTTAGTAAAAAAGAGTAAAACTAATGGTGCCGGGTGACTGAAATATGGCGAACTCTTTTGATGTTTTCTGTAACTTATGGCCAGAAGGGTAGGATGAGGGATATGCATCCTCCCATCAGCCATTTTCAAAAATGTTTGTGGTAAATACGGTTTTTCATAATTTTGAGCCTTTTTCGAGTCTTTAATAGCAATATGCCATATGCCCTAAGTAACACATAGTCGAAAATTTGCGAACAAAATGCATCATATTTGGCGAAGCACTCAGAATTAGGGGCAAAAACTTTAAACAAAATTTGGCTGAAAATTATTCAAAAAGCACTAAAATAGCCATTACTGCATGTAAATTTTCCGGGGGAGCATGCCCCCGGATCCCCCTAGAACTTTTCTTGTTTCTCAATCAGTTTTAAATTTGTTCTGTCGAAAAAATGCGCTTAAAAAATGTGGAAAATCATGGCCTCCCCCTTTTGAAATTTCTCACTACGCCACTGGGTCCAGTAGACCCCAGCAGTTATTCATTGACCCCCATTCGACCCATTGGCTATTTTTGACCCCTTGGATGGTCCAATTGACCCCTGGGGGTCGATATCGATCACTATAAGAACCACTGGTCTAGAAGAAAATTGCCAATGTATTCCTGGTTTGATGTCTGTTAAACCTGACACTGTGACACCCGTAGTCCGTTTGTAATTGTTACTTGCACATTGGCAAGCAGTAGCGTACGCAGGGGGGGCTCCTATGCGCGCGCCCCCCTTCAGTTCCTCCTTATATAAAAAACTTAATCCGTTATTTTTTTTAATTCTTCTACAATACTAGTTATTGTATGCAGCAGCACAGTCTCCTCGTTGTTTCTTCAATCGTTGAAAAGTTTGGACAAAAGTAAACACCGTCCTAATTGAATTTCTTGAAATCTCTAGACCGTACGTGTACTGTAGAAGCTGTGAGGACAGTGGCGGATTAAGGGGGGGCGGAGCGGGCTGAAGCCCGGGGCCCCACTACATTTAGGGCCCCCACAAATTTACATTTTTCTAAAAGTTTTTTTTGATAAAAAGTATTTTCGATTTTTAAAAAAGATCTTCACTTGCAGTAACTACCAAAGTTTTTAAAATTTTGGCGCTGCGGGGTTGGGGCCTTGGGGGTAAATGTGATATGTTGTTAGTTAACTCATTATTAATATTTATAAGCAAAAATCTTTTTAAAGTAAGAATCGCAGTTGTTATCAGCTAACATTATTGCTTTGTAGATCGCGGACAACAATTTTTTTCAAAGAAAAATTATCCGCTTTTTGCCGATTCAAACGTCACAATAAAGAATAAGATGAATGTTAATTCAGGTGGTAATGAACAAACGATGACACCTAATTGCCACTTGCCAGCAAGAGTGCCAAACTACAGTTGAGGTTATACAAGCAGAAAATGTTTAATATCACTGAAGAATCTAGCGTTAAAAATTATTGCACCATCGTACAACGGTAGGCTAGCTACAACATCTAGGCTTCATAACTTTACACTCTAGAACAGACATGGGCAAACTACGGCCTGCCGGTCCTTTTATTCTGGCCCGCTGGCACTTACACAAACTTAAACTCCCACCGTGAATTGAGCGGAAGACCTTTTTTTTTACTTAAGAGATCATGGATGGCAAAATTTTTTCAACAAAATAAGCCTCAACGGCGCAAAATTTGAATAAAAAACGAGGTGAAAACCTTTCATTTTGGAGATCACATTCGTACGTGAACCGTGATTTCTAAAAAAAAGTCTTCACCTTATTTTCCAATCAGCGTGCGGCCCGCGGCTTCAGCAGTTTTTCCAAATCTGGCCCTTTGTGTGAAAAGCTTGCCCACCCCTGCTGGCCTGCTGTAGGATAAGTGGTAGTTCCAGCTTTAATGTGAAAGAATAAAATCTATTGCAGAGAGCAGTAGCATAGTATAGTTTGGTTTTTATAAATAAGACATAGCTATATTTCAAAACAGGATAAAAACAGCGGCGGCGCTAGCTTCACGCCAGTGATAGGAAAAAACAGCGGCACTGACGCTAGCGAATTACTAGCATAATAGATAGCGACGCTAGTGCCCAGCTCTGCCTATACATTAATAATATGATTAATGACTGTTATTAGTTGATCAGTCGCTTTCTTTCTTGATTGTTTTGAGTAAAAGATAAAGCCATCTTGTCTTTTGTTGAATTTGCTGCTTGTTCAAGCCACCAAGCAGCGACAAACATCGTAAAGTTGATTTTCTTCATCTTTATCATCTTATCGCAAGAAAGCGGCGGCAGCGCTATGCGTTGGACGTATCCAGACCTTTTGAATTCATTATGGTCGCCATAATAACGGCGCTCCAGACCGTTCGGTCACGCTGCCGACGTGCCTAAGAACGGTTTTAAAATAATTCAATTTTTTTGGTTCGTTCAAGTACCGTACGCAAAAAACGATTGTAAAATTAAACAAAGGAAAATATAAACCCATTAAACTGATAGGGTAAATCGATGTAATGGAAATGCACTAATTGTTTTTAACAAAGAATAATATATTTAATCTTACTCAGTAGGATTCAAAGGCAGTAATTGAGCGTGCTGAACAAATTGCAAAAAGTTCATAGTGGTCTTTTTACGCTACTAATCAACATTGGTATTGTTTTGTTTTTTGAGGCTGTTCTTTCGGTTTATAGTTCTTATTTTATTTCGTGTAAGCTTTCGCTGAACTTGGAAAAGAGGGCCCCATTATTGAATTAGCCCAGGGCCCCACGTACTTTAATCCGCCCCTGTGTGAGGATCTGATATTATTATTATTATTTTTTGGATCTGGTTCCAAAAATATTTAAGAAACAGTAAAACTCGACATAACCGGCCGTTAGCTCAGTTGCTAAACGCACGCTATCGGTGCGGGAGGTCTGGGAATCGATTCCCGGGCCGATCAAATCGACACAGTGTCGCCAACAACTCGCCACCGTTGCGACGTTTCTTCGGAGCTGTGTAGCCCAGGCGCTAAGCCGCGGAGATGGGCCCCGCAACTCGTTACACGCTTCGGCGTAATACGGCGAGTATAATGAAGATTTGATTTTGATTTGATTTTAAAACTCGACGTTATTAAAAAGCGGTCCAAGTAGCAATATCAAACAAAGCCGGTAATGAGTTGCAATTTTATTACGTCGTCCAGAAATCATTGAAGATTTGTCATGTGTGAACTCAGTAGCAAATTTGCCGGGCTTAGGTCTAAATACTAGACCAATGAGAAAAACTAATCCCAGATACGAAGCGAAAAGCTTGACATCAGAAAAAAAGATGGTACGAGACTACGAGTTTGCTACAACTATTAAATCAGAATTCAGAACTATAAGGCCAATAGGTTCTCTTATAAATCCTCTTGTTTCGTGCACCATAGTTTAGTCCAAGTAGAATGTAGATGTGAGAGTGGGGGCAGGAGCGTATTTAGGGGGGGCATTGGCCCATGCCCCCCCTTTTCACTCTACTTTTTAGTAAAAAAGAACAAAATTAATGGTGCCAAGTGACTAAAATATGTCAGACTCTTTTGATGGTTTCTGTAGCTTATGGCCAGGGGGATAGAATGAGAGCAGTGGCGACTCTAGCTTTTTATGGCTACTCGGGCTCGACATAAACAGTGTTAAAAAAAACGGTAAAAAAAAGCAATAAAATAGCAACTTACACAACAGTTAAATTGTTGCAAAATACTTTCATTCATACATAAAGTTTAATCTTCTTAATTTGATGGCAAACTCATACTGAGTTTGTTGTGTAGCTCTTTGTTATCAGCTATCCATTGTGAGCCACAGAGGAACAGACATTTATGACCAAACAAGAAGCCTGCGTTTACTACATGGCAGCATGATGGCAGGCGTCTTACGAAATCTTTTTTCTATTCCTCTCTCCAATTGTAGCTCGGGCTATTTCTCGAGGGCCCGAGTTCCACAAACAAGTTAAGGAAAGAATTGTGTGAAACAACGTAACAAACGTTTGCATTGTCTGACTCAGGCAAATGCGATCGAGCCCGAGTAAGATGTAATAAGGAAAAAGGCTTTTGTCTCGTTTGTCTCTTTCTTTTCTCCGCAATGCGGCTCGGGCTATTTTCCTCTAGCCAGAGCTTATGGCTAGACCAGAGGTGACGAACATGCGGCCCGCGAAAGAATTTCCTGCGGCCCGCGAACATTTTGGCGAGACCAGTACTTTTAAACATTTTTTTCCCGTCTAATCTTTGCGATGCGATACCAAAAGCTGAGCCCCTGATTTAATCAAGCGCGTATCACACAGTAATTATATAAACAAAATTATGCAAAGCACAAGATTCAAATAAAAAAAAAAAATTATATAAACGCTCAATACAAATCATCTGTTTCAGGATTCAGCAGTTCATCCATTGTTATGAAATAATAATAACATAACTCGAGTCCGTTGCAGCTTCAGCATAGTGCACCAGTTTACGAGTAACTATTCGAGCGAGAGCTTAGCTTGCCTTACAGTAGTAGGAATTATGTGAGTTTGCGGAAATGAATTGGTGAGGTGGCAGTACCATTTATCATATGCAAATTTTACTGCTTTCTTAAGGTATTTGTTATTCTGTTTTTTAATCAATATTTAATTAGCCGCTTGTCTTCAGCGATGTCTTCAGCGAAAAAACGAAATATTGTAGATGAAAAAAGAGTATTTCAAAAAGATTGGACCGATATCCGATATGTATATGACCAAGAGCGTATTCAGAGGGGGGCCATTATGCCATCCTTCCCCCTTTTGGACTCTGCCTTTTAGTAAAAAAAGAACAAAACTAATGGTGCCAAGTGACTGAAATATGCCAGACTCTTTTGATGGTTTCTGTAGCTTATGGCTAGTGGCTAATCCAAGGGTTAGAACAGTGGTTCTCAAACTTGTCGGAAGTATCGAACCCAACAGGCGTCATGCAAGCATACATCGAACCCTTAATTATAACCAGGAGCGGATCCAGAAAATTTTAGAGGGGGGATGCAGTTTTGAATTAGGTTGAATGTTAAATGAGTGCAAAAACGTCAGACGTCTAAACCGGAAAAGGGCATAAGCTCTTTGAAAATGTTTCACGTCAGGGGCGTATTCAGAATATTCTTAAGGCGGTGGAGGGTGGCATAAAATTTTTACATTTTTTAAGCGTATTTTTTTCCGAAAAGTTAATTTGAAGCAAATTGAGGAACAAAAATATGGCTCTAGGGGGGTCCGGGGGTATGCTTACCCGGAAAGTTTTCAAAAATTTAGACACTGTAATGGCCATTTTAGCGCTGTTTGAACAATTTTTATGGCAAATTCTGTTTAAATTTTTTGCCTCTAACTCTAAGTCCTTCACCAAATATGATACATTTTGTTCGCACATTTTTGATTTATGCGTGCTTAAGGCGTAAAGATGATTGTTATCAAATAGGTTTGAAATTATGGAAAAATTGTATTCATCAAAAACAGCGTTGAAAGAGTATGGTGGGGGGATGCATCATTCCACGCAGAGATAGTCATTTACTACAACTGTATGCCTTTTTGCAAAAACTTATTCTGATCTTAGCCGAACCCCTGCTACAGCCTCACCGAACCCCTGGGGTTCGCGAACCACTGGGTTAGAATGAAAGGTATGCATCCTCCCACCAGCCATTTTCAAAATAGTTTTTGATGTATACAATTTTTCCATAACTTCGAACCTCTTCGAGAGCGATAAGCCTTACGCCTTAAGCACGCATAATCGAAAATGTGCGCGCCAAATGCATCATATTTGGCAAAGCACTCAGAATCAGGGTCAAAAAATTTAAACAAAATTTGCCTGAGAATTATTCAAAAAGCACTACAAATAGCCATTACAGCATGTAAATTTTCAAAAATTTTCCGAGAGAGCATGCCACCGGACCCTCCAAGAGCTTTTCTCGTTTCTCAATCATTTTCAAATTTGTTCTGCCGAAAAAAACGCTTTAAAGAAATGTAGAAATTGTGGCTTCCCCCTTTCAAAATTTCTCGCTACGCCACTGTTTATGACTAAAAAGTTATGCGGCCCGCTTGCTTATTGGTAAGTAACAAAGTGGCCCGCGACCGCAAATAGGTTCGTCACCCCTGGGCTAGACAAATCGTTGAGCGAAAAACGCAGCTGCCACCGCACACTTCCTTGTTTTTTACGATGACTGTTTCTTTCAACGAACTTGATACGAATTAAGTTAAAAAAAGCTTTAAGCTTACTTTTTAAAATTTAAATAATAACAAGTCTTCCATCATTTCGTAACTTAGGCTCAGCCCGAGTGCCGGAGTCGCCTCTGAATGAGAGATATGCATCCTCACACGAGCCTTTTTCAAAAATGTTTTTGATATACACAATTTTTCCATTTTTTCGAACCTCTTCGATCGCAATAAGCCTTAGGCTAAGCCTTAATCGAAAATGTGCGAACAAAATGCATCATAATTGGCGAAGCACTCACAATTAGGGTTAAAACTTTAAACAAAACTTGTCTGAAAATTACTCAAAAAGCACTAAAATAGCCATTACAGCATGCAAATTTTCAAAATTTTTCCGGGGGAGCATGCAACCGGACCGCTCTAGAACTTTTCTTGTTTTTCAATCAGCGTCACATTTATTTTGCCGAAAAAATACGCTTAAAAAAAGATGTGGAAATTATGGCCCACGCCTTTTAAAATTTCTCTCTACGCCACTGAGTGGGGGATAGCATTTTATTTCTAGGCAGCAGTCGTGAGGTAAAGTTAGTGCCAAAAAATTACTGACTTAATTAAGATGCCTCAAGATAGAAACGAAATTTACGAAGAAGCTTTTCTGAAGTTAGTTTTTTTTTAAATGCAGTAGCAAGCGCAAAGGGGAGCTCCTATGCGCGCACCCCCTCAGTTTCTCTTTATAGAAAAAAGTTAGTTATTCGTTTTAGTCGTTTTACAGCAGCCTACAGTCGTTAAGTTTAGACGAAGTAAACACCGCCCTCCGTAAATTTCTTGAGACCTGCAGGCCGTGATGCGGCTATATGTAGCCGAACATCCTGCTTTTTTTTTCAAAATTTTGTTTCGATCCTTGAGCGATTTTTGCTAAGCTAGCACAATTTCTTTCGGTCAAATCGATTTTTTCGGTCATATTGTAACTCTGGTTTAAAACCATATTTCCAACACTTCCTTGAACTATAAAATTTATAAAACCGGCCAGTTAGCTCAGTCGTAAAGACGTCGGTGCGAAAAGTCTGGGCTTCGTTTCCTGGACTGGACAAATTGGACAAAGTGTCGTAAGCTACTCGCCACCGCGCTGCGAGTACTTTGGAGTTCGAAGCTCAGTAACCCAGGCGCAGCAGGCGCTAAAACCGCGGAGATAGAACGCCACCCAATCAAAAAATCGCGTGGAGATCACCGGGCATTTGCATGAGCCAGCTTGACTCATGTACATAAATGCCTGGTAAAAATTGCCGGTAAAACCTGCCACAAAATTGCTACGTTGCACGAGTGAAATGCAATCAGTTAAGAATTTTTCGGGTAGCAGCGACAAAGCTAAAGAAATTCCGAACAAAAAGCGGATCCAGAGCGCATTAAAATCATTATAGAAGACTGAAGAGGCAAGACGACGCAAGCCCCCCACCAACCTAGTAAAAAAGTTAAGGGTACGTTTGACTCTTACAAAAATAGATATTCCTAATAATCGCGCTGCTCGCACCTCCCCTTAAAAATTTTCTGCGTACACCAGTGTTGTAACGAGTCCACCCATTGAAGGACTCGAGTCGAGTCCGAGTCATTTGGGACTGTGACTCGAGTCGAGTCCGAGTCCATTTGAAAATGCTCGAGTCGAGTCCGAGTCCGAGTCCACCAAACTCGAGTCGGACTCGAGTCCGGACTCGAGTCCGAGTCTGGACTCGAGTCTTTACAACACTGACTAGTAGCACATATACCCCAGCACATATACCCCAGTGCTTGTAATAAGCCATTCGCGTATCCTCAGCATTTACCTATGCGTATTTACATCGCAGTTTCTAGTAGTCGGCAAAAGCAATATCCAATCCATGCG
The DNA here is from genome assembly GCA_964006365.1 of Trididemnum miniatum. Taxonomy (NCBI): domain Eukaryota; kingdom Metazoa; phylum Chordata; class Ascidiacea; order Aplousobranchia; family Didemnidae; genus Trididemnum; species Trididemnum miniatum. The sequence continues at coordinate 7,418,337 of OZ023246.1, forward strand.
TTAGTTATGGTTACACAGACTTTGTATCCATCTAATTCGCATTTGTTTTTGGACTCAAGGCACCAAAGATATTAACATATTGATTGGATTACCGAAAATCCGTTCACGGAAAAGTAAAAATCAGAACGGATTTTGCCTTTCAACCAACTTGGACTCGAGTCCGAGTCCGGGTGGATGACTCGAGTCCGAGTCCTTAATTCTCATTGAGAACTCGAGTCGAGTCCGAGTCCTTTGTACAGGGGACTCGAGTCGGACTCGAGTCGGACTCGAGTCCGAGTCCGGACTCGAGTCATTACAATACTGGCGTACACCACTGTTGGCAAGATATTTACTTTGGTCCATTGACCGAAATGGCTTTAATTTTTCGATTTTTACGAATTTAACCGAAATTTTACCGATTATGACCGAAATTTTACCGAAAAAAAAAAACAAAACAGCTTCTAATTCACTAGCAAAGGCGGTTTTTGTACTCCTGCAGGATTTATACTTAAATGACTGGAAACTCCCCGGATACCATGAAAAAGTCGTTCACTCGGTCACACTCTGATGCATATGAAGAAAAGCACTATTTTTATGCGCGGTAGGCTATAATGGGAAGAGGTGGGAGATTGGTACTTGGTAGTCTGCTGGCATAGTTCTTGTTCCTAAATCTATAAAAACAGGATTGAAGCCAGTTGAAGGTAGTGGAAATATAAGTGTTATCCTGCACTTCTAAAATTCAATGCTGACAGACTTATTGCGATGTGTTTTAAGTTGAATTATAAGAGTTTTAGATGCCCCTTAAAGGTTTAAATAGCTAGCCTAACAATTCAAGGATTAGTTTTGAAGCCTTCCTGGTGGATCGACGTCTTGAGTAGTTTTCTGTGATTACTAAGAGTGATAACGTTTTCAACAATAATAATTTAGCCTCTTAAGACTATGTGGTTAATTATGAAATCAGTTATGGGCCAGTCTTTTCTGCAACTCTGTTAGTCTTGGCTTGCTGGTGCAGTAACGTTTTTTATGAACTCTGGACTATGCCCGCAGCTGTGCAATGAAGTTGTTTGAATCTTTAAGAACTGCCTAGTACTTGTAGGTTATCGACTTATTCAAAAAGACTAAAAAACTCAGCCTCCAGGTGTAAAAATATGTGATTGCGTTAGGCTGACAGACATACCAGTAGCCTAAGCTTACAAAAGGTACCTGTACAATGATAAATCAAGCTGCTAATACAGTAAAGGAGAGGAGTGTACTTGGGCTGTTTTTTTTTAATTTTTACTTAGATTGAACTCACTCTATATTTATTTAATTAGTTTAACCACTAATTTATTTTCAGCAAAAATAGTCAAGGTTTATGTTTGTGGTCTAGGCTCTGCTCTGGGCAGTGTTTGGTCCAGGCTCTGGGCTAGTGATCAAATATTGTAGACTTGTCTTAGTTTCATTATTTTTTAAACTAAAATGATGAATTGTCTTTTGGCAATAACACTCTTGCGACGATGTTGTTGATTGTGCAGGTTCAATGCATTGCTGATATGCAACAGTGCAATGCATTGCAAGTTTGATTGGCAACACAATCTGCCTAAACTTCAACTTTGCCTGAATATTTGGTACAAATTCAAGATTTAAAATAGAGAAAAGACAACAAGAAACTGTTTCACTAGACGTTTTCCGAAATGGAAAAAGCATACCTTCCCAGCAACTGGGAAAAAATGTGGTGACGTACGGAATAATTTATTCTCTCTTTGATGACTACGACCAGCCCAAACTGTCGCTTGCTGTTTCAAATATGGCAGTAACTTGCGGATATTATCAAACATTCATTATACTCGCAGTATTACGCCGAAGCGAGTAACAAGTGGCGGAACCCATCTTCGCGGCTTAGCGCCTGGGCTACACAGCTCCGAAAGAACGTCGCAGCGGTGGCGAACCGTTCGAGACACTGTGCCGACTAGACGGACCCGAGGTTTGAATCCCAGACCTTCCGCACCGATAGCGTGATCGCTGAGCAACTGAGCTAACGGCCGGTTAATCTTTTTTTTTTTATTTTGAAATTTCGGCAGGGAGTCGAACCCGAACCTGAACCGCGAACCGGTAAACACCGCTTTTTTTCAGTGAACCCGAACCGAACCTGAAGCGTTTAAATTTGAGATCATTGAACCTGAACCGAACCCGAACCTTTAAAATTTTATGCAAGTGAACCCGAATCGAACCCGAACCTATAATATTTTGTGGACATAAACCTGAACAGAAATTGTTTCGTAACAATGTTTGAATCTGAGCTGATTCTTAAAAAATATTAATAAAAATCTCTAGACATGTGCTGCGATGCGTAACATTCTTTCTGCTTACTTGGAGTTTTTTCTCGTTCTTCCGGTAACTTTACAATAACCTCAACTAAATCTAGTCAGGTTTTTTATTTGTTGACGTTTCGTTGGTACTGACGACCAACATCATCAAAACGATACAGCACTGACCTATTCCAACCTTTGCGACCTTCTTTCTGATTTTCAAAATTTAATGAATTTTTACATTTTTATTTAATCTTAATTGTATCGGGCATGCAATTTATATTTCGTTATTTTAATGATATAAAACCCTAATTTAGTTTTTGGCCAAATTAAAGATTTTGAAACGAACCCGAACCGCGAACCGGTAATAACCGCTTTTTTTCGGTAAACCCAAACCGAACCTGAACCTTTAAAATTTGGATTTAGTGAACCTGAACCGAACCTGAACCTTAAAAATTTTATTTTGATGAACCCGAACCTTTAAATTTTGGTGCAACTGAACCCGAACCGAACCTGAACCCAAATTTTTGAGAAGTCTTGAACCTGAACCGTTAAAAATAAAATTTCTTGAACCTGAACTGGAACCGGAGCGATATTTTAAACGGTTCGACTCCCTGAATTTCGGTTGTAGTCCAAATTAAATTTGTAAAAACCAAAAAAATTAAAGCCATTTCAGTCAATTGACCGAAGTGAATATTTTACCAATATGCAAGCGACAATTACAAACGGACTACCGGTGTCAAGTTTAACAGACATCAGGGACGGCGCCGGCCAGAAATAAAGGGGGGGCAAACCAAGCGACGAAAATTTGTTAAAATTTAGACCCAAGAAGGAATGGGAAACCTCCCCCAGAAAATTTCGAAATTATGGAATTAAATTAATGCATTCAGGCGTATATTTAGGAGGATTTTTCGTCGAAACGGGGACTTACTACGAAGTAAAAATAGGCAGTGATGGGCACGAAAAACCTTTCTGTACTAAAACGGTAACGACAATCGATAACTTCAAAAAAGCCCTGGGCGATACCGATAATCGATTCATCTCAATTTCTTAAAGCGATATCGATAAACTATCGCCGATAAATTTTTCCGATAAATGTTGCGGTAAATTTTCGATGTGTTTGACGAAGTTTTTTTTTGTAAGTCGAATTGCAAAAATGTTTTTTCCAGATTTTTCAAGAAAAGAGAGCAGTTCACGGACTCTGGCGTGAAATCAAGCCAAGCAAAGAAATACTTTTTAAAAATTGCAACAAGTCTTAAATGGACACCGTGTTTTTTCCATAGCGCCAACTCACTAACTTTGAAGTTTAAACACTGCGTGCATAAAAAATCGTTTATCGCGATAATTTATCGGCGATAACAAAATATATAACAAAAGCGATAACGGTAATCGATAAATCCAAACTATTTTGAGCTATAACGATAATCGATAAAAAGTTATCGCCGATAAATTATTGCGATAAATGCCCATCTCTGAAAATAGGATACTAGTACGCGTAATTGTTCAGAAATTGACATTGCCTTCGGTTATCGTGCCTAGTAGCCACGTAGCCCGATTCTGCAGTACAGTGTGCTACTGCACTTCAAAGTAGGCTATTAAAAAACGGTCTACCCTGCAAATCTTCGACCAAATTTAGCGAAACATATGGCGTATTATTACAGTATCACGGTAAAGAATGAAAACAAAAATTGAAAAATCCTGAAAATTTTAAAAAAGCAATGGCACTGGCAGAATATGAGAAGGGTATAGGCCTAACTGTCAAAACGTAGTATATATTGTGGTTAAGTTATATATTTCTGGGTTCCCTTGACGCTTTATCAAGCGATTTCTTAAAATTTTGGTCGTGTTTTAAAGACAGGAAACCAGAAGAAGGTCCATGTCTGCCCCCTCCCTACCCCAGAAAAAATTAACGAATTTGCACGATTTACAAAAATGGGCCTGAGAAGGCCAGCCACTGACAGACATCAAACTGATCGAAGTAGGTTTTATTTGCGTTGCGTTTGCAAAGGAGTAGGTGTATATTTCATTCAACGTTTTGTTACTTCAAACATGACCGAAAAAAATTGAAATGACCGAAATTTTTGAAGACAGTTGGGTCATTTGACCGAAGTCAAATTTTGAAAAAAAATAACCCAATGTTGAATGAGTTTCAATGATATGCTGTCAACATGGGACACTCTAATTGCACAAGCCTAGATAGTTAATTGTATATCCACTATCCAGCCATATCACAGCTGTTGCTCAAATAAAATGACAAATAGAAAGGGAAATTATTAAAATTTATTGCTTTCTTACTTCATAAAGACTAAGGAAATTACGCACAAATAAAAGCACACAAAAAGCAACGTCACTTCACCACTATAACATAGCCTATTAAACTGTAGGCCTATCATCCTACACATAATACATGTAATCGGCAGTAAAAAATTTTTTTGAGCGGTAATTGTGGTTTTACGGGAAGGATTAAGTGGGTTTTCAATGTCTGTTTTATTTTCTTTGGCAATTGCTTTTCTTCCAAACATACATATTAGGAGATTACACTCTACTTTCAGAGGCCGATTAAAAGTAACTTCAAATGGTTGGCGGAGGTAGTGTTTGCTTGGGGGAAAAAAATAATACAAAATGAGATCATTATCGGAAACTAACACTTTTTGCATATTCGTCTTTTGGTAGCTTAAAGTTGCAACGGTAAACGACACATTCTGATAGGTTAGGTTTGTGTACATAGTGTTTGGTTACAATTTTAACATGAGCAAAGGCGTTTCGCACAGTTCTGCAATGAAATTTTTATGAGGCCAAATGTCAGATACCCTGGGGGGTCTTTCGAGACATGAAAATATCAAAATTGCAACTTCAATTGGCACATATCAAAACTACACCATTTAACCATTTATGCTACCAGTAATCTGAAAGCTAAATGCAAAATAAGAAAACCACGACAATAAAATTTACAAATGAAAGCTAACAATTTAGTCAGTTGCCAATCTGTTTTTTTATTTTATTTTCTGCATATTGTTGCATATAGTCACTTGCCAATCCTCCTATCACGAGAAAGCGATATAACAAGCTCGCTAAGGAGTTGCCATACAACCATCTGTCTGCCACACTATGATGGGGGAATCCCGATAAGTGCCTTTTCCAACGGTACAACAAGCAAACTTACCGGCTTGATCTTCACACTGTCCCTTTAATGCTGAGCGTCAAGCAGGGAAGTTGTGAATACCAATTTTCAAGTCATTGTTTTGACCCGACTCGGAATCAAACCCAAGTCTTCAGCTTCCGAGGTGGACGCTGTAACCACTCGGCCATCTGAGCAGCCTCCTTAACACAGTGCGTAGGCCCACGTTAGTAGTCTATTGATAAAAACAAATCCAATACAGACTGCCAAAATTTGCAGAAGTTCATTAAGTCACCCTATAAAATCTAAGTGCCTTTCACAATTAATGAACTAGCGAACAGCCAAAAAGAGTAGGCTACCAGGAATAGGCACAGAAGAAGGTAAGCTTCCATCAAGCCTTCATAAAATTTACGCAAATAGTTCAACTTCAGCAAAAACTTTCAATTAACATAATTTTACCGGGCAAACCGTTTACAGGTACGGCCATACGGTACATTATCAACCATAGGGGAGCCATTGACTAGGCTAATCAATCTCTTGAACTTAAAGAAAACAACTAGACTAGTTGAATAAGCTTTAGCGGTTAAAATCAACTTCAAATGTTACAAAATACCGCGTTGTCTGTTTTTAATTATTAAATTCTGATTTTCGTTCTTATTCTCGAGACAGCTACACCTTTAACTAAACCACATTCTAGCTCTTCAAAACTCCAAACTGTAGGTTTCAAGCTTTCCGGTTTCTTTAGTTAGTTAGTTGCATATTTATCCTCCTATCACGAGAAAGCGATCAATGCGCTATACGAGCTCGCTTAGGAGTTGCCGGCCATCTGTCTACCACACCAAGATGGGGGAATCCCGATAAGTGCCTTTCCCAACGGCACAACAAGTGAACTTGCCGGCTTGTTTTCCACACTGTCCCTTTAATGCTGAGCGTCAAGCAGGGAAGCTGTGAATACCAATTTTCAAGTCATTGGTTTGACCCGACTCGGAATCAAACCCGAGTCTACAGCTCAAGAGACAGACGCTCCATACCACTCGGCCATCTGAGTTGTTCTTTAGGCAAACTCAACAGGATAAATACCGTTAAATTTGTCTCCGTCTGATTAAAAACGCCAGATTCAAGTTCGTAATTCTCTCTTGCACCTGTAACGTACATTGAACTCCCTTTTTTGTGATTTTTAAAGTTTTATGACCAATTTTGTCCTAAAAACAATGAATTTGGCGCGAAAAATGCATGCAAAAGGTCTGTAACAGCTGGATCACCAATATAGCTGTCGTCTGACTCCAAACAGGAATGTTTATTTTATGCGCTTGATTCAGCAAACAGCATTACTAGTTCGTAGATTACATAATGATATATCGTGCCAGATCAAATATAGCGGCAGATTATATAGTGGCATAAAGTTATTAGAGATCCGTGCATATATTAGCTTACTTCCTGCTCAGCATGCAAGAGCGTTAGAAAGGTAATCATCAAAACAAACCATCAAACTAAAGGGGATGATACAAAGTCATCCAATAGAACAAATCATCAACTACGAGATTGTATAGCGAATAGGCTTAAGCTCTAAAGTCGAATCCAGTAGTCATGAGCTGAATAATTATGCGATGAATAGAGTAGAGTAGAGTTTATTCGTGCATGCGAATTGCGACTACACAAAGGATTGCTAATTAGGTATAGCGACTACACAAAGTATTGCAACTATGCAAAGCATATTTTGCTATCTCTACAGGTCTACGCAACTCGATTTTTCTTGATATGCATCAGAGCGGAACGGAGTACACAAGTGATCCTGTCACGTAACAAATCAACAAATACCTGTAGTTTTCAGTCATACAGGACCCACATAGATTCTGCGTTTGACTATGGTATGTCCCGAACGAAAACCGTGTGCATGATCGCAGCATAGTCTACGATCACGGTGTGCAACAGTGCAGGTAGACTGGATTTGTGTGGCTGTGCACCATAGTTGTGAATTGTGATCACTTAATTGTAAATTGGCCTAAATTGTATGTAGACTGTCCATAGCAGTAGTAGTAGTAGTAGTAGGATTTTTTATTTTTAACCAAGAAATAACGCCATCATCAACACAAAAAAAACAGCTGGGTTGAAAATAAGGAAACAGCGACAAAACGTTATGTATAATTCCGTGCCAAAGTGATACATTTCAGCATTTTGCTTTTTTTAATTGCCCTTGTCAGCTTGTAACGGTAGTCTTCAGTATATTCTAAATGAACATGGATGCAGTTGACGGGGTGAGCTTTTGCTCTTTCACTGCATCCACAGTGTGCATTCAAATGTGGTTGCACTAGCAGCTGAGTAATTTTCTTTGCTAATTACCAGTACAAGTGTTGTGCTGGTTTGATTGCATACTGAACAGTTTAAATAATCTTGTCATTGAACCTGAGTCAATGCAATGCCCTGATAAGCTGCTGGCATTTCAAGATTTAATTAACTTTTTGAGCTACAAACCAACTGACTAATCAGCTGATATAGCCTATATAAGCCTAGAATTGCTAGGCCTATCGGTAAATAGTAAAGAGATACGGTACCACATAGGCCTAATATTAGTCTAGCTGTACCAGTGAACTAGGCCTAGTAAAAACGAAATGTCTTTTACGGTTCATTTACCAACGTACTGATAGTAGACTAGCCAATATTGCTTTGATCTGTGAAAATGTTCAGTGTTAATGACATTAGGTTTATGCATACTAGTATACCAGGTATACCGTAGCCTATACCTGTATTGGAAGTCAATTATATAAAAAGGAAAGTGTAGGTAAGTTTGACCATCATTATTGACAATTGTCAGATTCACTGGTACAGGTATATAGTTGTGACATACCCGTACAGAGCCGACACTGAAGCAGTCAACTTAGGGGGACCAAGAGTTTATCAGGGGGGGGGCCAAGGTTTGAAATTAAGCACAAAAGCCGTTGTCTTCAAAACAACAACCTTGTTGATTGGGGGGCCAAGCATGTCAGGCCCCCCTTGGCGCCGATCCTGTAGCGGTAGTTTACTCGGGGCTAGTATGAATTAAGGTGGTGTCTATTTTGCCATTTAATGCTGTCCAATGCCGTTAACGGCAAAATAGCTCTTAGGTCTATTTTGCAGTAAATGACGTCGTGGGTTTTTAAGCACCATTTTGTACTAGATTGCCACTACTTCTCGATAGCTCAGCTGCTCAGTGGATAGAGTGCAGCATATATTGGGAAACACTGCGTTCGATTCTCAACGCAGCTTCGGCTCTTTTCACTTCGGTGGTTTCGGTTCGAATTTGTGTGACCTGGGGTTAACAATCGGGTTCGTGAAGACAAGAGAATAGAATAAGATGTAATATTCGTGTGACATGGGGTTATATAGCTGCGGCAAAATAGATCTAAAAGCTATTATGCCATTAACGGCACAATAGACACTGCCATAAATTAAACCACTTCATATTACAAAACAATGGATGGTTCACTTTAAAGCAGACGGTAATTCTCCAAAAGGTCATACACAATGCAGACATGCTCTTACCCTAACTTAAATTTCCTGCCAGCAATCACTAACACAGTTAACGCAGCAGTATTTTTTAAGTGGTGAGAACTGAAGAATCAAAATCTGATTTCCTGGTGTCACTAAATCTTCAGTTTTGCTGATCTATTCCGGCATTGAACAAACTAGATAAGATGTTTTTATTAAACATTTTGTCTGATTTTTAATCTACATTTAACCATTTTTAACTTACAGTTTCTGAGGTAAAGTTCTGAAAAAATCATTGTGAATTGTTTTTTCACATTCAAACACATGGACATGAAAAATAGTTACCAGTATATAATAATTACTGCTAAAGGAGTTTCGCTGGACAGAGGATGCTGTTTTATTCAGAAAAATTCTTTTAGCTGTTTAGCTTAAGGTTAAAAATGTACCAGTATTATGCTATGTGAACAGGTAAAAGGTCAATTGCTATTTTTAATCCCAAGTCATTGCTTTGTGTAGTAATTTTATCAGAATTCGATATAAACTTTGTTACTAATAGCTACGAGTATGTTGTCTCAAACTGCTAAATCTAAAATTAGTTTTCAAGCGATGCCAAATGTAAATAAACAAGAAGTATGCGAAGTACCGTATTTTATCAATTTGTGTATTTTCTGCAGAATTCATGGCAATGGATACTATTGCAATAGTAGCAGTTAGTGTGTTAGCTGTAGTGTTTGTGCTCTGCTTTTTCGGTGTTGTGTTTATTTGTTATCAAAGATACAGTAGAAGACAATCTGTTGCCAGCGAGGATGCTAATAGTGTGAGCCAAAATGCTTTGACTTTTGATGACAATGTTGTTGAAGCTGATTCAAGTCTAGAACTTGAGTCTGTTGTTCGGTGTGATGACGGAACTATAAGACAACTCTTGGAAACAGAAGAATGGGCCAATGATGTTCATGGTGTTATTCCACATTGCATTGCTATTTTAAAAATGTGTCGTGAAGTTACGGTTAAGCTAGTCAAAGTGGCAATGGAAAATGAGCAACAGAGTATCCATCCATCACATTTGAATGAGATTGTTGTTGTTGCTAAATGCATTACACCAAGAGTTGATGACGTAATGGCAGCCATATCACCTCCTATTAACATCAAACAACTTGAAGCTCGTTCTGCAGCTCTTATTTATTCAGTTCAACACCTTGCTTTGCTGTTGCGTAATGCCTGCCAGTCTTATAGCTCTTTAGATTGGATTGATCCTGCAATGGAAAACATGGCTCAACATATGAAAATACTCCAAAATGCATCTTGCAAAGACGCAGTCCAAATTGTTCATAGTCAGCAAAAAGAACGCTATGATGAATCGAAAGGAGAACCACTAGTGATTTCGCCTGCAATCACCAATAAGGAAGAAAGTTCTCAACTTTGACTGAAGTAACATGATTAATCCTATGTAGTTCCTGTAGAATGAAAACCAAGTGTGTATTACTGTGTATTAGCATGATTAACCCAATGCATATTTATCTTCATTCCATTATTTTATGGGGTAGACACTCGTCTTTAAGTGTAAATGTTTCAATCATGTTTTGGAGGCCTTTCCAAAGTTTTCTTGGAGTTATTGTTGGAATTGGTCAACTTATTTATATAGTTGATGATTTAGTGTTAAAACATCAAAAAGAGCACAATTATAAAATTTCTAATTAACAAATTATGCATTTACTTAGAAAAATTGTCAAAATTTTATAAAAATAAACCCGACATAGGTTTCTCTCCAGAGGGTCACCAAGAGTTGATGATTTTGGAAAGAAATGTATTTGAAACTGAGGGATAAAAATTCAAGGAGCAATATTTGACGAATCTTTAAACTAGGCCAGATTTAATGCTGTCCAATGCCGAATTGAGACTGCTTATTGCTTGCAGTCCGGTATAAATCATATGCAAGTGCTTGACTATTCAATGTGGGATGACTCGACATTGAGATCTGTAAGCGTGGCTCTAACCCAGGCATTAATTTATAGCTGAAGACCTAACTTGAGCCCTGAAGCCAACATGAAACCTTACACGAACCTGTGCCTTATTTCAGTTCCTAAAAAACTGTCTTATGCCCAGTTGGTCACGACCAGTTGTCCCACGTCAAATCGTCTTATTTCGATCATTTGCAAACACTAGTCACTGATTTTTTTCAAATTTTGACCTAGCAAGGCCAATGAGCTTTGATTGCCTCAACTCATTACACTACATGTATAGAGACATATTTCTATGCATGTATTGAGTTATTGATGTGGCTTCTTTATTCAAGCTTGCCTGGGCCGATATTTTACCTTTTTTATCACGTGTCATTGCATGCTAGAAGAATTCTTTTCGTAGTGATCCCTTTTGGGTGTAACAGATGGTTGCATTTTCATTGTTTTGATATTTTTAAACTTTTTCTGCAATGAATTTTAAAAATGGTTGGTAGATTATGCATATATACGTTCAGATCATGTCAAAAACTAAAACTAATACCAAAACCTTTCAATGTTTCTTTTTTCTTTAAAATGGGTCTCCTCCAAACGCTTATGCTCGATGGAGTTATGAAAATATTTTAAATGTTTATTTTAATTTTAACTAGAGTCTTGACTCTTTAAAATATCAAATCATTTCAAAATTAGTTTCCTCTGATTGGTTATTTTAAATCATGGTAGTTTTTAAGTTTCATTGTACCCTCATCATTCACTTTAACATAACCGTTTGATGTACGCCATTGTTTTAAGTTTGATTACAATACTGCGTTACTTTTCAAGTCATGTTGTACAATTAGTGACATCCACTTTCCCAATTTGATGTGTATGTCATGATGCAATTTTTAAAAATATATAACTATGTAAGTGCAAACTTTTCCCATGAATTAGCTTGCAATGTTGATGGTGTTTGAAGTGTGTGGTGCAATGTAGTATTTTGATAATATTTTTACCGAATCTAATCATCAAATAATGATTGTACTATAAAATGTTTTGTGTTGGGTGTTGGACTTACCCAGGACTTTGTGTTAGTTTACGGTCTACTAAGGTCTACACTACTTGTTAAAGAAATTGACTTCGTAGTTTTCGAAATGAAGTTCATTGTGTATTGTGGGTGCTACAGTAACCTGGTTTAACACCAAGATTTCTTCATACTGAAGTTTATTTTTGGTCGCTGCGATAATTACTAACTTGAGTGGAATAAAACTAATGAGTTTTGTCACTTTCGATACTGATTATAAAATGACCGAGAGCAAAATTTAACTTCTACGGGGAGTTGTTGGAAAAAATAGCAAGGAAAAAAAACATTTGCAGTTTGTTTGATATGTAAAATATCTAGTTTGTTTTGAATAGTCCAAAGATGCATTTTTTTACAAGACACATTAATTCGCCCAGAAGCCATATTTTTTCTTTGGAACTGTTAACCGTATCGCCTTTTTGTATCGAAGCTATATGAAAAATGTGGAATTTGCGTGATAATCTTTGCTGTAGCTGATTTTTGTTGCGATAATATAATTCGTCAGTTTGGTTCTTAGAACAGTTGTTGTTAGGCTGTGATAAAGATCGATGACGTTTTCGCTTTATTTTGATGGGGTGAGGTGATAAGCTGATATGCTTTTGCCACACTTGGTATGCTTTGTCAGTGTTGTTTGTGATTCTTTTTATACCTTAACGTGCTTTAAAGTACCGAGTATTGTATTCGAGCACTTAATTTACGTTTTACGTTGAATGGAATTAAGTTGATTGGCGATTTTTCGTTTTGTTTCGAGCGGGTTTTATTGTCAATGATGTCATTGCGTAGTGACAAACATTGCGAGTGACAGACGAAAGCAAATTCAATGGTGCGTACGTGTCGGTGCCAGTAAGAATAGTCCCTTAATATTTACTTAAGTTTGCTTGTATATTTTAATGGCTTCCGTGATATTACACATATTTTTATGTCATTTTTTTATCGAGTGTTATCTCAGTGTAAACATTCTTACATTTGTAAACTTGATTTTATTTCTGTATTGCATTGTCAATTTTTTACATGATTGGTGCTTTAGTCGGAATTTAAAAATATTTTTGAATAAGCGTTAAAGTATTATTTGTTGGGTTTTTCGTTGTATTAGATGCCAAATGTGAGCGGCTTATCAAAAATCATTGCTTATTATTTAACAAATAAGCTTATGTGCCTTGCAATCCTTTCCGTTTTGTGGTTTTGATCACTTGGGATCTCTTGTAATAAAATGTATATAAAGAAAATTCGAGTAATCTTTCGTACCGTTATTCTTTAATTACCACGGATGTCATAAAAACTGGTAATTTTGTGGTAAGTACCTGGCCTTAGCTATGCGCCGAAAAGATTCAGTTTGAACTTCAGCGAATGCCCTGAGGCTAAATTTGTAATATTGAAGCTAATAAAGCTCAAAGTTTTGTGAAAAGGCAACAACAACTAAATTAAGATTCTTGAATGTTTCTCAAAAGTTAATACAAATAACCCATGAAGTCAGAAACAACCATGCAATGGGATATTTGCAATAGCAAACCTCACAACTTCCTAATCCTGTAGCTTATATATGTCCTTACATGGTAAATCTGACGCGGATCTGGTCACTTAATCGAAGTTCCTTGTCCGATGTTTTGCCGTTGCTCTTTGTTTTGAGGAAATGGGTCATTTTATCAATCCTGGTGATCATTTCAACGCACTCGAGATCTGAACATTAAACAGTTCCCTGAAGTAGGGACTAAAGCCGGTGATGTTTAAGCAACGCGACAAATGCAAACCGGTTTAAAATTGAATTGATTTATAGGGGGAGCTTATCCAAAGACCTTCATGACTTCTTCGTTATCTCTCCCTGCCCTAATTCTATATTTTGAGGGTTATTATTTTCTTGATGTGTCACGTTGGACGACGTAATTGTATGAATGAAAAAAAAAAAGTTTCCGTTTCGCTGGTTTTTTAGCTTACGGTACCGCTTAATAAGTCATCTCGCGGCTGGCAAAATTGAGGCCAATTTCAACCACAGAGCTGGACATGTCATCACAAATTAGTTTGTGATTCTAGGGAAATGCTACTGCGGGTGAATAGTTGGTGTGAACTAACTTTTATCACTTTTGTAATACCTTGCATCCATGCTCATTGCTCACCTATAAAACTTGCTCTTTTTCGAAAAGTCAACGACAGCGCTTTTGTTGGATGACGTCATCTTCAATTTCAAAATCGGCTTGTGCTGTTTTGAAAAGTGGTCGGAGTCAGCGGCGTAGCGGGAAATTTTAAAAGAATGGGGGGGGGGGGGGAGTATAAACTGCAAAAGCCACGGAACGAGTATGATGTATTTCCGTCACTAGCAGCATTTTAGTGAGTAATTTATTTCTTCAAGCGGCAGAAATTTTGAACAAAGTAAAAATACAAGATAGTGGATTCAGGCCTACTCGATAGGAGGCTGCGAGTGACAAATCGTCTTCTAGCAGCAGACTCCATAAAAATAGAAAAGAATACTTAACAAAGGTCAAAGTTTGACTTTTTTTTACTTAAAGGTGAAGTCAAACAGGGGTAGGCCTACATGGCACGATGCTCCCTTTCTAAATACGCTCCTGGTCGGAAGCAAACGTTCAAACTTGATTTACCAAATTTTAATTCATTGATAGCATCACGGACCAACACACGTAGCTGATGGTTTTACGTCGCATACAGCACAGCGCAAACACATTGTGACAGTCAAAAATAGCGACAAAACCCACTAAAGTTCAAACATTTCTGAGAAAGCGATAGGCTACTAATAACACAACGTATTCACTGAAAAAGAAACACGATAAGATTGAGTTTGGATAAGTTTCTTACAGTATGTTGACTAGCAGACTGATCCCTTTCCTTAATAATGATAATTAATTAGTTTTCATACCCATTAAAAAAGTTTTTTTTTGGTACGCGGATTTGTCACTGCAAACCAATCGATTTGCAGTCCTTGGCGCACAATTTCTTAAAATGTTTAGCCCAACTGGCTAACATTTGTCAGGTAGAAACAAGACTGCGTTCTTTAGCTTGGCTCACAAACCTTTCGATATATAAGATTATTCACGCCCTCACCAGCGTCAAAAATGTAACAACTATAGCTCAGCCCCAACATGGCTAAAATCATTCATAGCAGTGGTTCTCAAAAGGTTCCCAGCGACCTCATTCAAAATTTTGGGGTAAAACTTTTTAAGGCAGGAAACAGGAGCAGAAGAGTTTTCGACACCAAAATATCACAGTAAATTGATGGTGTTTAGGGATAATCAATACAAGTATATAAACTAACTGAGGTATGTGGTTTTAAAACAGCACAAAATTTGAGGTAGTTTATGGCGGTTGTCTTCAAGTGTCTAAGATGACATATTTGCATCTCCGCCAGGTGGAGTTTGATCACAGAGCGCACCATTACCGGTATTGTTTTTTAGAGCGTCTTGTTTCTTCACACAGTCACCTACTAAATGGTCAAACGACTTGCAAAAATGACATCGTTTGGGCAAGGGAGGTAAACCGCATTCTTTAGCGTGGTGTCCTGTTTCTCCGCAATTATAGCATCTGTAACAAAATTTATTTCGTTAGCAACCTACTATGCCAATTCAAAATTTTTGCCGGAGTAAATAGAAAAAATACAAGCATGCTTGTTAATCTTATCTTAAGGGGCTAATATAGCAGCTCAGATAGCCGAGTGGTTACAGCGTCCGTCTCTGGAGCTGTAGTTTTGTAGACTTGGGTTTGATTCCCAGTCGGATCAAACCAACCATTTCAAAATTGGTATTCACAACTTCCCTGCTTGACGCTCAGCATTAAAAGGACAGTTTAGAGAACAAGCCGGCAAGTTTACTAGTTACGTCGTCGGGAAAAGCATTATGTGGAACCTCCCCATCTGGATGTGGTAGACAGATGGCCGGTAACTCCTAGCGAGCTCGTGATATCGCTTTCTCGATCGCGGTAAAAGCATAAATATATAACTATGAAAATACTATCTTCGCATGCGATGCTTCAATATATTGCTGCTCAAGGAACTCATGAAAGGAAAGCATTAAAAAATTTAACCCAACAGTCTTAGCAACATGGGCGGTTCCTCACGATTTAAATATAACTAGAAACAGGAGACGTTGCCGGATCTAGAAGGGAAGTTAGTGGGTTCCAACAGTCCCCAACATTTTAGTAATTAGTAAGTATGCAGTAAATTAGTAATTTAAAACTTTTAGGGGAAAAAATTGCACCATAAGCATATTTTTTCAATCTCAGCCTCCTACAACAACTGTATTCGCCCCTGAAGAGTACAAAAGCTACTACCAAATAACACTACGTTTGTATAAGATACATTAAGCGTTTGTTTGACCATTTTCCTCCAACAATAACGTAGCGTAGGCTTATCGCTGGGTCTAAAATCAAATTTTTTCCGCACTGTCAAGCTGCTACATTGTAGCTTGATTATTTCCGCAGAACTAACCTTTTGTCGTTGATTTTCCGCCTTGGCTTCTTTTCGACACCCAAACAATCATTTCCATCAGGACCGCACACTTTAACAGCTTCTAAACCCAAACTGGAACGCTTGTACCAGCACCGAACCTTTTCCCCTTCCTTTAAACTTCGAAAACCAGGCATTTGAATATTGGACTGCAAAGGATTGAAGAAACAAATTTATAAAAAACAACTCCAAAACCCAAACACGTCAAACCAGGTGTTTTACAGGAGGCAAATCCGCACAGACGAATGAAGAACCATCACGCCAATTAATTAAATTATAAGTTCGTTCATAACTAGGGCGATTTTTGGGCACAAAAGTTACAAATTTTTTGCTGGCTCCAATCAACGTAAAAAGCGTGGAAACAAAATTTCACACGTGGGATCGGTATTTAAGAAGTTATAAGGTTACAAAAAGTCACATTTCGTGTTTTCGGTTACATTTTTTTTAAGTAGGCTAATAGTGTTTTTGTGCTATCTTTTTCCTAATTTTCCAACTTTTTTATCTTTTCTTGCTTCAGTTGGAATAGATTTACAACCTGTATACTGCATCAAAGTGTTTATGGGCCAAATATAAAGCCCACAAAGTTCTACACCTTCCAATAATGCATAAGCATCAGGGCCGATGAGATGGTCTTGAGGCCTCAGGCCGAAAAATCAAATAGGTATAATCAAAAGGCATCTTCGAAAAAAATTTCAACAAATCTTTAATGGGCACCTTCCTTTAGAAAAAAAGTCACCCATCCCCGGTGTGGGCCTTTGGGCATTTGCACAGCTTTCTCCTTCTCGGTGGTACAAACTGCAGTAGCTATGTAAGCAGTTTTTCCATGTTGAAGCTAAAGACAGAAACTTTTTAACCCAGGAACGTTAAATACTATTATGCGCGTGCACCATAATTTGATCACCTATTAAGATTATTTTGTTGCTATTTAGCATAAACCGCTGCTGCTTTTTTTTTGTTGTTTGTAGTTTTTTTAAAAAAGTCACATTTTGGTTACATTTTTGCAAAAATAAAGTCACATTTTCAAGTTCTTTAGGTCACAAAAAATCGAACTAATCATAACTAAAAGTAGACATGACCCGATCTGAATTGATGAGCTCCGGGCCACTTGAGAGGGGGGCCATTTGGCCCCGGGCCCCGTACTTTTGAGGGGGCCCATTTTGCGTCTGCAAGTAGATATTATTACCTTATTTTCTTAATTTGATTATGAGTTTGTTAGCGGAAAACTGTGCTAGTAATGTGAGTTATAAACATTAAACAGGGCATCGAACCGCTTGAAATGTCGCTCCGGTTTAGGTTCAGGTTCCACAAAATTTACTTATAGCGGTTTACCTCTGGTTCAGGTTTTCCGTCGTTTGATTTTGCAGGTTTAGTTCCGGTTAAAACTAAAAATACTTTGAATTATCGGGTTCAGGATCGGTTCAAGCTCGCAGAAGCAAAAATTCAAAGGTTCAAATTCGGTTTGGGTTCAACAATTAGAAACCGTCAATTCGACTTATGTTCTGGTACACAGCTAGAGGTGCATTTTTTCAAAATTACTTATTGTATGTAGGCTGATTGTACTTTTTAAGATGATTGTACTTTTTAAGTACTTTTTAAGATGCTATTACTAGATGCTACTAGTAGCATCTTAAAAAGTGCACTGTGCACTGTTGGAGTGCACCAACAGTGCACTGTTGCTGATGGAGTGCTGATATAGTCTCTGACCCGACAAGAGGAAGTCGTCATGATTTCCGTTCCGGTAGGCCAGGAAGGACATTGCTTTTTAGTTAGCTTAGAATGCTTTATGTTAGACAAAAATTATTTTAACGGTTCAAATCCGGTTGAGGTTCAAGAAATTTTGATGACTTTGGGGTTCAGGATCAGGTCAGGTTTACGTCTATTGAATAATAAAGATTACGGTTCGGTTTGGGTTAAATGAAAGGAAGCGGTTAATATGGGTTTTCGTTCCGGTTCGGTTCGACGCCCTGGTTATAAAGCATTTTGATGACTTAAGAAAACGCAGGCTATCTACTATATAATAACTAGGGGGGATAAAAGCCATTAAAGTTATATTTTTTTAGTAGCGCAAAAACTTATGAAACCGATAATCGCCAAAAAACCACGTTGATACGAGGTCTACTTAAGGAGTTATAAAGTCATAAAAAGTCATATTTTCTTTTTTAAGTCATAAAATATGACCATTGATTTTTGTTATGAAATACAAATTATAAAACCCCAGTACCACCGTAGATCAAGTTCCTGTAGACTTTAAAATTGATATACTGTAATTTTATGCTAAGAGGGGCAATGAGCATTTTCAAGTTTTTATGCCGACTTTCACGAAGCATTTGAAGCGACTTTTCTATTATCAGTTTAGAAAAAAGTTGTGCAAAATTCATTGTGGAGACGAGTAGACCAGATATTTCTCCAGCATTGCATGCCAATTTGTTAACATACCAGTTAACCTAAACCAGCATCTGTAGTAGAATGGTCATTTTCAATGTTGAAGTCCATGATTCATGAAAACCGAAATTTTACCGATGCACACGTCGCATTCTATCATAAAGTTGTGTTCAACAGTTGAATATCTTGCTTGTTGTAAGATGCTCAAAATGAATTTTTTTTACTGCCTTTCAAGTGAATTCTTCGTTCTTTTGAGTATGTTCTTGTTCAAACGGCATGTTTAGACTTACATATGAGATGTTAATCACGGAAAACAGCATAAATTTGCTGTTTCAAAAATAAAGTCATATGCTTCGAAAAATAAAGTCATATTTTTCCATTTTATAGGTCATAAAAACATCGCCCTGATAATAACCAAGTGTTTTCTACTTGCTTTCTAGTAATGGTAGTTGGTCCTAATGGACAATAAACTTAAAAAAACAAAAACGATGGGGTCTTGCATCAAAAACACCGAGAACGTAGTTGAGTTGCAAATGTAAGACTGCTGGCAAAATTATGAAATTAATGTAAAAGATGCGTGATTCTATTTTAAGTGAACCAATTTCTGGATTTTTAGTTGAGCCAAGTGGCTCAAATAGTATCAGTTTAGACGAGAACAAAGCATTGGTGTTTCAATACTGCATCTAAACTGTGGTAAGAAAATTCCGTTTTGCAACCAAGCTACTGCATTGGAAACAGCACTATAGTCTAATGCGCATATCTTCGCGTTTGAGTGAATTGGAATAATATAGGCTAATAATAGCAGCTCAACTAACGACCTAAATCAGTGGTACTTAACCTCGGCGGTACGTCCCCTAGTGGGCGCTGTTAACTCTTAGAGGGGCGGAAATACTCAAGGGACGCTATGGCGGGCGTTACATTCTGAAATAGTAAAGGACATTTTGTGTCATGATCAATACATTAAGATGCTCTGCACATCAGTATAGGCTTGCCAGCCCAGAGCTGGAAAACTGGAATTCCGCGATGCAATGAAAGATGGAAATGCACAAAGGCGAATTGCCGCTTTTCTACAATATAATGGAATTTGCATAGGTAAAACAAGAAGCTATATGACGTCATTAAAATGGAATAAATATAATTCAAAATATATTTTTATTTGTGACAGGCCTACCTAATAATCACAAATTTTGGCGTGTTTGTAAATAATTGGGGATTCGGGTCACTTACCCTATACTCTAATCAACCTCAAATTTTCAGAAATTGTGTGTGAATAAGACGTCGTCAGAAAGTATAAATGCAAAAGCTTTAAAACCTTCAAGAAACATTAAAATAACCTTTTGGGACCCAATTAAAAAACCCGAGTTTGCTAGCCGCCAGTCCTTCTATTCAAGGCGTCTATGGTAAAAGATATCACAGACAACAAAGCATGTTTTTTTGACTAGGAGAGTAAGAGTCCCGGTATACGGCGTAGATTTCATTTTAATTAAGATGTCAACAAAAAAGTGTGAGAGCGGGGCATCTAAGCGTAAGCGGCGAAAGTTGCATGAAAGTGCTGTAAAAAAGTCACTCTCTATTGCAGGGGTCGGCAACGTTTTATATCAAGTGTGCCAATTTGTAAAATTTAATGTCTAAATATATGTTTGCGTGCCGATAAAAAATTGCGCTATGTAACGGCGTAAAATACTTTCCGCGCTTGGCAATGCATTCTGCAACTTTGTATCTACTTTACGTACTTTGATTTGAACTGCGAACGATTTTTTTACAATGCTACCGAGTTTTTCGTAACGAGAAACTGCCTTTTTAAAAGCTTCATTCTTCTTCAAATCATCTTTAAGTAATTTTTGGTGTTTGATTTCAAAATGACAATTAATACTTGAGGTACGGGAAGCGACATTGGCACAGCAAAGTGTACTGTACAAGTGTACATACCATAGTTGTCAATCGGGCTCGGGCTTTTCGGGTCGGGTTGGGTTCGGGCCGGGCTCGGGATTGGATTTTGAAAAATTGTCCGACTTCAATCGGGCCGGACGCCGGAGTGAAATCGAGGTTTTCTGTAAGTGATAGGGTTTTCTCGATTGCTGGAATTAAGCAAAGAGAACACCTTGTCGCATATATCGGCCTTCGAAAACGGGGGTTGATTTTGTGTCATACAATTCAAAGCAACGTGTTGTGATGTCATACACATAACAACTTATTGAAAACGTTGATTGCATTTTAGGTTCTCTAATAAAAACGGATCGCTAAAACGTTTTCAACAGGTGAGATCATGCATGCTTTATGATCTCACAGTGACCTGCCGATCATAAATAGGTATTAAGTACAAGTTCTTTAAAATTTAATGTGGTGTTTTTGATTTCGGGCTTAAATCGGCCTCAGACTGGCTGATAAATTTGGATTCGGGTTCGGGCTTGAAAAATGGGGTTCGGGTCCGGTCGGGCCCAACATCTTCAGCCCGTTGACAAGTGACAACTATGGTACATACTGGTATGTCATTACGACAGACAAATCAAAAACATCAGCTGTCCACGACTCTTGAAATTATCTCGCATCTGATTTTGACCTCTTGACCGCAGACTTGGCGGTTTACCTCAGGGTTACCAACTGCATAAAACGCAAGTGTATACAACAGTGACGTAATAACAGTAATGAAAAAATAATGACGACTAAACAAACAATACAGCAAAACACAGCAAATTAACCGCTTGTTTCGCGCTGAATGTAAATTTTTTATTGTTTCAAAGGTTAATAAATGTTTTTGGAAAATTTTCACGACTTCGCGTGCCGTAGAAAACCTCGTCGCGTGCCATGATTGGCACGCGTGCCGGGAGTTGCCGACCCCTGCTCTATTGTACAGTTTTTTAACCCAAGACATTGTGCTATCGCATGTCCACATCAAACCACCATGCGGTAAAAAAATAACTTCAAAAGGCATTGCAGAAGTCGGAATTTGCAGAAGAGTATACAGTAAACTGATTTTACCGTTTTCGCAGCTTACGTTAACAGTGACGTCATCGGGGGCCCCTTTTCGCTATGTGGCCCGGGCCTCCATTGGCTCAGACGGCCCTGATGAGCTCACTCGAAAAATAAGCACACTCAAGAAAGTAGCCAGCGGAAACCTGGGAGGAGGAAAATTACAATGGGCCAAAAATTACAATTATTACGGTATCTTAGAAAAATGTTTTAAGCATACTTAAGATTATAGGGTTCGCCAAACAGGGGAGACCCCCCTCGGCTATTCCACTGCCAGTAGACATACTGTTTGTTAAATTAGCTTAACAAGGCCACAGCAACATTAGCATAAAATGAAGCTAAACTAGCAACATACAATTGTTACGCGAAACTTGAAAAAAAAAGACGCCCCCTATTTGTCAGCAAAAAATAAAGCATTAGAAATGCATATCTTACCTGATACACAAAAATATCCTTGTCTTCTTCAGTTTTGTGATCTGGAGTCAAAAATCCGTAGCCTTTCACGACGCTAAACCATTTACAAGTTCCTGAAAAAAGATGGTTAATGCGAATTAATTTAATAGACGAAAGAAAATGATTTCAGCTTACCAAAACACTCAGTGAATTCTTCAGCTGCTGCTGATATGCTTTCCGGTTTAGTCTCTTCGTTGTTTTTTTTGTTTTTGCTGTTGTCCTCATTGTCGGTGATCTCTGCACGTAAATTAATTCATGAATATTGATTAGCTCAATTCAAATTTAGTAGAGAATAGAAAATTATTGAGGCATACAGTCCATAGGCGTAGTCAGAAATTTTCATTGGGGGGGGGGGCTAAAGTTTAAAAAATCTTAACCAACAGCTGGAACGGATGCACAAAATTTTGGTGGGGTAGATACAGATTTGAATTAGGTTGAGTGTTGACTAGATACAAAGACGTCAGACCCGGAACAGGGCGTCAACGTTTCATGTCATAGACGTATTCAAAGTTTTTTTAGGGAGGGCACCAAATTGTGACATTTTTTATAAGCTTATGTTTTTCCGGCTGAGTAAATTTGAAACAAATTGAAGAAAAAACGGCACTACGGGGTCCGGGGACATGCTTTCCCGCAAGAGCAGATCCAGAAAGTTTTGGTGGGGGGATGTAATTTTGAATTAGGTTGAATGTTAACTAAATACAAAGACGTTTAGACCCGGAAACCGGCGTAAATAAGGTCTTTGAAAATGTTTCATGTTAGGGGCGTATTCAAAATTTTTTTCAGGGAGGGGGCACACAATTTCGTCACATTTGCAAGCGTAGTGTTTTCAGGCAGAGTTAGTTTTAAGCAACTTAAGTAAGAAAAACGACTCTGGGGGGTCCGGGGGCATGCTTCCCCAAAACATTTTGAAAATTTGCACACTGTAATGGTTAATTTAGTGCTTCTAAACAATTTTCAGGCAAAGTTTGTTTATATTTTTGACCTCTAACTTTGATTGCTTCACCGAATACGATGCATTTTGTTCGCACAGTTTTGACTATGCGTGCTTAAGGCGACTCAGGCATATTGTTATGAAGAGGTTCGAAATTATGGAAAAATTTTATTTATCCAAAACATTGTTAAAATTGGCTGGTGGGGGGATGCATCCCCCACATCCCCCCCTGGATCCGCCCTGCTCTCCCGGAAAAATTTTGAAATTTTACATGGTGTAATGGCCGTTTTAGTGTTTTTTAAATAAATTTTGATCAAACTTTTTGCCCCTTATTTGGAGTTCTGCACCAAATATAATGCATTTTGGCGCAAATTTTCGATTTATGAATGCTTACTTCAGGCCAGGAGTGAATCCAGAAAATTTTGGTAGGGGTATGGATGCAATTTTGAATTAGGTTGAATGTTTACTACTGTAAATACAAAAACGGTAGACGTCTAGACGCGGAAAAGGGTGTAACTAAGCCCTTTGAAAATGTTTCATGTCTGAGGCGTAATTAGAAATTTTTTTAAGAAAGCACCAAAATTCGACATTTTTTCAAGCGTAGTTTTTTCCGGTAGAATTAATTTGAAGCAAGTTGAAAAGGCTCCAGAGGGTTTGGGGGCATGCTCCCCCGGAAAATTTTTGAAAATTCACGTACTGTAATGGCCATTTTAGTGCATTTTGAACAGTTTTCGGGCAAACTTGGCCTAATTGAATTTTTTGCCCCTAATTTTGAGTGCTACACTGGCATAGATACATAGATCAATAACGTTTTACAAACCGGGTTTCACGTAAGCCGACAAGATAACGTTTTGTTTCTCCTTGACTAGAGACCGAGCCGGTGCCAGAGCAGTCGAATTAGGGATCCAAGCTTTTATCAGGGGGGGGGGGGGGAGGGCAAACATGTCGCGACGAGAGATGTCTCTAGTCAGTAGTACTTCGGTTCTCTGCCTGTACTTCGGTACAACAGTACTTCGGTTCTCTGCCTGTCTACGCCGCTGGTACCAACCATCGCCGCACAAATGTACTCCTTAAAATCTTCAGCAAAAGAATAGAGCAATGGGCAATATTGAGCAATATCTACTGTGCAATGTACCGCAATCTTTACTTCAGCTCAGTTTTTGAAAAATAAACCCAATCATGCCAAAAATTAATGGAGAAAGGAGTCGTTTAAGGCCACTTTGTACGCTACCCAGGGCACAGCATTGCGAGAATATAGAACTAAGAGCCCAGTGGATTTGAATGTTGGAGTAAGTTATCAAAAGGCTTTATTCCTTCTCCACAATTAATAAGCTTTTTCTTCAGGAATTATGAAAACACAAAAAGGCTCTTCGTTGGCACTAAGGTCACAACACGAGGAGGTCGGTTGAAGTTAATTTCTGGGCCATTCGAAGTTGATTTTAGGGGTTTTATCTTTTTCGCAGCCTTTCTTACCTAAAGACATTGTGCAAGTTGCTTTGCAAAAGATTTTCTTCTATGGATTTACCATCATAGGGCTATATTTCTAGCAATTACCAAATTTATACATGACTAACGCTACAGTATAACAGTGATATCGTAACTAAATTAGTAAAAAAGAAAAGCTACGTTTTTATAAATTTTTTGTTGCATTCAACAATTCCGAGCAATAACGCAGTACTGGGCCTTTTGGAGATGCATACGGAATCTCCATTTTTTAAATAGAGGAAAATATTAGCTTAAGATCTTACAGTAGCTCACAAATTCTTACGAGGATTCTTCAAATTTAAGCTTCAATGAATTATAGGCCTAGATTTTTTAGATTCTGAAATAAGTCGATTATAAAATGTGAAGAAAAAACGATTTACACTAATCTGAAATGACAGTTTACGGAAAAATATAGTCTTTTAACAGCAAATGAACAACCACATTTATTGTTTTTGTTCGAAAATAAATCAGCAACAACACGGAATATCCGTGAAAAAGAGGAAGAGACGGATTTTTAACTCGTGCATTGATTACGGCTGACCATTTATGCATACTAGCACCGGTACTTTTTAGTCCTACGAAGTTAAGTAAAAACATTGGCATTTAATGACAGTTCTGAACTTCTGATACTCCTCTAAACATTAGTGAGTTCTTGCCTCAAAGAGGGTCGCTTTCTCTCGA
The DNA here is from genome assembly GCA_964006365.1 of Trididemnum miniatum. Taxonomy (NCBI): domain Eukaryota; kingdom Metazoa; phylum Chordata; class Ascidiacea; order Aplousobranchia; family Didemnidae; genus Trididemnum; species Trididemnum miniatum. The sequence continues at coordinate 7,443,548 of OZ023246.1, forward strand.
TTCTCAAGATTTGCGCTGATGGAAGACACCATTAAAACTTAAGTATCTCATCTGTTTGTCAGATTAATAAAATCTATCGAGTTTGTGAGAAAAGTATCTGGAAGATCCTGTATCCGTCGCAGCCTTGTTGGTAAGCCAATAGTCAGGTGATATGCGTATTTTGCCACAAAAAGTTTCGACTTGCAAGCCTTCGACAATCCACATGGGTGAAGTCAAGGCAAAGTAATCTAAAAAGTCTCGGTACAATTACCAGCTCCCCCAGGTTTGTCAAAACAAAAAAACTGTTGTTGTTTCGTACGATGCTTCTTTTAGGGGTTTTTAGAGATCCAAGTCGGGTTGGGAGATCCAGTTTAGGAGGTTATCGCTACATAGGTGGGCGGTAGCGATCATCAACAAAACAAAATTAATAAAAACTAAATCTTGGACAACAAAGTAAAGAGCGAAGGGGCGCAGCCTAATGTGATTTTTGGAGCGTGAAGGCCTTATCATTACCAATTTCTTATAGTCTTTAGAAATTTTGGGTACAAAAGCACCTTCAGTTAGCACGTCTTGGGAATATATTCCAACAGAAAAGGGGCACAGCAGCTCAAACACATGTTACGCTTTGTACTCTAAATAAAATATTTTCTCTCAAGTCGGAGGTTTTCAAAACCGTTGCGGTAGTAGCACAATTTTAACAGCAGGTCTCACTTCACGGTTCATTCGGTACACTGTTGAATAATTATCAATTAGGAGATCTAACTTAAAGCACATAACCTGAAACCTCAAGTTTGTTTGTTTTAACTGCGCTATACCTACAGTATAATACCTAAGCTTTGATTTAATATTATGAACTTACATTCGTTTAGCTTTAGAAGACAGCCTAGACATTAGACAACTATCCACGGGCGTATCTACGAACAAATTTTCTGATGGGGAGGACGTAAAAGAGCTTACCACCACACGAAGGTGCAATAAAGAGAACTCTGGTGCAACTATTCCCGGAAGTATCGGATCTATAACGTGTAGCATAGGAGACCTCAGGGAAACGCGCGCATAGGACACCCCGTGCGAACCCAACTGCTACTCATCGAGTCATCACATTGCTTGTTGTACGGTGCGGTAGGAAAGAGAGGAAGACGTAGCATTCCTATCGCGCACGAAGTTTTCAAGCTGCATACTGGTAGGTCTACCAAAGATACTATTATACTACAGGAAGCCAATTCAAAAATAAAGTACGATAATATCACTTTACTCGCCATGTATGAAAAAAAGTAAGAGATTTTAGCTATGCTAACCACTTCTCATAAAACTCATCATTCACTGCTACTTGATTTCTAATTTAAAATGCATTTGCCCAACTTTCAACTTACTAACCGCAAACACATGTTAGCCATTTGCTCTCGTTTCAGCGCGCTCATAGTAAGCACATAAATGAAAACATTGCTTGAAAAATCACGTGCTGCTCTTTCATGGCTTCGAGGTATTTGTTGACGACACAATTCTTGTTTACCGTAACACGCTTGACTGAAATGCGTAGGAGGTGATGACGACACCATGCGTTACGTCACAAAACTAAAAAAAATTTGTTGCAGTAAAAACTTGGTAGTTCCCCAACGAAAATTCAATTTTCAACTGCAATGCAACTCACCAATACTCACAACGAACAAAGCTTGAAATCGATCGTTATTAGCACTTTCCTTTTTAATTTATACAGGGTGTTCATAAAGTCCTGATACAATTAGTCATATGACAAATTGTATCAGGACTTCGTGAACACCCTGTATATTAGCTCTCAAACACAATCACACAGCGCGTTAAGTGCCCTCACTTTACTCTGCTGATTTAAAAAGATGGATGGCCAAGCACTGTTGTACTGAAAACAAACTCGTATGAACTTATAACAAACTTTTTCTCGTATTGCTGACGCATCGTGTTCCCACTGCAACTCGCCGGTCCCACTAAAAGCTGCGTAATTTCTTATTGTACATTTTGTACAAAGTAATGCAACACGATGTCACATTACATGAACTGCTGCTCTGGTTAAAGCGGAAAACTGCCCTGTGCAGCCCATATCGAGTTTCTTGTGAATGAATTTCTCACGATTCACGACTAATAATTTTGAGCTTCGCAGCCTTTATTGTATCGATACACCGCTACCCAATTGGTGACTTGATTAGATCAGACTGTAGGCCTGCGGTATCGGTAAACTTGCACGATCAACATTCAAAGGCATGCATCGCGGGGATCTGAGTGTACCACCACCAACCATATCGGCCAGAAAACGTCTTTTTGATTTTGGAAATCAGAAAAAGATAGTGTTTTGAAAATTTGTATTTGTGTTGAAAATTCAAATAGTAGCCAAAAGCAGGGCTGTAACGACGTCAGGTAGGGCCCCGGTGCAAACATCTATTATGGGGCCCCCATTTTTAACAACATTTTCTTTTATTGTGTAACAAGTTTGATCCAATATACGTCATCAACTAAAATCTTTTTACATTTGAGGCAAGGACGCTTTGAGAGCAATATTTACGATATTTCAGTAAAACGGAGATGTGCTATGCAATGCGGATAAATTGTTCAACACTAAAAAAATGAACGTGCAACAGCCTACACTTACATTATCATAAACGGGACAGCTAATCAGGGGCGTGTCCAGCCATAAATGAGTGGGAGGGGGGACAAAATTTGAGACATTTTTTTATTGCTATTAGATACAGCTGCGGCAGTTACATATAGCCATAGTTTGTCGATGAAGGGCCCGGTCCGAGTCGGGGAGTTAAGGAATGCAGTCGCGAATCATTATCTGGTCCAGGGAGTCGAACCGAACCCGAACCGGAGTTTTATAAACCGGTTTTACGCTATTTTTGTCGAATCTTAACCGAACCCGCACCGTATTTTTCAAAATCGCAAAGAGCGAACCGGAACTGAACCGAATAATTTGAGTACTTGCGAACCTTAACCGAACCCGAACCGATTGAAAAAGCGGCTCGCTCCGTGAGGTCACACGCGTCACTTTGAAGGCGGCTTATCTTCAAAGAAATACAGTACTTGCACAGCACTACAACCAGTACATTGGCCCGTCAATGTGAAGATATGTTTCTTTATCAAAATATAGGCCGCCGGTGTCAGAGCATAGTATCAATTTAATTATCTCGAAATTGGCTTTACTCTTAAGTATTTTATGCGTTATATTGGCCTGTCAATGCAAAGAAAAATTGCTTTGTACGTTTCATTTTTTAAGTTGTGTTACTAGAATTATACCGTTTTTTACTGCGAACCTGAACCGAAACTTTATAAACCGGTTTTGAAATATTTTTTCTTGGAGCGAACCCAAACCGGAGCGTTTCAATTTATCTGAACCTTAACCGGAACTGAACCGAAATTTGAAACCGCTGTTGAACTCAAACCGAATCTAAAGCGGAAAAATTAAACGGTTCGACTCCCTGTCTAGTCATTAGGCCCGCGGCATCATGTCGTGTGGCCCACGTCACATTTGCTAGTAGCCTGTAGATAATATAAGGTGGTATATGGCGTCGTTTATAGGGTTAGGATTAGGTTTCAAGCAGTGTTAATTAGTTTACAATTCTTTATTTAGTTAGTTTACAGCACTGCCAGACTTAGACAGCGTGGGATTATAACCCTAGACGACCAGTCACTAAAACAAATACAATGAAACAGAGCGCTATACGATGAAGGTTTGATCAATCTTGATTTCAAACTTGACGTAATTTTACAATAACAAATCTTTAATGCAGCTGCAACTTACCAAGACTTCCAAAACTTCTGCAAAAAATGCACAACGCAGCATCCTGAATCAGGGGACTAAGGGGAGCACCCAGCATATTTCAAAGGAGGGGGAGGTTCTAAAAAAAACTTGATCACGCACTCGGGAGCGTATCTAGAAAATTTTGGTGGGGGAATAAATTCTCAATTAGGTTGAATTAGGCTGACCATACGACCTTTTTTTGGAGGATTCTCCTTTTTAACAAAAAATTGTCCTCCGTGGGCGCCAAAAAATGCCGAAATGTCCTCCTTTTCGGCATTATGAACAGTAAAAACATGTCAAATCATTCTTCCACGAAAAATTTTGGGAAGTTTCACTCCAAACTACGGCCTGTGGACTTAATGACTTTTTTCGTTACTCTTTACTTGATTTTGCTTATTGTTATTGAAAAGGTTTGAAATTATGAAAAAAATTGCATTCATCAAAAACATGTTTGAAAATGGCTGATTGGGGGGATGCATCCCCCACATCCTCCCCTGCCCGCACTGATAACAATGTCTCTTACCGCTATGCCAGCCAGCCGGTTTGACTTCAGTATGATGTGAGGCAAATTCTGTCAAAGCTGTTTTGAAATAACAGCACGTCCTGCACTTGCACAGTTTAGACACGTCACTTTAACAACAAGGGTTCGGTCTCAAAATGGGGAGTTTCGACCCCCCAACTCCCCTATCTGGGTGCATCACTGCCCTGAATCGCCGAATATTCCACCCAGTTGAATGCTTGGTGCCACTTTTTGAAACCTGATTTGATTGATTTCCTCATTTTTATCCTTCTGTCACGAGAAAGCGATGCTATGCACTGGACGAATCCAGACTCGCTTAGGAGTTGCACTTGTTTCCGAGTTTTTCGCTTGAATTTTGCTTCTGACTTTTTCAATTTGCTGCTTGTTAGATTCCACCAAGCAGAGATAATTGTCGTGAAGCATCTCATTCAAGGAGGTAACAACGAGGCTTGGTTGGGAGTCAGGAGTGGATTAAACAGTTTTTGTCGGGGGGGGGGGCAGAAAACTTAACATGTTAAGGCGTTTTCAGGGGGCTGAAGGAAAAAGTTTATGATTTAAGTACGCTATCAAGCAGTAGCGTACGCAGAATTTTTCAATGGAGGGAGTTTCAGTGACGTCACATCGTGATGACGCAAAGAAACTACAACTACGGTAATTCAGAGGTATTGCCTCGGATTGTGATGTTTCTCATCTAAGTTATTACGCCATTGCAGTTAACCATGATTAAGCTACTGTATATAATGCCATAACTAAGGAAACAACCAAGATATTTCATTTACACTTTTGCTTGATTCTTTGCACTTTATTTAAAAAGACTAAAGGTTTCACAGAAACTCAAGCTGTCAAGCCGTGGTTAAAAATTTACCGTACAGAAAAAATTTTAGTTTTTTTCATTTCTGGGCCATAGGAAAGTTAACTGACTAAAGTAGGCCAGTTTTTGCTACGTCACAGATAGGGTGTAGTCAGGGGGGTAAAATAGTTAACTGCTTCCTTCCAAAATATATTTTTTCGAGAACCAGCATTGATATTGATGTAATTATTGCCTTTACACTGCGTTATTGTTTGCTAATCGTAATTGACCATTTCCTGGCAGGTCTGTTCTGATTACCTCGCAATAAGCAATGTCCCTGCAGTGTTGTTCTTTTACGTTATCGTCTTGCTTGCAAAATTGTAAAACGTGACCAGATCGTATTGACCGACACAGCATAGCAAGCTAGAGTTTCAGTTGCTGATTACTAGTGTTTTGTTAATATTAAATGTTTATTTACAGACGCTCCTATGTAACGTTATAAGTTTGTTTAAGCTTAATAAAAGCAAATTATGAAAGCAAAGACAAAGTGTTTTCCTTTCAGATATAAACAACGAATACAATCCTTGATATAAACATTTAATATGCACTCATTATGAAGGGGGCAGTTTCTCCCATAACTAACTTGAAACGAGAAAACACTGCCCTCTCTACCGAAACATTTTTAAGCTGAAATGATATGCGCGCGAGAGGAAACCCTTGATCATGCGATAAAGGTTAAAAACACCATCGATATTGTCTAAGCATTTTTCACCCAAATCACAGCGTCGATAAGTCTGAAAAACGGAGCACTCCAGCTCCTGAGACAGTTACGGTACCGGTACGCAAAAACAATTTTGCCTCCCCCTACCCCATTCCGCCCCTGGGCTTCTTCAAATCTTTTGTTGGTCTGGTTTTCCTTGGCAGTATTTCTATTTTATTTTGAGCACCAACGGCAGTGTCAATTTAGTTTTTTATATTTTAATAATTTTTTACAAACCGGCCGGTTGCAGCGCAGTTATTAAAGATGTCGCTATCGATGTGAAAGGTTTAGGGTTCAGTTCCCAGGCCGGTCAAATCGGACACACAGTAGCCAACGGCTCGCCACTGCTGCGACGTTTCTTCGGAGCTGCGTTGCCCAGAAAAAGAATCTCTAGAACTAGAAGCAGGATTGGGAAAAATCGATTGTAATCGATATTCTTTACTTTTTGTTCATCGAATGCATTGGAGCATTTACTTTTTTGAATGAGTATCGAATATGGCAATGTTGTTACTTTTTTTCTGCTGAAATCGATATTCGACAATTGATTCTTTTCGTCCAGATTATTTTATCTTACTTTAATAAATTTAAAATGCTTGTCGGTATACCATTCCTTTTTTGCAGATATAATTTTATTCTGCCAAAACCCCGACTGAAAATAAAACAGAGTTGCTAGAACAAAGTCGTTTCGCACCTATGGTCGCACAGGCAAGCAAAGTCCGGTGCTTGTCTTTAAACTATTGCGTGACCGTGAGCAAATTCCGGAAAAGACTTAACGCATCCAGCTAAATGCTCAATTGGTTAGGCTGTAGGTAGCTAGGCCTTGTATTGTGCTATGGAAGCAAAGTTAGCTGTTTAGTGGTAGTGTAGGTATATAGGTACCGGTAATTTTACTGCTTTATTGGTGGCCTACTGAATGAGTGATCAGCTGGTAGCCTGCTGTATTTTGGTTTCCTGAAAAACAATCATAGGCCTACCCAGTACCGGTACCAGAAGTAACGTAGACGGAAACTCAAGGTTGATATGAGTTGCTACTAGTGCATAAAGCTTAGCAGTGAGACCGCTTGACTATTGAATTTATCTAAAAAATTGCTTAACAAACTCAGTATTTGTTCGATCTGTCATTGTACTGGGAGGCCAGCGCTCTAAAACTACTCAGTACTTGAAGTTGAGCAAAAAGTAAAGTCACACACATGTTACGAAACCGCCCTTACGTCCGTGACTGGTGTTATCGCGGGTAGAGTCGAGCTTGGTCACACAAAATGAAATCATTGCTCAGGGGGAACTCCAAAGCCTTCACTAGCTTTCCCTCATATCAAATAAACCACTTCTTGGAAGTAAAATATAACCAGATTTAATGCATAAAATAGGGAAAACTAGCAAAAATTCACCGAGGTTGACTCCGATATAAAACTTCCAATAAAATCAAACTGTAACGGAACTCAACTTAAAAATAACGTCTTTTCACCAACTCATACAAATCAAGACTGAAACAGTTAACGAAGTGCACGTGTAATTCGGTATCCAATCGTTGCTAATCCCAACAACCGGTGTACCTGTTCAATTAGTGACTTGCTGCCAAAGGTTTAAAACGCAAACGAAGTTGCGAAATTACACCGCGTCGCAGTGCATTCGGAAACTTAACAAACTAATTGCCTGTGTAGAGTGAAGTCGAATAATATAAAAGTGCGAGATCGAAACCCACTGAAGTTAAACTTGATATTAAATTTATAGCAACGCCGTGCTGGAACAACACACTCGGCGTGTACTGTTAATAATGGACACCTGCAATACAGTCAAGTGCTCAATGTATGGAAACAAGTTAGTCTAACAATTTTGGGGAGCAAAATATTTTAGGGGTTTGTAACCCTTGGGGACAGGTATGCGATGTGCAAGGGTTATGGTATCACTACGAGCTTTGAGCCAGCCTGTAGGCAGTGATGGAGTACACGAGTACTGTGCTTGTGCTCGAGAATCACTTTTGGAGTACTCGTACTCGCAACCCCTGGTACTCGGTTAGTACTCGTACTCGAAAGTCAATGTACTCGGTACTGGGTCAAAAAAAGCGCCGAGTACACGAGTACATTTGGTTTTCGCTAGAAGTAACAAACTAACAAACAAGATGAACTTTCGATAGCAAACTACAGCCAATAAAACCCGTAAATAAATTGATGCGCCTTCTCAACATTCCAAACACTGAAAAAACTTATTCGTTTATGTTTTTGCAACGAACTTTGAGCTGTTACAACTTAAAAATTGTTCTTTTGCTAAATTTGTAAAAGTACTCGTACTCGAACTTTTTTACGGTGCTAGTACTTGAGTACATTTTTCAATATCAGTACTTGTACTCGTACTCGAAGTTTTTTGCGGTACTCGTACTAGGAAGTTCAGTACTCGACTCCATCACTGCCTGTAGGGCTCATGACTTTTTCATTTGCAGCAAAGTCCAAAAATTGGTGTTAAAAATAATAAAGCAGCATGAAAGTGCAAAATAGCATATAACGTCATATTCTGTACACTTTCCTCGTTTGAACAAATGTTTTTTCTCGTCTGGTTTCTGCTTGTATAAACACAAGCTTATTTACCCTTCCAAAGATTTTAACGATCTCAACATAGCCTTAGAACTTCCAAGTCAATTTTTATAAGCACATCAATCAGCAGATAGATACCCAAACGTATAGTTGCTGATATTGATAAATGTTGAAGACAATCAAAACTGTGCGCAAAGCACTAACCCAGTTCCAAACTAGTGCAACATTTCATGCGAAATTGACAAATTGTAAGTACTCGTATAGGACTAGTAGAAACATGCTTTACACAGCATGCAAGGCTTGCAAGCCCGATAAACTACTGGGACCATAAGCAATGATTAAAAAGAACACGGACCAGAAGAGCAGTGCACTCATAAGGCATGGGGCGAAGACCCGAAAAATTTTATCACTTAGCGTACCAAATTGCATTTAGATCAAAAGAAAACACTATCCGGGTCCATCATGCAGAGTTGGAACGACTCGAGTCAGTGACTCGACTCGAGTCGCATTTTTTAGTGACTCGGACTCGACTCGAGTCACTTTCATTTTTTTCGGAAATGACTCGACTCGAGTCACTTTTCTAAAAATGACTCGACTCGAATTTTGTCCTTACGACTCGAGTCACTTTCAGATTATTCTCAATCAAGAAGCCAGCAAACTTGCTTACTGTTTGTAGAATCTTTGCTTGCATGCAGTTATCATAGTTAACAAACGGAAGTCCGGTACGTTAAATAAGTTGGGTTTTGCAAGGCAACAAGGCTACTTTTATTCACCAAGCAAGTACGACACTCTACAATTACGAAATGCAAAATTATGAGCACAGCCTACAAATCAGACAAATACAAGCAATGAGCAACGACAGCATTCGCTTGGCAATTGGCATTGCAAGAACAAGGAGACAGTTGAAAAACCATTTCGGTTATAAGAAGCTTCACGTTCAAGCTATCAATACCAAGCCAAGTTAACTTATATTTGAATAGTTTTCTCATCAAAATTACTGTACTTAGCAAAACCACGGAGCGATGTTCGAAAGGTTTCATCATCTTGTCCGTCGTTTCTGAGCCTTCGTATGTCGCCACTCCGTATCATTAACTTTCTACGCTATCAGTATGTTACAAACTATGAAAAACCGTTTCAAACCTTGTTGCATACACTTCTTCATCAACTGCATTTTTCAAGACTCGTGACTCGACTCGAGTCACTTTTTTTTAGTGACTCGACTCGAGTCATCTTCCTTTTTTTCACAAAAGACTCGACTCGAGTCACTTTCTTCAAAAGACTCGACTCGAGTCAGAACCCCCAAGTGACTCGACTCGACTCGAGTCAGAACCCCCAAGTGACTCGACTCGACTCGAGTCATCGAAAGGGGTGACTCGTTCCAACTCTGCCATCATGTTCGATTCTGATCAAAGGCCAAAATGTCACTGCTGTGGTTTAAATGTTTAACCATCCGTTTGCTTAAAATGTTTTATCAGCATCATTGCTTTTGTCATTTCAATTATTTGGCGCTAATGTTCGCTATATTCATTCCGTAAACCTGTACCAGCAAAACTATCGTATTTCTCTTTTTATGTTAACTGTAGACAAAAGCAAATTGCAAAGCCAAAATGGAAGAGTTGCCAGAGAGTTGAGAACTAGCATCAGACAAAATTTGTGATTCTGGCGAGTACCAGTAACTCTGCTTGCAAAAGTGCATTTGGTGTCAACACAAGGTTTGCAGTATTTCGAAAAAGCTAAAATCACTCAGTGTAATATCGAATATTGATTACAATACTCTTTATTCTTTACTTTTTTAAACTGCCATCGAAATCGATTATTTCTTTACTTTTTGGTGAAGTATCGAATATCGATTATTTCCATACTTTTTGGAGTATCGATTCCCAACCCTGACTAGAAGTGCCTGCGGTTTTCGGACGTCTGTTTTTTTTGCAAATTGCTTCAACTCTCAAAAGAGACAAATATTTGAAAAAGCAAGTAAAAGTTTTGAAAAACCATCGCTTGCAAACCAAACAAATAGCTCGATTGCAGTAACTGAACAAACGAATAATTCAAAACGAAAAACGACCGGTTGCAGTCTGCCGGTCGCATGTAGTTTGATTCTTTGTTACGCGATAATGGGTTTTGTTAAGATTTTTGAGCGAAGAATTGTTTGTTATAACCATTCGCAAGCAATTGGCTACTTGGAGTGTCAGAGTCAATAAAGCTTTTAGATTCTACTACTGGCTTGGATATGACGTCACCCCCCTACCCCCTCAAAAAAATCTCTTCCGATTTAGACGATTCAGAAAAATGGGAAATCCAAGTGGGGGAAAAATGTCGCCCCCAGTCCTCCCCTTGGCCACGCCACTGCAAGTAATGAAACACAATTTGTTGATGCCAATCGTCAGGAGTGTTGAAAGAATAAGGGAAAACAGTATCTGCAGAGGGCACTTTACAAAAAATTTATGATGCGATGCCTCAGGGCCCCCTTATTCTTGGGCTCCGGTGCATTGCACTGGCGGTAGTTACGGCCCTGCCTATAAGGCTTATAGTGAAAAGCGCAGCCAGAAAAAATTTAAGAGAGGGCCAAAATCAAACTATATATTTTGTGATTACGAATTTTTGTAAGAGTACACGCTAATCTCTAACAAATCGTAATTTTAATCCGTTTCGCCGTAGTGCAAAATTTCATCTAATTTTTGAGGCACTGTGCAAAGTTGATAGAGGTTTTTGTTCTAGGCCTACATGATTCAAACCATCAGAATTGAACGCATATTTTTTTAAAGGAAATCAGTGCAAAAGCACATTTTATTTTCTGAGCGTTAAAGGCACGATTATTCTAGGGAAGTTCATGGGCGTACCCCCAAAAATATTTTGCAAAACAATAGACTGCATTCTCGATTTACGCACCTTTAAACAACGTTCAAATTAAATTAAATTAAATTTACATTTTTTTAATTTTAACTGTGGCTACTGCACCTATTAAGAACACACATAGACTATTTGCTCTTAAGCATATGCTAAATTCATTATCGAAGAGGTTTGAAATTTTTATTAAATTGCTTGATACCTGTATTCAATAGGCTCATTGGCTCGTTCGTCCTGGCTTAAGATTTAATAAAGAAGGTGTGGCTAACAAAATGTGCTTAACCTCGGCAGGCGGAAAAATGGGTTTGTAAACTAAAAGACCTTATAGCCTGATGATTCCTTATGTTAATGCAACCAAGTTTATTTAAACATATCGGTAGTGAAAAATGTAAGGGAGAGGGCATGGCCCAAGCTCTCCCCTTCCCGGATATACCACTGGGCTTAGAGGAGGAAGAATTGTGAAGATAGCGTTAACGACTTTAGCGTCATTCTGCTGGTAAAGTCGCTGAAGTATCACTGTATCAGGCATCATTCAAGATGACCCAGTTGAGCATTAAACTCGCTACAGTTGCTCCGTAGCTCAATGCATTGACCACTCGGCCAGCACGATGTGTAATTTTATCAGAATAGTTTATTTATTTAATAAAGACAACCAACAGACTCGAATGAAGGAATGGTTTCACGCGAATCCGATTACCCACTTGCAAAACCGTACCTGTAGGCTATGTAAAGTAAAGCCACAACACAGTCGGAGACGATGCTGTTGCTCACACACTATAAGTTCGTATTTTCAACGTTTTAGTGAGCGATAATGAAAGTAGAATCGATCATCTTTTGGATATGGTAACCTACCGGTGTAGCATATCATATCCAGTGACTCAGTGAGTTTAACCCATGAACTCTGAGCCTGCTATCACAAGTCGGGCGAAGTAATTGCCCCATGCAGGACCCAGTCCCAAGAGGCTATGCTAGATTATTGTGATTCAGTATGTTTTGTATTTTTTCAATTCATTTATGTTGGTCAGTGCCGTTGTCAAACACTGCAAAGGGGAGCAGACGAATTAGATCGTAGGCCTATACAATTTTAACAAATAACAATGACTCTCAAGTTTTCTGCGCAAAAGATTTGAAAAACACAAAATAGGCAAACTGAAAAAAACTCAAATAGCATTTAAAACAATATTCTGCGAAATGCAATGCCATGGGTAGGCCTATGTCTGTTTTTGTGAACAAGTAATACTGAAGCGAAGTTTCTTCATTGTCACACGCACTCTCAGTTTGTTATCAATTCGAAGAATCCTTTATCATTTTTTTTCTCGGAACAGAAATTTCTCATTGCAAATAAAATGGCAGCATGATTTTAATGGTTTCATCGACACTGCTTATTACTGCAGAGCAGAGGTGTAGAACGGAGCTGGATTTTAAAAACCGTATAATCCGGCTGTTGCTTCAGATCCGGATCGGGATTTTTTGCTCTTTCCGGATCAGGATCGGTTTTAATTTTGGATGATAACCAATGATTTTAATAAGCTACAAGTGGCCTATTGGATAGGCCTATGTATGTAATTTGTATATAATGCCAATACAGAATTTGGATTCGGATAGGATTCTGTTTCCTGAATTTTTTAGGATGCGGAGTCCGATTTTAACGCTTCGGATTCGGATTGAAATTTTCAGACTCTGAACACCTCTGCTGAAGAGTGCAGATAAGATTTTTGAACACAAAGTCAAAGTGCACCTAAGGTTTCTGGGGAAACAATGCGTGAAAAGTAGGTCATTTGGTAAATGTATGAGCTCCTTCCACAACCAACATTATCAGAAATGCCGATGACTTGCGTGCTACCGCCCACAAGTACAGCTGAGGAATTTGAAGGGGGGCGCAATTTAAAGTCATGCCAGCAGGGCCGGATATATTTTCACAGCGCAAAAGAAGGACAGGTTCTTTGAAGGTCTCACGTCCGTTTTCCGCTCAAAGTCAAGTGACGAGCAAAAAAGGTCATCACGCTCGCAGATGTCCAATTTTCCACCCAAAGTCAAGTGAAGAGCCAAAAAAAGGTCATCACGCCCTCAGATTGTCCTTTATACGTAAATCACGTTTTACTTTGTGCATTTGTCTGCGGGAGGGGGGCGGCCCCATCGCCCCCCTTGGATACGCCCCTGCGCGGCCGTAGCCAGCCTTTACATTTTGGGGGGGCTGAATATATTTTTGGGGGGCTGGAAAATCAACCTTAAATTTTTTTTCTGATTGGTTATTTTTCTTGCTTCCCAAACCTGAACAGATCAATAATTTCAGTCAAGTAAAAGTTTATGCAAAAAGGAAGAACTCGCAGGCCGAAACGAAAAACGCAAGTAATACAGTGAATTTGCACCGATGCACTGGTAATTCTCTCAAAACTAACGACAATTCTAAGCGGTAATAAAATATAAAGAGAAGTAAAATGGGTTAATCAGATAACGGCTGAAAACAGCAACAAAAAAAAAAAAAAACATAACGTGTCTCACAGCAGTATCGTAGTATCCAATTTTATCAGTTCACACTAACATTTTTCGGGGTTTCTTCCTATATTCTTCAAAAACTTCAACATCGATCAATTTTACAGTTTCTTCCTTTTCGAATGCAAGGTATATCAACTGACATTTCTGATTTTGTCCCATATATCGTCGATATGGTGTCAGAATTCTAACAACTGTGGAAAAACTAGCCTCACAAGTAGCGGTGGAAGTTCATAGCGTCAAGCAGCTGCCAGAACTTTATATATAATGGGATATGCGATTTTGTAACTGCAAAACCATTTAAAGAAATTGTGCAAGTTTTTCAGCACAGCTGCATTTTCTGGTCCATCTGGAACGGTGGATTCAATCATACTGTTTAGCACTGCAGCTGGTTCTCATTCACTTTATTGTCGGTGGCATTGACAAGTTCGCATAAGAGCTTGATTGTCTCAGCTTTCAAAAATTCGGAAGAAGCAGGAATCAAAGCGCTTAAAAAAGTCATCAGGCACGAATTGAATTGCGAAAAGCGACGGAGAAACTCAGCAATAGTTGTGTCCATTATTTCAAAAATACATAGACTGCAAAACTTGGTTGACATTATCTGATTGATCTCTCACTCCAAAACTTTCTGTAAAAATGAAATTTTGATCCATAGTGCTAGTCGTGCTACCGCGTTCCACTCTTCGTCGTCTGGGTGCTCGTTCTTGGGTTTCCTCATGCTCTGGTATCACATCCATTATCTTATTCCACCCTTCGTCCGAACGCATTTTTTCCAGCTCACGGATGGTGTTAGTCACAATTTGAAAACCAGAAAACAAACTGCACGACGATGACTGCAGTGCTTTATCAGCTGGTTTGATGATGCATAAGATCTCTTTCATCACTAATCCCACAAACCTAAACTTGCGTCTTCTGATGGTCGTTAGCAATCCGGTTGCAGTGATTGTTAGTTCTGCGTTACTAAGATCAATCGACACAAAATGGTCAAATGTTTTGGCTATGATATCATGCTTTTCAACCAACAACTTAGCTACAAAGTGGTGACCTGACCATCTGTGCTCCAATAACTTTGGCGGGGCAGATCCACCAAAATTTTTAAACACCATCATTACTTTAAACTTGGACAGAAACTTGTTGACAAGTCTACTAGTGTCAAAATATTGCCTCACGTAATTCAAATTATTGCAGACGTGCATTACTATTAAATGAAGTCGATGGTTAAAACAATGTATATAAGGTATGCTGCGATGTAGTCGTTCCTGAAGTATAGCCTGAACTCCATCAGATTTGCCGGACATTACTGACGCGCCATCACAACATTGAGCAATAAGGTTGCTCAAATTGACATCGTTTAAGAATGAAAGGATCTTGTCTGTTATACATTGAGCATCAAGTTGTTCAAGTTCATAGATTCCCAATAACTTTTCAATTACATCATTTTCATTAATAAATCTAATAATTATAGTAAGTAATTCAACGCCGGTTTTGTCCCGAGTTTCGTCGCATTTAAGAGTGACATAGCCACATGAGGTTTGGATTTTCTCCAGTATGTTACGACGAACTAATGATGCCAATATCTCGATAAGTTCATTCTGAAACTCTGGGTTAATGTATTTGGCATTTTTAGGAACATTTTTTGCAATTTCATTCAACTTAATGTCTCTCTTAAGAGTGTATTGCATCATTTGCAAAACATTCCGGAATAAAAAGTACTACATTTTTTTCTGCGAGCCTCGAAACGTAAGTTCGTTAATCGCCAAAAACTTTGTAATGTCGACAATAGTAGACATGTAATACTTACTACGTTGCAATTAATCTGCGTGAACTAAATGGTCAATTTCTCGATTTGAACTTTCTCGAGATGTGAATTCTGACCACATTGACATTGCTTGCAAATCAGATACGCTGTGGCTGTGCTTATCCAAACCTTTCCCCATTTCCAAAGCAGTTTTCCAATTTTTAAAACCGATAGCAGTATATGTGAGATCTTTTTCATTGGGATTAAGAAACTTTCGGCATAGAAAGCAATAACTAGCATTTTTTGTTCTGGAGTATTCCAACCATGAGCGATTTTTATACCAATTAGTTTGAAATGAACGTAATTGCTTACCATACGAAGATTTTGGTGCAACAAAATTGGTTGGCTAACTTGGTTTTTCTTCACCTAAGTCTACCGCCACATCTGTTGAGTGGCTTAACTGCTCCGTAACAGTAGTATCACTGGAAAAACCATTTGTGCGATCGCTTGCGCTGATACTTTCTGCGGAGCTTTTCTGCAACGAATTATTTGTTGCTGTACGTCGAGCTATTGGCCTACGGGTACGTATAACAAAAGCGTCCGCATATATTCTGCTTACTCTGACCTTTACTCTGACTCAAAATTGAATGACCTGTGAATAAGCTGGAGGTTAAGATAATTCATATTCCAGGGTTCCCAGCGTTTTTTCTATTTAAAATTTTCTGATTCTTCCCTGAGAAATTCAGACAATCCAAACAAATTTCTAGGCTTCAAATAGTGGTCTTTAAGAAAAAAAGTTTTCACTATGCCGCCCTTGTCTGGCAACATTTCTTTGACAGCTTTGAAAATTTAAAAAATCCCTGATGTTTTCCTAAGCTTCAAATTTAATGATTTCCTGAGATTTCTCTCATATTTCACATTTTTACAAAATCCCTGATTTTTCCCTGTCTGGAAGAGCAAAAAAACTTTTTCCCTGTTTTCCCTGAGTGGCTGGGCACCCTGATAATCATTCCCTACAGCAATGTTTCTCAACCCCGAGTCCGCGGACTCAAATAAGTCCGCCGAAGGGCGTATATGACTCCGCGAAACTTACATGCCCCTCTTTTGACTCTGCCTTTCAGTAAAAAAGAACAAAACTAATGGTGCCAAGTGATTGAAATATGCCGGACTCTTTTGATAGTTTCTGAAGCTTATGGCCAGGGAAGGATACAGGGGGGTAGGATGAGGGGTATGCATCCTCCCACCAGCCATTTTCAAAAATGTTTTTGATGCATGCAGTTTTTTCATAATTTTGAATTTTTCGATAGCGGTAAGCCTTAGGCTACGCCTTAAGAACGCATAATCGAAAATGTGCGAACAAAGTGCATCACAATTGGCGAAGCACTCAGAATTAAGGTCAAAAAATTTTAACAAAATTTGCTTGAAAATTATTCAAAAAGCACTAAAATAGCCATCACAGCATGTAAATTTTCAAAATTTTTCCGGGGGAGCATGCCCCCGGACCCCCTTAGAGCCTTTCTTGTTTCTCAATCAGCTTCAAATTATTCTGCAAAAAAAAAATACCCTCGCAAAAATGTCGAAATTATGGCCCTCTCCTTTTAAAATTTCTTGCTACGCCACTGATTTTGGGGCGTAGGCTATAGCAGCGACTAGCCCTCCTTTAGAGCCCTCCTTTAGCCCCCCCTTTCAAGAATTTTTCATAACAGTACAGCCTAAGGCACTTCAACAATGACTTATGGCGTCACTTCTTATTTGTTTCTTTTCTTCATTGATACTATCAAAACCAACGTACTAACTTTTGCAACTTTGTGTCAAAGGCGAACAAAATCGCAAAAACTGTTGGATTTTTGGTAACTTCGTGTACAAGCTCTTAAAGCTTTAATATGATGTCACAAGGAGATTTTCTTCAATTTTAAAAGGAACTTTTGGGCAAATAACAGCGAAACAACAAAATATCAAATTATAATTTGCTAGCTTACCCTAGGAGCAGTGGCGTAGCGAGAAGTTTTGAGAAGGGGGTGGGGGCATGATTTTCACATTTTTTTCAAGCGTATTTTTTTTGGGAAGAACGAATTTAAAGCTGATTGAGAAGCAAAAAAAGCTCTAGGGGGGTCCGGGGGCATGCTTCCCCGGAAAATTTTGAAAATTTACATGCTGTAATGGCTGTTTTGGTGCTTTTTGAATAATTTTTAGGCAAATTTTGTTTAAATTTTTTGATCCTAATTCTGAGTGCTTCACCTAATATGATGCATTTTGTTCGCACATTTTCGATTATGCGTGCTTAAGCCGTAAGGCGTATTGCTATCAGAGAGGTTCGAAATTATGGAAAAATAGTAGGCCTATACATCAGAAATATTTTTGAAAATGGCTGGTGGGTGGATGCATACCCCTCAACCTACCTACCCGGCTCCGCTCCTGGAATAAGCTACGAAAACTATCAAAAGAGTCTGGCATATTTGTCACCATTAATCTTGCTCTTTTTTACTAAAAGGCAGAAACAAAAGGGAGAATGACATGGCACAATGTCCCCCTAAATACGCTCCTGCCTAGGAGTTTCAGACTAGGAGCTTGTGAAGTTGTGAACGGATAATAAGTTATTTCAAAGGAGGTAAACACCTTTATAAACGTCGATCTAGCTACTGTGTTTATGCTAGAGAAAAGCTTGAGTTCATCAAGCAGTCTCCAAATGACTTTTTCTGAAGTAATGTGCATGATATGTATTGTATGATGTATGTTGCGATAACAAGAAGCCCCCCAGACGTTGGTATGATATCAAAAATTTCAGCCCCCCCTACTTGAAAGTACTTCCAACGCCCTTGACTATGCTACTTTTACGCGGAGTGATTCTCGCTTATTGCTTGTGACTTGTGCTTTTAAAGAAAACGCGGCGTATATTTTGTCTGTAAGCGTAGAAAGAAGCAAACCTACTACAACTAATCTAATCTAAATCTTTCTTCTTTCACTTTCCCAGCTTATCACCGAAAAAAATGTGATAAGCCCGGTTATGTTCTAACTTTCGTTCAACCCAACTGAGTAAGCTTACTTGGTTTGATTGATTTTCAGACCATCACATTTTGAGCGATAGAGCTCTGAATCCATTGTCCCGCAATAATGGCTGCGTTGCTTTTAACCAGAGGTTGTATTTTCATAATGCAAACTTCGTTTACTGCGTGTATGTAGGCTACAATTGTACAACACTCAGACATCAGTCTGTCTAATGGTGAAAATTGAAACCACTTCTGTTTTTAGCAGTAGAGTGCGAATCAGAAATTAGCCTCGAGTTTAAACTTAACATTGATTGAAGCAGCTATCTTGAAAAAAATTTCTAAACCGTTGGGTTTATATACCGTTGTCATTTCGACATAAAGATCTTTGGTTGGCTAAAATAATTTCTGGGGGAGCAAAATTCTGGAGGGGCTTAGCCCCCAATAGCCCCCCCGTGGCTACGGCCCCGCGCCCCTGAAGTAAATATTGGTGCTAAGAGCCATAGCCTAATTTAAATACTTTACAGTCTGCACTAGAATCTTGCCATCTTTCCCCAAATTTCAAAGAGACTCACGGCACACAGTTTGAAAATCACTACCGCCAAGCCTATTTCGTTCTTACAATACTTGTAAAGTTGGGTTTTCGCCGTAGGTCTTTCCGAATCCAAAATATCGCAGTTTGAACATCTGATACGAAATTTTTCTGTCCACAATTTCGAGAAAAAACAGTACTGATTGAGATCTTGATTTTAGCTTATGTTTGACGTTTGACCATGGTTATTGTTTTTTTAACATAATCAATAGCGGTGCTATTTTTGAAGGTTTCAATTTAACAAGTTTATAAAAAATGGCAACACTAATTCTGGAAAACTTATTTTAATCCTATCATCTGCCATTCCGCATTCAGCCAATCAGCAACCGAGGCGAGCGAAGTCGGATGGTTCTTGTTGTTACTAATCATGGCTGACAAAGTGAATGGTTAAACTAGACGATTCGATGAAGAATAGAGATGGCAGAATTTCTTCTTGTAGCCCTCTCAATGGTTTGTTGAAACTGTTCGGTTTTAGAACTAGCTTGTAGACGTACCGTATCAGTGACATAGTCTTATGGTTTACCTGTTTACGGGCATACGGCACTGGTAATCCCACATATCTGACTTATGGGTAGGTTCTGTTACTGTACCAGTGTATGTCATTTACTGGAGTGTGTCACTGTTTCAGGTTTTGGGTGGACTAAGTCTCCAGATAGCTTAGGGTGTAGTGGTTGGTTTCGAGTGTTTGACTTTCAGCCTAGTCATTAGTAGATCAGCCTGGACTTGGTGCATACCACTGTTCCCTCTTAAGTTTTTAGCTAGTGCGAATTTGCCCAAACATAGATTTTAATAAAAGATTTGCCCAAGGATGTAGGGGGTTTAAAGAAAGGCAGAGGCTAAGGTTACGTAACCGTAACATTTGTCTCTTTGGTTTATTTTATTATCCCTTCATGCTTTCCCGGTTGTACCAGAGCGTGACAAACAGTATTCCCTCTAAGATTTTGACTGGTGCGAATTTGCCCAAATGATAAATTCATTGAAATTTTTGCCCAAAGATTTCACTGCTTTAAGGACCCCTTGTGCAAATTTTTTGCGTTAAATTTGCTTTTCCAAGATACAAGCTACCGGTACACAGGTACAGTCTTGCATTAAAATATTCAAGTTTTTTCTTCAAGTTTTTCAGTTTTGCATTTTATAATATTAATTTCTGGTTCAAAATCAGTAAAATTTGCCCAAAAATTTCGCGTTTTTCTCAAATTTCTCACTCTTGAGGAAACACTGGTGACAAAGTAAAAAAATGAACCGAAGAGGAAAATGTTAGGGTCACGTAACTTTAGCCCCTTCGTTAAAGAAAGTTTGATGCAATTTTTATCGATACCTCAAAGTTGAGTTTCAAAGTGTATAATGTCTGTTTTGCACCAAAATATTGAACACTTTGATTCAAATTCAGACAATAATCACCTTTCCAGTCAACAAGCTTGAGGAAAAATTGGAAAATTTTGCCCAAAATTTCTCATTTTTCTCAAATTTTGCACCTTATGGGAAACAGTGGTGCAGACCCACAATTTAGTGAGAGTCTATTTTCAGTTTTAATGAAGCTTTTCCAGTTTCTGATATTTACTTTAAAACTTAGGCTGAACATTGCTTTGGTTCTGGGTTGAGGGTTCTCAGGTTCTGGGTTAAAAATCCAATTTGTCTGCTTGGGAACTGGTAGTAGGCTAAAAAATGTTATAAACTGATAAGTAGTCTGGTTCTGACAGTCTGGCAGTCTACCTTTTTTACCAGTACCTCTAACCCTGTAACCTGTAACTAATAATGATTAACTTCACCCCCTTGTCCATCTGCCCCTTAGTTTTTATTTGGAAACAGTGATAATGCTTTACCCAAACTATCAGTACCGGTATTATATTACGAAGTGGCTAGGCCCATAACATTTGTTACTTGACTTCATTTTAGGAAGTGTCTATTTTGCCGTAGGCTATAAAGTGCTACCAGGGGTCCTACTAAACACCGCAATGGACGACAAAGAGTAAGGACCTCAAATTGATGTACTAAAAACTGCAAAGTATCACAAAGGACCCTAAAACCCCAATCTAACCCTAACCTGCTAACCCTAGCCTAACCTAACCCTAATTTAAAGTTGCTTTTATATTATTTTATTATTATTATTAGCATATTTATCCTCCTATCACAAGAAAGCGATGAAGTGCTGTACGAGCTCGCTTGGGAGCTGCCAGCCATCTGTCTACCACGCTAAGATGGGAAAATTCTGGTAAGTGCCTTTCCCAACGGCACAACAAAATCAGAAGTATACTTTGCGGGCTTTCTCCACACTGTCCCTTAAATGCTGAACGTCAAGCAGGGAAGCTGTGAATACCAATTTTTAAGTCGATGGTTTGACCCAACTCGGAATCGAACCCCAAGTCTACCAATCCAGAAGCAGACGCTCTGTACCGGTACTACTAGGCCATCTGATCGGTTCATTTCCAAGTCCTTTGTAGTTCTTTGTTATGATATGATTCCAAGTCCTTTGTAGTTCTTTTGCGGTGTTTGGTAAATCAATTTAAGGTCCTTTGTCGTTCTTTGCTGTGTTTAGTACATCAATTTGAGGTCCTTTGTCGTCCTTTGCAGTGTTTCGTAGGACCGTGCTACCAGTATCCTTTCACATAGTGAGAGCGCAAGCAAAATAGCTTTCAAGTCTATTTTGTTGGAAGTAGCCTAGGGGAAGTAGATGCTGATTTTAGCTGCTGCCGGCAAAATAGACCTAAAAACTATTTTGCTGTTAGGGGCAAAGTGGACACTGCCTTTATTTTATTATTTCATCACGCTCTTGTACAACCGAGGAAAGTGTGAAGAAATAGTGAAACAAAGTAGCAAATTTTGCGGTCATGTAACTTTAGCCACTGCCATTATTTTAGGTCTCTAAATTTTTTTTTTAGCCCACTAGCCAGTAGCCTACTGGTATATAGTCTGGACAACTAAGCCTACAAAATAGCAAAACACTTGACTAAGCCTAACACTGTTTCCTCCTAGGTGAGTAGGCCTACTGAGTAATTTAAGAAAAATGAAAAATTTTGGCCAACTTTTTTTGAGCTTGCAGACTGGAATAATGATTTTTGGCTGAATTTGAAACGAAGTGTTCAATATTTTAGTGCGAAACCAAAGTTTTATATTCCAAAAAACTCAACATTGAGGCAAAGATTGGATCAAGCTTTCTTTGATCCCTCTAAATCTGAAATCTTTGGATAATTTTTGTTTTGAATTTATTGAAATCGCTCTTGCTAAAAACTTAAAGGAAACAGTGAGGCCTAGTTTAGTGAGCGATACTGAGAGAGTTTAAACACGAATTGTCAAAAAATGCAAAGTGTCAGTCAACATTAAACTTTGGAAGTGTCTATTTCACCGAAAATTCTGGTTGCCAAACTTCGAAAATGATAGTTGAGTAACCGTTTTTCGATTCTCGTAATGCGCAGTGTGATTCTCACTGTAGGGGAAGTTTCTGGTTATGCAACCACAATTTTCAAACTTCGGTAACTGGAAATTTACGGTGAAATAGAAGCTTCTTTAAACTTTTGTCACAAATTGTAACTTTTAATTGGCATGAGATAGTATAGTTTACTGAGATAGGCCTACTTTGCAGTTTAGGGCAGGGTTCAAGAAATTAATAGTAAGCTAGATTATATTTGATTGCAAAATTCTTTTACGAAGTGTCTATATTGCCGTTAACAGCAAAATAGTTTCTAGGTCTATTTTACCAGCAGTAGGTAAAATCAGCATCTACTTCCAGCAAAATAGACCTAGATGCGATTTAGCTGGTGCTCAAAAACAGTCATGAGTATCCACACTATAAATATTGATTGCACTATATCCGGCAAAATAGATCTAGAAACTATTTTGCCGTTAGTGGCATAATTGACACTTCCATTCTTTTACTGCCAGTATTTTCTATTAAATGCATTAGAGAGTTTTTTTGAATAAGTATCATCCGTGGCCTTTTCTTTACTTTTTTTTGACATAATCACTGTTCCTTCTAGGTTTTCAGCATGTGCAAATTTGCCCAAATTGAAATTTTAATAAAAATTTGCTTGAATGTTTGGGGGTTTGAAGAAAGTTTCATTTTTTTTTCCTCAAAGTTGAGCTTCCGTAGTATGAAACTTTTGGGTTGTGCCAAAGTATTGAACACTTTGATTCAAATTCAGCCAAAAATCCCATTCCAGTTGGCACGCTTAAAGAGAAATTGCAAAATTTAGCCCAAAATTTCTCATTTTTCTCAAATTTTGCTTCGTAAAAGGTACTGTACACTAGACATAATTCATTATTCTTTTTTTGATTCTTTTGGTCTATGCCATACTAATCTTGTTCCAGGGTTATGTAATGCATTTTAACTTTAAATTTTTTTAAAAAAGTCAAGGCAAAATTTGAAAAATCTTGAGTCCCAATGCGGAGTTGATGAGTTGCGTGCACTCCCGTGCAGTCTTTGCATCTTACAAAAATTTCTTGTTCTGACGCTGATCAAGTTTTTTGTCATGAAACTTTAAATTTTTTAAAAACATACCAGTAAGATGTTACAATACTCATTTTTTCATGCTTTTTTGTAGATTGTTTGACTTAAACAAAGATTTACATGTTTGACAGTTAGTGAATTTCGGTTGTTCATGATTAAGATATTGCACGTTTGACAACGTTATTTTACAAGGCCTTAATTGGCCATAGTAAATTTTAGCCAAAGTTTTAATAAAAAATGGCGTGTGGACTTGCCTTAAAACGAAGCTTGAATTTTGATCCATTGCATAACACCAATCCATCTGCTTCTTGCGATGAGGGCGTTTCAACCCCTTCTGCCAAACGACGTCGTTACAGCATCCCACAACGATGTGGTTCAGTGACTGCAGTCACTAGTACTCCACCTTTAGTGTCTCCCTCTTTGTGGCGAAGATATGCTCCCTCAAGCAATGCGGCTTCATCAAGTGAAGGTGCAGCTCAATCTCCTTTTGCAGAAGCAACAAAAAATAGCGTTTTGTCATCAGGTTGGAGCCTGTTTCAGTTTTGTTGAGGTTACTTCAGTGTTATTTTAAAAATATTTTGTGCTGTCATTTTGTAATAAAATTTTGTTTTTATCGTACAGCTTTTCTTGTGCCGGTAATTGAAATTCAGTTGCTCAAAGCTTTTCTTTTTGTATGACTTTAGCTCGAAATCTTTTGGTATTTTTAATTGTAAAAAATATCTAATCTTCATTATACTTGCAGTAGTACGCTGAAGTGTGTAATGAGTGGCGGGGCTCATCTCCGCGGCGTAATGCGTGGCCTGCGCAGCCCTGTCACCTAGTGGCGAGGTGTTACGACACTGTGTCTGCTTTGATTGGCTCAGGAATTTTTTTTTGTATTTTTGTTGTTGCATATTTATCCTCCTATCACGAGAAAGCGATCAATGCGCTATACTAGCTCGCTTAGGAGTTGCCAGCCATCTGTCTACCACACCAAGATTGGCTAGTCCTGCTAAGTGCCTTTTCCAACGACACAACTAGTGAACTTGCCGACTTGTTCTCCACACTGTCCCTTTAATGCTGAGCGTCAAGCAGGGAAGCTGTGAATACCAATTTTGAAGTCATTGGTTTGACTCGACTCGTAATTAAACCCAAGTCCATCACTCCCGAGGCGGACGCTCTTACCACTCGGCCATCTGAGCTGTTAAAATTGAACCCCAGCATGAATCGCTATATATATGCTTAACGTTTGAGCTAACCTGCGGGTTTTGTAAAAGCGTGGGGAAAAGTGGAGGGTTGGCTGTCAGTATGGCCGGTTGCGATTGTGACATTTTAGCATCACAATGCCAATGGCTGATATGAAACATTACCCAAATATTTGCTTAGTAATTTATAGTGGACCCAATTTGAGAAGAAAACAATAAACAATAATGTATGTTTGGTAATTGGTAGCAGTACTTAAAAAGCAATAGTTCTAGGTTGGCGTATGTCAGTTAATTAGTGATAAGTTTCAACTAGCTTAAATCTTTTTGTGTCAACATTTGATATTGTTAGAAGAATCATGATATTATAGATTGGAGTGTAATGTATCGGAAGATAGTCAAGCTAAAAGTGATTTCGTAACCTAGTTACCTTATTTGTGCACGTCACTTTGATGTTATCTTTTTTCAGAACAAATTGTTCAGCACATTTACCAAGAATATAAAAGAATGAAAAAACGCAAGCAACTGGCGAATCCCAAGCCCATTCAAACTCTGCTGAGTGACCACATGAGTGTGGAACAAACTTCCTCTCGTCATGCTTCCGGTGAGCAAAGCGTGTTGATTACTTAAAATAGTAGAACTTTCGTTGAGTAGCCACAAATTCTTGGTTAAACGTAGAAGTGGCCCAGTAGCTATTCAAAAATACATTTTTTGAGTTTTTGCCATCACCCTGTTCTGTATCTCGAAATGGTGATGTAAATGCACTGTGAATAGAATTAAACTTTCAACATCATCGAATCCCTGCTTTCATGAAAAGCATGTAGCAATAATAGTATTGTAGCTGGTACACCAAGCTCTTATTTCTTCTCCACCAACTCGTGTTTTTTGTTCGTCAGTCAAATCTGAAAACGCTTATTCTTAAGGCAGCGTATTTGTGTAAACCTATACTTGTGTTATAAGTTTTTGCATTAGACCGGCTTCAGAACTGCCGTTTTTTTAAGTTTGACGTAATCTGCCTTAATTAGTTTACTGGGAAGATTCTCCAAGCAGAGGTAAGTACTCTGAAGCTTCTTATGCAAAATCGCTTAGCTTAGAAGGGGGCTAGGTGCGAGTTTTCCCTGTATTACCGCGCGAGCAAATGTGAAGTAGTAGGTCAGGGGTTTTTCTTGAGCTTTACAGTAGAGTTTTAGTCAAAACGTTTACTTTTATCAAGAATTGATTCTTTATCACAGGCCAATCTTCTTACCATCAACTGCCAGACATACATCTTGATCCTAAAAATAGCAGCAGTGTTGTCCTACCTGGAAAATTAAATGCTGAAGCTCCTTTGCTTTCCATTAGACAGGTTAGACTGTTTGTTATTGATTTCTTGTGTGAAGTCATGGCTTTACGTAACCTTAATTGTTATTTTCAGGTCGGACTCATTTGTGAACGTCTTTTGAAAGAACAAGAAGAGCGGTTGTGCTTAGAATACGAAAAGGCTTTGGTTAATAAGCTTTCTGGTACGTACACTCAAAAATTGATGGTTTAGCGGCTGCCTACATTAATCTTTCAAAATTTTCAAGATTCTTGCTCGTAATTTTTTGTTTTGAGGCAACATATTATTGTTGTAAGTTCATCAAGATTATTAAGTGTTTTTCCAAAATGTTGTGATCATTTTTAAATTAAAAAATATTTGGAATTATGCCTTGTATTTAAATGACTATGTGGGCTTTGCATGGTTGTTTATTCAAGCAATCCACAATGCTTGGTCTGCTTCGATTTAAATAGCTTTTCCTGAGAGTAGCTTTTCATTAAATTATCCAAAGTTTTGAAAGTGCTGCCTTTCATCTGTGTGCATTCGGTCGTAACGTTGGCCGCCCTCATCAAGCGTGAATAGTATCTTTCATTTGAGCGCTTATCGCAGAGAAAACGTTTGAAAATTAGGGCGATGAATGTAGGTTAGTGATAAAAAATAAACCTAGTTTATGGCCGTTTTGTGTTTGCTCTCCAGCGGCTCACCACTCTTATCCTAGATTGTTTGGCATGACTCATATTCTGGCGGCAAATTTATTAGATTTTAACGGCCAGCAGTCGCTAGTATTTCACATCGCCTGCCATTAAGAGGTCTTTTAAAGTTACCAGAAGCGCAGTTTCTTCTTTCAAAGTAACGTAGTTCTTTACACGATTGTATTTTAAGGTCGCTGAGCTGTTGCATTTCGCAAATTCCTATGCTGGGTTAGTAGTTGCACATACAGCAGATGCAACAGGTTTCTTGCTTGCTGATATCTTAACTTAAGCCTAAAATACCGAAATTTGCATGCAAAGTTGCATACTTTGATCTTATTTGTTTTGTTTATCCTATGTCGACAAATTGTTTTGTTCGTAAGAAGCGTAGCACTTTCTCCCAGTAGATGCAGTTTTTGATTAGTTTATATTCCTATGTCTATAAACTACGATTTACATCACTAAAACCCATGTTTCTCCATTGCTCTATGAATTATTATTTTTAACAGAACAATATGATGCCTTTGTTAAGTTCAGCCATGATCAGCTTCGACAGCAATTACAAGACCGTCCTGCTAGCTGTGAGTAATTGCTCTTTGCATTTAAGTGCGTGATTGGGGCTAATAATTTTGCATGAAATGAACTTGGTTTTTGTGTGTTGCCCACGTTTTCCACTGTGTGGCACTGTAGTAATTTTGCTGGGACTGCATCGGTAATTCTTGTTATGGTAATGCATTTCGTTCGGGCATACCATTACGCGTTTGTAATCACTACAGGATGCGATGCAATAACTCTTTTAATTTGTCCATTTATTTTATGTACCTTCTGGCTGACGTAGTGGCAATAACCATCGTTATCGGCGCATGTGGTTGATTTCTGGCCCGGCCAAAGGGAATACAGTGCCGCCAACGCTGCGTGTTGCCCAGGCTCCCTTAGCCCCGTCACCTGTTGCACACTTTGGCGTAGTATCGCATTTCGCGAGTATAATGAAAATTTTGATTTTTTTCAGATGTTTCTTGAATGCACCATTTTGAGTAGTTCCAAGTTTCATGTGAAGTGTGTTTTTTCCATCCTTTTTTCCTTGTAAATAATATTAAGAGCTGCTAATGCCAAGATCATTTTTATGCTCTTGTGTTTCTACGTTCGCAGATTAGTGTCCACTGACTGATGTCAAAACAAAACTGCTACTTAATAACACAATTTGTAAATGCTCTCGTACTAATACGTTTTTGTGGATTCTTAGTTGTAAAAAAGTTGCGTTACATTTGAAAAATTTCATTTAAGACTTGAGTGTTACAACAAAACATCTTCCGTTCTCAACTTTGAAGAAAAAGTAGCGTACTAGGCGTAATCTCATCTGAATTAGGCTAGTCTAATGGCTGTTTCAGCATAGTAGTAAAGGTTGGGCACAACCCGATTTGTTTTCGTGTTGATGAATTGTTTTTTGTAGACTTCCCTTTGTGTTCTTTGAATTGCTTTTTGTGAATGGCAAAGCCGATTTGGATTAATGCTATAGTTAAGGCGATATTCAAAATTTTGTAACTAACCGTATTTGAATATTTTACAACTAAAAATTAAGTGCTGAATTACAGAATGTGAAGACTGCGGTCGTTTCGAAATTAGTTACTTGAAGTGAAAAAAATCTTCGTAAAATGAGTGTGTGTTGTATTGTTCATTAGTATCAGCATGTGTAACATCTGGCCTAGTGGCCTTGCTTTGACGCTGTAATTTTGAGTTTTCTGTTGAGCATCTTATCCGAAGAAACAAAAGAGTTAAATTACTCCCATCGTGTCACCTCTGAATACTTTTGCATACCCCTGGGTGAAGACTGGTGTTTTATCTTCGCCCTGGGTACGCAAGTGTTCTGAAGGGGGAGGCGTAAAATTGCCCCACAGGTACAATTTTTCTAGAACCTGAGCGATAAGCTTTTTCAACGTGCATCAAGGAAAGCTGAGGTGGGGGGGCGTAGGAGCCACCTACGTACGTCACTATCTTCACCCAAAGCAGTTTTCAACTCATGAAAATCAAGCTTGAAGACATTCTATTCGTGTATTTAGCACATACTTAAAATTAAAATGGTCAGCTTTTGAAAAATGTGATCGACAAATATGCACCAGCAATAAGATCGTTGTGTCTGGATGTGTAAGCACAAAAACAAAGCGTCTAGTCACTAATAAAAGCGATTTCATAACAATAGCTAAATCATTCTGAGCACAATGTACAGCGAAAATAAAACGAGTCGCCCCCAGCCAGCGTCGATCTTACTAATAGTAAAATCAATTGCTTTAAATCGCGAATTCATTACAAAAAATATCGCTATAAACGAGATTTTGATCAGTTGTTGGTCCAAGAAGAGCGAACTTCACATAAGTACAAGGTGATAAAAGAATAAAAAAACAAGTGTCTAAAAAATGAGTCGCAAGCACAATGATAATTCTGTTGTCCAAAAAAAAAAATGGGGATAAATCATCATCCAAGACGGCCAGTTAACAAATTTCTCTGGGAGTTGCGGGTTTAAACCTGGCCTTTCAGACTTTCTTCCAGTTCAAGGAGTTTACGAGATGATTTAGCTTTGGTCACGGGACTACTTGATCCTCCTTGGAACAAACGTTGCCTGTCCTTGAACGTGAGGCGAGATGGGTCAGGACCACGACGTTTTATGGATTGATCCCTGCGCAGTAAAACATTTTGACAACGAGATCTAACTGTTGCCGACATACATACGCGAAATGACATTTTACAACCCTTCATTATCTGCCACTTTCCAAAATCAAGTTGTTAAAAAGCTTAGGATGCTAAGGTTTGTGGATTATCACTTTGTCAGCTCTTTAATATAGGTCAAAGGACACAGCAGGAGCATGACTGCAACGATTAACGTTGGAAACTAACAGCATCGACCGTCGCATTCTTTCCAAGTGCTTGCCGTCTAAGCACACATTTACCTACGATACGAGCTACCGGTATCGTCTTATTTTTGGCTATGTAAATCGTGTTTGCGACGGCGGTTACGTAGCTTTGCAAAACTGAAAAAATGTGGAGGCTAACCTTATAAACAGTCAACACTAAAATTGCTCAAACGAGACCCTTGCTAGGTATTGAATTAGTCAATAGTCATAGCATCAGCGTTGATGTCGCGAATGACGACAGCTGTCTCAATATATTGTATTTGTTTCCAAATGGATACAATTTACTAAGAATATCACAAAATCAAAAAAAATCATATCATCAATCATCATATTACTCGCGGTATTACGCCGAAGTGTGTAACGAGGCCCATCTCCGTAGCTTAGCGCCTGAACTACACAGTACATGGCTCCGAAGAAGCGTCGCAGCGCTGGCGACACTATGCCGATTTGACCAGCCCGGGAATCGAACCCCAGACCTCCCGCACCGATAGCGTGTGCGCTTAACAACTCAGCTAACGGTCGGTTATAGAAAATAACAATAAAATGAGAAAATATTCTTACCTTTTTATAGTAGCTTCCCTTTTATTTCGAGGGTCATTATAAATTTCTTGCGCACCAATCACATTTGGAGTTGCTGTCGATGATACGTAGCTGATGGGGCGTCGGCTGCTATAACTTGCTGGTGGGGTGGTGGGGATAACTGCTGGAGGAGGGGGCTGAAGCACAAAACATTCTAAAGATCTGAATAGCAAGTAAAATACGCAAAATCTCACCAAGTCCTCCGCAGACCAATCCGTCTTCCCCAAAGCATATCCGTCAGATACGGGTCGCACAGATGACTTTGTAATATCTCTCATCGTTGGTCTAAAAACAGTAAATAACATTGCTATTGCCTACTAGCTCGACAGATTAACATCAACTAGTCACAAGCGCAATTCCAGTTAGAAAAGAAATTGCTAGAAAAGCGCAATGACGGCAATACCAAAAATAACTTCTCCAAATCTTTTTCATTGCACCACAATGAAAAAGCTTAGAAAAGCAAAAAACCATGCTACATAAAACTAATACAAGACACGAGTATTGTTACATAAAATCACTAGGGCTAACCTGGAGCTATAAGAATTGTACGCAGAAGGTTGACTGGTGTTAGTTATTGAAGCTGGGGAAACAGGTTGTTTATAAGCATCTGTTGCAGGATGTGTAGTATTGCGGGGTGAGCATGGAGCAATGGGGGCGTATTTTTTGTACGAAGTTGAGAAATTGCTTGGTTTTCCCATGCTTAGTTTTTGTTCCAGCAATTCCCTCTCGGCTTCTTCTCTTGCATCAGCTTCTCGCTGTTTCTGCAAAAATTAATTTCGGTTAGCATCAAAAACTAAAACAATACAGAACAAGACTGTGTCCTTAAGTTTTACAATATTTACATACTACCGTAAACAACATAATATTAATTACCACCATGTAAATGAGGATTACACCATTTAAACTAGTCTAAAACAGAATAATCACAATCAACATTCTTCATCAAAAAAGTTTGCACGAGAGATTGAATTTAATTAACGGATATTTTAAAAATACTGACATCAATTTTCTCGCAACGAACAAATAATCAAACTATTCATCTTGCGAAGCCAAGTAAAACAAAAGGATATGCAAGAATAACGAAATTTCTGAATTTTCGATGCACAATATTGTGGTTGCTTAGATCATTTAAAAACCATTCAGTAAAAGTTGAAAAATGCTCCGTAATGCATAAAGAAACCTATTTCACCCGTTTTAAATAAATTTTTCAGCGAAATGAAACTACAGCATTTGGAACACAATGCATTTTCGAACATTTTTAGCAATGCTTTTCTCACATCACAATATTACATTATTCGGTGACATCACCACAATGTTATCCCACAGAACAGGGGTACACAAATAGTGGGTCCCGACCCAAATTTGGGTCGCAAAAATTTAAACGTAGGCCCACATAACTATTCTGACACAGCCGAATGATATTATTTTACTTCAATTTTTTCACACTGTAATGAGTCTCAATTCACTATAAACTATTTTAGTGGCATCTGTGGGAGGGTAGAAGCGCGTTAGAGCTTTCACGTAAGCAGCCTCATGAAGCAGGTACCAATAAGTGTGCTAATCAGGAAAATGCTTGGCCAAATTGACATTAGTCTAATAGCTAGGCTGGCTAGTGTTAGGCAGTTCAGTTTCTCTAATTTAGTTGTAAAAAAGATAAAAATATTTGAAGTTATTCGAGCAGAAACATTAACGATGAGATAACAATTTTTTTTCTTTTTATTTCATTTTTAGTACGCATTGACTGCAACATCGCAAGCGCACCACCAAAAAGTATTGGCACCATAGCAACTTGCTTACCGTGTAGTAATAACTGATAAGTCTCCCACAAAATTTTAAAAGTGTTTGGTATGCGTAGCATTTTGTCGATCTCGAACTTAAACTCCATCTACATTTCCTGGATTTGAACTTGAAACTTTATTTTGATCAAATTATCTACCGACATTTACGTCAAATCTGTTTTAAGTCATAACCAGATGTTGAGAAACTGGTTACTAATGAACACTCCCAAAAAGCGGACAGTCAGCGATTCAGCAAAAAAGTTAGACGATAGCAGTACGGTAGATGTGCATTGTGCAAACAAAAATCATTGCGTCTTCAAGCAGTGAGGACCAGCAACAAGCAAATGAGCCACATCCTCAGCCTCGTCGAAAAGAAACACCGGTGCAACGTCCAAACCAGCTTTACATGCGAAAGCACAGCGAAGATTTTATAAAGCTTATAAATGATGAGCCTCGTCCACAATGCGTTGTTTGTTCTGAGGTTCTTGCAAACGATAGCCTGAAAGCAGGGAAATTGCAACGGCATATTAAAGCAAAGCCTCCGAAACTCATTGACAAACCAATACCCTTTTTCCGCCGGTTAGAAAAAGAATTGTTAAGTGAACAGAAAACCATGAAAGTATTTTTCTCACACTCCGAGAAACGTCAGAAGGTAAAAAAAAAAAAAGATAAAAAACCACACACAATCGGAGAAACCCTCATTAAACCTGCTGCTGTTACAATCCGTCAAATTAATGCATGGAGACTAGATAGCTGACAAAATAAACGAAATTCCGTTGTACGCTGACACCATTCACCGACTTATCAGCGAAATGGGTCAAGATATTAAATGTCGATTAAATGATAGAGTTAAGGGAGGAAAATATTCTTAGCATTTAGATGAATCCACGGTTAAGCGCAATTACTTGTATTCGTTAGATATATGGCCAATGGAAAGCCTGAAGAAGCCTTACTAATGTGCGTGTCGTTGCTAGGAACATACAGGTGAGGACATTTTCTCAGCAGTAGACACGACACTAAAGATGAATTATCTTGGGAGCAGGTATTAGCATTTGTACTGATGGGGCTGGGGCTATGGCAGAAAAGCAAAAAGCTTTTTTGGCAAGAGCACAGTATTACAAGTTGCGCCACATATCAACTTTATCCATTGCATTATTCAGAGAAAATCTTGCCTGCAAAACACTGGACCCAGATTTAAAAAGTGTTCTTGATGCAGCGGTTGAAGTTGTTAACTTCATTAAATCAAGATCTCTTCAAACACGACTTATTTACCACTCTCTGTGATGAAATGGGTTCGCACTTCGCACCATAAAAGTCTTCTTCATTCAGAAGTGAGGTGATTATCGAGGGGAAAGGTTCTTACCTGTTTGTAGGAGCTGCGGAATGACGTATATACTTGTTTCTTATGGACAGAAAACGTGAACTTGCTGCCGAACTTACTGACCCTGACTGGATAGTAAAACTGCTGTACTTAACTTGTATTCTTGAGAAACTAAACGGCTTGAATTTGTCATTGCAAGGTCAATCAATGAACATCCTAACAGCGAGTAACAAGGTCGAAGCTTTCAAAAAGAAACTTCGACATTGGACTGCCTATTTGAAAGCGGAAAAATGGATAATAATTTTATGTTTTCTGACCTGAATGATCTTTTCGAAGAAAACGAATTAAGTCAAAACATAGTAAAACAATCCGTCCTTAAACATCTGCAAGATCTTACTCATTGTTTTGCTAAGTATTTTCCCAAAGACACCGATCCACAAAAATACGATTGGATGTTATCATCGTTCACCGTATCTAGTACGTGCCATCTCACAGCAGAATTGATCGAAACGTTGGATGATTTGTCAAGTGACCGCGGTTTAAAGATAGCTTTTGATAAGAGGAGTTTGGCTGAATTTCGGATTTTAGTTGGGAAAGAATATCCAGAGTTATCAGAGGCTGCAATGATTGTTCTTTTGCCTTTCGGAACTACCTACTTATGTGAAATGACATTTTCCGCTTTATCAAACATCAAAAACAAATACAGATCAAGATTGGAAGTAGATGACGGTCTTCGAATTGCCGTCTCTCGCATCAAACCGCGAACTTGCTTATTGTGTTCCAAACGCAAAACTCAATACTTCTCATTAAAAGAATAGGCGCAATGATTTATTCCTTACGATTGAGCTAACTTTGTACAGAGCATAAAAATTGCCGCGGTTAACAGTAGCTTTTAAATTGGTAATAAAACCAAAATATTGTTCAAAAAAAAATAACGCTTTTAAAATTTTGAGGTTGCGTGAATTCAGGGTAACTTTTTTTGGGTCGCGCCAAAAAGTATTTGCGGACCCCTGCCACAGAAGGCAGTGAAATAATAGATTAATTGATCATGCAACTGATTGCTCGTAATGGCTCTCAAAAATTTTTCAAAACTTGTAAATTGACATTTCTTATGGTACAATATTGTTACATGATAATAACTGATACTAAATCGCGAAAACATATTGTCTAATTACACACCAATTTGACAAAAGTACTAAATATGAATTAGTAGTTACAAGACTACAAGAAACCGCTATATTGTGGTAGATTGAGGTATAATGCCACGAAGGTAGAATACTAGCAGGGTTCGAAATTAATGCCTGCCCGTCCGTCCGAGACCGACTGAAATCGCCTCGGGCAAGCTGTTTTGATTTTTCACTTTCCGTCGGACCGGCACAGTTTTATGTTGTTGTTTCATGTAAAATTGACTCTGGCACGTTGTTTACGTTCTTCACTTGCCCGTCGAACCGGCGCAATCACTGCTAACGGAAAATTTCGCAAGCGGGAAAATATCGTGTAAGCTGCGATAATTGAGTCCTTTTGCTCATCGAACACACGCATTTTTGTATCTCCAAGAAGCGCTAAAATTTGACAGTAATCAATTCAATCACACCTCATTATCCCAAAGATGCAAGTTTTTATTTTTGTTTGATCATCACAATTAATCATTGCTCATCAT
This sequence comes from Trididemnum miniatum, assembly GCA_964006365.1. Taxonomy (NCBI): domain Eukaryota; kingdom Metazoa; phylum Chordata; class Ascidiacea; order Aplousobranchia; family Didemnidae; genus Trididemnum; species Trididemnum miniatum. The sequence continues at coordinate 7,478,403 of OZ023246.1, forward strand.
AATTAAGGTCAAAATCGTAAGAGTACCGTTGACATTATCGTAATGAAAAAAAGAGATTCGAGTTAAATAAAACATGTGGAAATTTATTGCCACGCATGCGCAGACCAAATTTTGAGCGAAAATAAAAGTGCTTTTTGTTTTAAGTGTGTTTTACTTCTTTAATAAAGCTTATAATTTCACACGCTCATTTTCTTTTCTGGCAAGTTGATACTAGCTGAAGCCGGTTCGACCGCACAGTATATTTTTCGGGCAAGTTGAGATTGCTTCGGGCAAGCTGATATTAGCAACAGTCGGTCCGACGAACCTGCAGCTTAAAAAGTTAATTTCGACACCAGACTAGGATACTCGAATAAGTGGTAGAATACTAGGATGAAAATGTGGTAGTATACTACGAATAGCAGATTAATTTGGAAGTTCTAAATTAAATAACATTACCAACAATACAATATCTCATTGATACTATTTTAATCAACCAATAAATTAATTCATGCATTTACGAAAATGAGTGTTAAGGACAATCTAATAAAATACCAATGTCTATAAGTTAAGAACAACATATTATATATGTACTGATCCTTAGTTTAATTGCAACGTTAAATCATCGCTAAAAATTGAAAGAATTTTTAAGTGCATGCAGTGGTGCTCTATTGCGATATCTAGCGGATACCATTAACTTGTCCTCTTGTCGTTTGTTGACGCTCTCCTGCTGAAACGAGCGCTCTTCAGCTTGACGCTTTGCCTGTGACCGATCAACATCAACTTTATTAGGTTTCAGAACTTTCCGTTCATATAAAACACTATATTCTCCAATTCAACCGAACCCACCCCCCAACACAATGCCATACCACCAGAATGGGAATAAATTTACCCTCCCATTTCACATTTGAAAACACCAACCTGTAGCTCCAATAACTGATGTTCCTCCTCTTCTCTCAGCCTCCGGATTTCTTCCAATCTACGTCGTTGCTCCTCTTCCTCGCGTTGCTACAACAACGAGATGTAAATGATCATCAATAGATGAAACACCGGGACATTCAACTCATGAGTTTTTAAATTGATTTTACGCAAGTACCGCTACAAATGCCGAAGTACAGAGAATTGTGCTTTTCCACTGCTGTGTCTTGAACGGAGAAACGATGGGCAGGAAAAATTTTTTACGCAAAAAAAAGTGAGAAATGTCTGCGACATGACCTAGCGGTACCGCGTGCACGTGACAGATCCTACGTGACGCGTTCGATTCGCGGCTAGAGCCGTAGGCATTTGACATATTTACCGGGTTGCTGCTGACTCGAAGAGCGCAAGCTCACTTTGCAGCATCCCTCAAATACTGTTGAGTTTTCAATTCACTGTAATTAAAAAATGAAAAAAAAAGAGATTCTGCTTTTCCTACAAACTCAACGGCGAAAATGTATGTTTCGAAAAATTAAGTATTCGTGCAGCCAGCAGCATGCACTGCCAGTTTTTACCAATATTTACCTTGATTGGCGGCAATACAATTCATGCTGATGTTGACAAAAGCCGATATATCGGCATCGGTAACATCGGTATGTAGATGGTTTAGTTTTATCGTATAACCATCTTATTTTAGAATAACGTTACTTACCAAGCTATTGTAGTTCATCCTCCACTCTTCCTCTTTCTCACGCAATCTAGCTTGCTCCTGCTCATATCTTCGTTTTTCCTCTTGTTGGAGCAATTCTCTTTTCTTTATTTCTTCTTGGCGCTCCCTTTCCGCCTTTTCGCGCTCTCTAAAAGTTTAATCGCTCTATCAAAAATTATCCTCAATATCAATTCAAGAACACTGACCACATGACCAAACACTGAGAAAAGCCTTTGACGGAGCAATGATGTCTCAAATTGGCTTTGCCGATATTCAAAATTTTCCTTGAAGTAGGATTGATGCGACTCCGTAAATTTCTTAGTACTTAAAATGATAGCTAAGCGTTAGATTTAGAGAGCGCTAAATCGAACACCCAAAAAGCGGCAAGTCTTATCACGAATAGACGACACGATTCTTCAAACATTAAGAAAACTCATGAAAGATACATCACAAATCGCCATGAAGTTATCAACCAACTTTTTTCTTTCCTCCCGACGTTCCGCTTCTTGCTTCGCTCGGAGCTCCGCTTCCTCCTAAAGATGAAACGTTAAAATAACTAATCATAAATCATAAAAAAATGAGAACCCAGGACACGAATCTTTCCATTGATGATGTGCAATTTGTCATCTCGGACACACTATCTACCTTTTTTCTCTGCTGCTCTTCTTTCCATCGAATATGGTCTTCATCCTCCTTTTCAGTGGCTACGCGAGCAGCTGCATCCCGGAGTGCGTGTGCTCCTTCAATCCGGATTAAACGATCACGATCCGGTCGATCGGGAACACTGAAGTCCTGCATGAAAACATCCATGATTATTTCATTTAATCCTACATAGCTTCAGCTTTGAGCTGCAAAAAAAAAATTAGGGTGATTTTCAAAACACATGCATGCCAACTGGAAGCTGTCTTTCCACATGAATTTAAACTTTCTAAGCAAACTACTGACCTCCTCTGATAAATCTTCATCGGAAAAGATCTTCATTTTCTCCTCTTGTACGCGTGCTTGGAACTCTCGTTCTTGCAGCAAGTTTTTCAATCTAAAATTAATAGTTATTGATAAATAGCCAGTTTTGCGCTCAGTAAGTCAAAAAATTTGTACGCCAGTGCTCGAAATTACTAAGCAAGCATGTCTGAATTTACTTATCGCGCAAGTTATTGTATTTACCAATATTAAGTAAACAGGCTACGATACAAGAGCAATGGGGCGATCTAAAAATACGCTTTTTTTCAAAAACACGGGAGGACCCCCTCAAATCGTGTGGTTGGCTGAAAAATCACCACCGAAAAAGTTTCGGCGCCAAAACTCCAACATCCGCTCCGGAAAACGAGGTTTTCTATTTTTATTAAAATCTAGGGATAATTTCAATAACACAATTTTTGCTGTTTCTACTTAATTTGCTGTGTTATTTCAACATTTTTTTGCATTTGCACGTTTATATGAATTTTGTACTCACTCTTTTACGTCATCAATGACGTCATTCTTATTTAAGGGAATTTTCCATTGTTAATTGAGATATTTTCGCACTAAATTATCATATTTTGCCTATTTTTACCGCCAAGACATGCGCTGGATTGCAGAAAATAGCACACTTTAGTACAATTACACTTTACAGTTATTCGACCAAACGTAGTTGCTATCAGAAGATTTCCTCCTACGAAGTTTTAACCAGAAGGATGGCTAGATGATTATTACTATGCCCGGGATAGATTACGACAAACCAATCAATTGAAAAGTGTAGTCAATCCAGTTATGCGTCGTGTTAGTTTTTTAAGCACAAAGAGTTTGTTTCTTGAAATCAGGAAATCTTTTTCGAATGTTTTCTACGCAGTGTATGACGATGTTTCGCTGTTCAGAGTCCTCTGTCAACACGTCTTAGAAGTCTTGTTATAATTTTATCCCTCGTTCAGCTGTATCATTCGTAACTTTGATTCTGACAACAAACTTCTCTTAACTTCTTGTAGCCTTCATATAGTGGCCAACGGTTGAGGGCATAGCCTAGAAATTGAAGATCGTCAATGCTTAGGTTGAAATGCAGAAAAAAAAGCACTATTGTTCGCCTGCTAAGTCCGGTATTTCAGTTCGTTCGGAAATAGAGGGAGTATCAGTTTTTGTGGTGCGAACGATTTGTTCTGGTTTTCACGATATAGTTTCAATAATTTACGACCAAGAATTTCCTTCAATTCTGGTGTTAATTTTTGAAGCACAAAGCAAATGGGATCAGTTCCTCAGTTAGGTACCACAAATGTCGATTTAGGGTTTGAATGACTGTGTCTGACGCTTGCTTGAGCTTTGGAATAATTTGACACTCAAGCATCTTCTTACAGAAATATTGAAGATCATTAAATGCTGCTTTTGCAGCTAAAGGAGATTGAAACCAGTGAGATGAATAATACACAGCAACAAATTCGCTGAACCATTGCAGTTTTTCCAAATATTCTAGCTTCATGCTAAGTTGTTCCTGCAGTAAAAGCATTTTCAGCAAATGAATACAAGATGCCATCCATCTCGCCCTGTGCTGCGCTCCCGCACGTCGAAAAGAAACCTCGGCAATGGCTATTTCTCAATAAAAATATTGCCAAGTTCTACATTTCTTCATAATCATTTCGTGAAATATTTGCCGACGAATTCCATTTTACATTAAGGGATTGTCGAGCATACTCTATGTTTCCGTTTGGACAGGCAGAGGATGATGCATCCAAGTGAGATGTTGCTTTGGTGGTGTCAACTGATTGCCAATTTCCCTTCAGTCGTTTAAATAACTCTATTTGTGAGCCAGTAGAACTTCCAAATATGCGCTTGAAAACATTTGCCAATATTACCTCGAGCACATGATGTCGGCAAGCAATCCACAAAAGCGAGCGATCAAGTAGCGTTTGTAGTAGTATGCAAGCCCCACTAAACTTTCAGTATCGAAGCACATAGTAACACACTTCTCCGTTACTTCCCAATCGTCAAGCATTTCCTTGATAGCTTCAGCTTGTTGTAAACCTGTTCCACGATCAAGACTTGTGTGTTATTCTTCTTCTTACCTGATTTCTCAGTTTGAAATCAGCTATAGCCTGGTGTTGCTCCATGCGAAACCTTGTTCCAAATGTTAATTATTTCTGAACAGGTTTGATTTACACTCATCTGCTGGAATAATTGATGGACTTTAAAATGATAGAAAAATCTTCGTGAAGCATCCTTATTCGCTGGCAAACGCAGAGGAGAAAAACTGTCATCTAACGGCTTTCCAATTAAAGGGTACTCTATGGTTTTTGACCTTGATTTCATGGTAGTAGTTCCATAAAAGTATGACCTGCTAATATTACGTAAACCGAAACTAACAACCCAAGTGCACTGAATACTATCAAGGTTTTTTTGCTGGCTCAGCGTTCTTGCTATCACCTGAACTGGTTTGAACTTTTAAAGAAATAATAAGAAAGAAATGTAACTTTCACTTTCAGGGAGTCATGAGCAGCTGCAACATTTGTTTGCTAACATTGCAATAAGTTCATTGTTCAAACGCTACTGAGTTAGTATTGTGAAGTTAACTGCGACCTCGAATTATAGGCCTATACGTTTGTGCTTTTAAACGTCACTTAATTCCAAGCTGCAAGCATGAAATTTGCGGATTTATGACAATTAACAACGGTAAATCCCCTGAAATGTCATTGATGACGTAATAGAATAAGCGCAAGATTCATATAAACATATAAATGCAAAAAATCTTGAAATAACACAGCAAACTAAGTAGAAACAGCTAACATCGTGTTATTAAAATTAGGGGAATCCCCGGATTTTAATAAAAATCGAAAATCTTGTTTTCCGGAACGGATGTTGGAGTATTGGCGCCGAAATTTTTTCGGTGGTGATTTTTCAGCCACTTCACGATTTGAGGGGGTCCTCCCGTGTTTTTGAAAAAAAAAAGCGTATTTTTGGACCGCCCTAACGAGCAATTACAGTACAGTAAACACTAAACATTATCGCAACTCGAAAATTCTCAAAATACAAAAATTTCTCGAAAAAACAAAAAATTTTGGGAAACATTTACAGATATTTGCTACTTTTATACTGTTTTATCTACTCTACGTCATGCATTCTTCAAACATAGGTTAAATGCGAAGTATGCAGTTTGATAAAGCAGCACCGAAGTAAATTTGGCGACAAAAAAACTAGGTTTTGGAATTAAAATAAATCTAAGCATCATAGAGAGATGCAAATGTTTCACCTGTCCTCTTCAAAAGGAGTAAGATCTGTTCTAGCCCTAAGTTCATCAATTTCTTCATCTCTGAGTGCATTTAATTGTTCCTGGATTGACTGCTCTTTCTTCTCCCTCTCATCTCTCTCCCAAGGAGAAGCGGATTTGAAGTGACGAGGAAGAGTTGCAGATTTGCTCGCAGCAGGAGAAGCTTGTTGCTTCTTCTTCTAAACGTTTAATAATCACAAAAAGATTTTTGAAAAACGTTGAAGTTAGAAACCACAAGTTAGTTTTTACCTGTGTAGGAGCTACTCTTGCAACTTCTGTTTTCTTTGCGCTTGTAGGCCTGTCCAAAGTCCTGGTACCAGGACTACTTGATTCCAACTTTGGAGAAATTGATTTTTTGTGGCGACGTCCGGACTCTGAAGATCGAGGAGAAACGACCCGAGTTCCATCGGTAAGAGGAGTTTCAATCTTGACAGGCTTGAAGTGTTTTTTTGAATCCTCCACATCATTCATGAGTCCTGGAGGGGGGGAAGGAAATCGTTCGTAGTTGGGATTATCGATGGAGTTTTGGGGATACTTTTCAGATCTGGGAGTATTGACAGTGCTGGGTGGGGAGGGAAGAGACTCTCTAGGAGATGAAAAATGGGGAGATGTAGCTGCTTTGGGTTGCATTCTGCAATAAACCAATGTTTAAAGTCAAATTTTCAATTCAAAATATAACAAATCCCACCGTTTCTCCTGAATGTATCTTCTCCATTCTTCCTTCCTGCTATCAGCAACATCATTGCTAGGAGCAAGAGCAGTTTGGGAGGTAGCTTTTCTCCTCTGAAAAACACAAAGTTGAGCATCTACAAACTACATACTTCTAAAGCCAAGCTTACCATGTTAGACGCATTGGTAGGCTGCTGTCGGTCATACGATGGAGGGTGTTGGTAGGCCCGAGGCGACTCTGGATCTGTTTCAGTGGCATTCTGAACAAAAAATTTACAACTACGCTGCTTTTAAACGGCGTTTCAGGGAGCCAAGAAATGAAAATCGGGACTCTAAAATCAGGAAAATTTTATTTTTCGTTTTCATGAGTCTATTTTGACTTCTTATTTCGGGTATCTCATATTTCCTTAAAAAACCCTGGCAGTTACGCTAAAATAGTAAGCAAGTTATGCCATCGTCTTTCATCATTCTGCGACGGCGAATAGTTAATTGTAGTTTGAACGGTAGGGCACCCTCCCAGGCACACTAAACAACTGTGCCTTATGCAAGTACAAAAAAGTAAATGGCATGTTGCTTTATTTACCTGTAAGTTACCCATGGATTTGGCTGGCCGTGGAGCATTGCTGGTAGTCGATGGGATTGAATGCCTTGGAGTCGTTTCTTCTACATCTACAATAAACCACTGAAGGTCAGAAAATAAAACAAACATGTTGCAGATCTAACTAAATTGGACCATCGCACAGTAAAAATGAACTACTGGAGCAGTGGTTTTCAACCGGTGGTTCCGCAAGTTCACAACTTAGAGCTGGATTCAAGTAAATTAGCAAGTTAAATTAATACACAGGAGCTCTTCGAGTCTCTGGAATGTTTCATTGGGGTTCCGCTCCACCAGAAAGGTAGAAAACAACTGTTCTGGAGAAACGCTCGTGACTATTACGATAGGAATCGAGTAGAAGGTGGACATAGAGCTTTTGCCGCCTCGCAGAAGACAGCTGAGTTCACTATTGATATAATTGTTACACTTAAGACCAAATCTTTTTGCCGTGAATAAAGTCTGATACGAATGTCAAGTACAATACACTAAATACGAATATGTTAAAATACTAATTTGTTTACCATTTCTTTGATAACTAGCATATTTGTATCGAGTTTTATCAGTTACGAAATCGGAATTTAAAGGCGAAGTCCGTAAGTGTCGAATATCGGATCCATTCCAAGTAGAACTCCGTGCAGAATGTCCGTGATTACCATCTAAGGCTGTGTCATTCTCGTATCTTCGGTGATAACCACCTGGCCTAGCCAGCCTACTAGTTGTCAAAAATGAAGAAAACTTGCGATGGGTCTTAGTAGGACCTCGCTGGCTAACTGTGTCGCTATTTTTCATTCGACCCGTCAGTGGCGGATTGTCAGTTTCAGCTTTATTTTCAAAATCTTGAATGATTGACGATGCTGGTTTTTGCGAGCGAGTCTTGACCGAGTCTTTGCGACCCAGGTATTTACGAGGAGGGATTAACCCTTCCAAGCGAGCTTGTTCGACTCGAGCATGCCGATCCCGCTTTTCTGCTTTGCTAATCATATCTTGGACCGAATTTGACCGGCGAAGCCCGTAGCTGGTTGTGGATGCGCTTCTTGAATTTGTTGAATTTGACCGCTTCAAACCAGTACTAACCGGATAATCCTTGTTTGCAGCGGAATTGTTCGGGGCTCGATTCAGAGAGGCACTGCGAGTTCGATTTTTGGAAAACTTGTCCAAAACTTCTTGCTCTCTGCGAGCTTGTACGTCTCTGCTTTCCGCTTGAGCAATAAATTGTTCAAACATTGTCTTTCGATCCGCCATACGACGCTGTTCGGCACGTGTCGTATATCGACCACGTGACCGAGATCGATTATCTTGATCTGAAGTTACTTGAGTTAACAATGTCGAGTGGTTCGGATCGCGTCTGTAACGTTGCCTGCCGCGAGTATATATTAACGATTCAGTTTCCGAATCGTTTTCGGAAAGTTTCGGTTTGCGTCGGATCAGTGGCTCCGAGTAAATGCTGGCTCGGTCAAAATCAGCAGGTTTTTGACTTAGAAAAGACGATTCTCCATCTGTGGTCGGTTCCACACTGGTTAGTTCTGATGACACAGACGCACGACTCGACTGGGGAGGTGTGTCAACGTCCGGGGATAGAGGCATGGTGTCCGTAAGAGAATTTTGCATCGTAAAAGACGGATAACGAGGACTAAACGCAGAATTGGGAGACGGGACAAGAGCTTGGGCAGCAACTACAGAGTTGAATCCACTATCAGTTGTAGAACTGGATTCGTCAAGCGAAGCGACAGAATGAACAGATGATGAATTATTGTGGTTAAGTAAAGGAACTGGCATAGTTACAGATGGATATTTCCCATAATTATATTCTTCTAATTTCGTTTTATTCTTGCGAGGACTGTACATTGGCCTCGGTGACAAAATTTTATTTCCACTATTTTGTATCATTATCCTAAACAACAAGCCCTAGCTGAAACAAATAATAGTTAAAGAATAAGCTAACATATTAAACAGCCCTACTTAGCTGCGGCGTTGATTGATTTAGAGTTGACATAGTTGACATTTTAGGAGGTGCTGCTTGTGCTCTAGAATTGCCGAACAGCTGTGCATGGGCAGATGAGTGAGTATTCGTGGCTTCATTGGCATAAAGGGCGTAACCTTCGCTTCTGGGTCGAGGATGCCCATGCTGAGGGTTGACACGGCGTTGGGCAGGTGGGATATGCTGCAGTTTCGGGGAAGGCTGACTCAGCATTTTAGCAAGGCCATGGTAGAGAGCTCCTTGCTTGGCAACTTCAAGCAAAACAGTTGATCCAGTTCGGGTCATCAAATCAGCAGCCCTGCAAATGATACCACGAAATTAAATAACGGTCAGATAAAGCTTACTTAATGATGAAGTGTGCGATTTGACCGGATAGCTCTAAACACAGAATTCAATGTCAAAGATACGCGAAAGCAGTGAAGACGAACTCAGTAAAATAACAATGAATTCACAAAATATGGCAATTGTACTAATTCAGCGCCGATAGCAATTTGCGCAACTCAAAAAGATAAGAGGTTTGAAAAAAGGAGCATTAAGTTACCTCACTCATCTAAAAACTCGGACACAGCAAATTATAAATAGATGACACGACTTCAAAATATCAAAGAGCTTTGTCTAATTAGCATTTGACGCAATATTTGATTTTACATGTCTAGATCAGGGCCTAGATTTAGCAATTTGGAAATCGTTGGTCAAATTGCCTGCTCAAATTTTCTATTATCACAGCGCACTAGTTAACACTCGACTTTACAGCGGTTTGCAAAGTTAATAGAAATCTATTGAAGCAAGCAATCATGTCATTTTAATTCATTGATATGGGTTAATTATTAACTGAACACGGTACAGAGGCAGCTTATTACCACCACTACGATCATATACGCACAAAGGCTTCATATTGAGCAAAAATGCTGTAATTGAATAGCTCATAATCACTTTCGTGAACTGTATTTCGACTACTTCAATTGATGAAGCACTTTTTTCAATTACGAAAAAAAAATTGAAGCAACGCTCTAAATTTAAAGGACAATTTTCAGCATTCGCAATTCCGTGATAAATTTAGATAAAGACTATTTCATTTCAATCAAAAACCAAAGCAAAAAGGATGTAATTGTCTCAGTTACATTGGCGCCTGGGCCGTGAACATAGTCTTAGGCCAGGGAACACTTTAACCAAAAATCATGCTTATTGCTTTCATTATAATACAAGTGTACCGTTGCCAATAACATAATGGAGGTACTTTTACCTGGCCTGGTCCAGACCAACTAGGGTCTGCCCGTCCACACTGAGTAGCTGGTCGCCAGCCTTCAATCTTCCGTCCTGCAAAAGTAGAAGTTAAGCATCTGAGTTTGATAAACAAAGTAGGGGTTTCTGAGCACAATGAAACAATTTAAGTCTCTTTTTTTAGTTTCCACTAATTTGCACAATGCAATTACTGTGGGTCGATGGATGAGGTTATGCAATAAAATTACAATGTTCATGTAGACGTGAATTTGATAACAAAATTGCAAAGTCATTCAAATGTTTAAAAATCCTCCAACAAACCAAATAATGTGAAAAAAAAAATTGTAGCAAAGTTTGACAGTTTAAGGTCAATGCGACATTGCAAAAGCAAGATACAGTAGTTCTACAATTCTATGAGTAAACGTTAATACAATACAGAGATATTTCGGTAAAATATGAAGTTTTCAATCAACTTACAACATCAGCAGCCCCGCCTCTGACCACAGAGCGAATGTAGATCCCAGTTTTATCTTGATTAATGCCCTGAAAATATGTTTAATTAACACAAAACAATAAAATAATCTTAAAACTTGGTATGAAACAAGCATTACCTATTGCACAGCTTTGGTCAAACCAAGCAGACCTCCAGCAATTAGGCAACCTCACGGCTTCATTTTGACTAAAAAATGAGGCAATAAATTTTTCTGTCTAGCTTTAAGCTTTTCTATTGGAAAGTTTTGGCCTACAAAGCGATTTTCTAACTAGCTCTGCACTTGAGGTGTGTAAGTAGGCACTTCAAAGCTTCATTACGCTCGGTGGTAAATGTTCGACTCATGAACTTCAATCTGTAACTATTTTATGGCCAACCAAACAAAAAAATTCAAAAAAAAACCCAAAGTTTGCTGTAATTATTAGGCGATGGATTAACAAAGAGTCTCACAGCTTACAGAGACGCTTAACATATTTTTTTCGTAAAATTTATACCAAACTAGCAACACGCTTAGCAATTGCTTCATGCTTACAACTCAAGCGACTTCTATTACTTCTAACTTGCTCTAACTGGTTAAAGTCGCAAAACCAACAACACTTATTCATTTGATAAATTTTTTTGTGTCAATACGAATCCAACTCATTACAGACGCGCTTACGGCCCTCGTAATATCGTTAAGTACACATATTTAAATGACGCGTTTCTCTCAACAATATGTTTACCGAATGCCTGAAAAGTTGTTATAAACGCTTATGAAAATGAGGGAGTCGCTTTCCTTTGAATTGATTCAACAATTTAGCCAATGTATTCTAAATTTGTTATGCAGATAGCAGCACGAGAACCATCTGTTGCTAGCCTTGATACAAAGTACCGCAAAAGAGCTTGTTTGCCAAAAAATCCATGTTCTCGACTCTTTTCAACTCATAACTGTAATCCTTTATTAGAGAAAGTCTCTGTCAACATGTCCACTTTGTCAGCATTGTTTTAATTCCTTCTACATTGAAATGAGATCATTAGCCTAATTCTCAGCACTGCAAAAAGCTAAAAAATCTTGTAGTGGTTTTAAGTGGCCCTTTGGTCAAGTGCAGTGTGCCAAAAAAGAAAAAACAGCGTAAATTGACACTTCTATCAACTAGCTACTAGCATTGTTAAAGCTCTTGTTAGTTCCTTTCGTTATTCGATTGAACAATAAACAAAAGACTAATAGCAACAATTTAATCAAGTGAAAAAGATACCATCTAGTTTTATGTGACAACTTCAAGCTAGCTGACGAGCTATCACCAAAGCTCTATCAATGGAAAGTCTTTGGAAACAATGTGCAGTAATCCTACCAAGTCTTTAAAAATCTCAAGCATAGGAAGATGATACATTGGAAAATACTTCGAAATTTTACAAGTTAAATGATGCGCATTTTACAAGGCAATAAAAATCCCTCTTACATGCACATTAAGCATCATAAACCTTTGTTCCCTTGCCTTGTGTTCATACAACTAGAAAATAAAGAGAAATAACCAAAAATGTCGAGGACAGAAACAGTAGTGTGTACGAGTAGTTTTAACATTCCAAACTTTCCAGTAATGGAAAATACAATTCTGGTGTTAAAACAAGAAAAGGACTTGAGCTTGGTAATGTGTCTCAATCTGCATAAACAATACGGATTCTAATTGACAACTTAATATCAACACACAGCAAAGGAAATTTTTTGATCTTATGATTTACTGTGCACCAAACTACTAATCAATAATCATTCTTAAGATGCATTTCCACCAATCTAAGATGCAACACTTGCTTAGTGTTTTTTTTTTTATCAATTTGAGCCCCAAGGATGCGTGATCGACTTTGCACTATTAAAAATATGCCAATCTGTCTTTCTTCTGATGCTCATTAGTTCAGTCAATACATTTGCAGCCATGCTCTTCATGGCTAACCCTAAACTGCAACAAAATGAAGTGACTGCAACGCTTAGAACTAATACTAGTAAAAATTTCAGTCTTTGTTGAAGTTCGTTTCAATGACTTTATGGCCATTTGCTATACGCGCTCGATCTGAGAATTCAAACCGTGAATCTAAAATAGAATTACTTATTGCAAGCTTTAACTTCAATATTAACCTTCCAAAATAAAATATCATAAATGTTTCATCAGTTCTAGCTAAGCCATACAACATCAAACCTACGTAAGATATTCATGACAGTTACACAAAAGCTCAAATTAAGTTTAAAACTTCCATGAGGGAAAGCGCACATAAAAACCCAAATATAACAAAAGAACAATGCTGTTTCACGACCATTTGAGCTTTAAAGGGATTTCCATCGACAAATTGTCTTGAAAATTAGAACTATCCAAACAAGTTTAACCAATCCACGACTTAACCTAATTTTTATTCAACGAGAAATGTCATCATTAAATTCATTCGCTATAATCCCATTCAGAAAAGAATATGTTTTGAGTAAAACATAGTTATGTAGCAGACTGGATTTGATACATGTGTTTTTCAGTTGCCAGGGTTCCTAATACCAACCAAAATCCACAAAAATGATTTATCACGCGAATTAGATACGTGTGACACAATACAAACAGTCGAATTTGTCTTTCCTAATAAGCGAAATAGCGATTCACGACAATGCGACGCTATATCCATTGCAATTGGCAAAACATTGTTTTACGCTAATTCATTCTTCATGACCACTAACAATTATAGGTAATTAAAAAAGTAACGAAAAACCCTGTTTGTAGTAATGAGGATTCAAAATTGAAAATACAAGCTAAAAATTCAGAAAATTAAATAAATTTAATTAAATCTAATGTAACCAATTTCTCATCTACAATAATATTGAGCACAAAATATCTCAACCAAATTTTACACAATTTCTAACTTTCGGAATTTAAAATTAATGTAGTTATGGTGCACAAATGTGTCTTTCTGCAAAAAGACTTGCATTTCATTGAATTAGTTGGCTTTGAAAATGTTGATACCATTACTGTTAAGCCTACTTGAAAAACACAATCCACGCAAATATTTTGTGGATTAATCACGTCATAATTCCAAATCCTTTCCTGATCACCTAATCCTCTAGCGCCTGTGCTTGACAAGTTTAGGCCTGCCTATCACTGAGCTTAGTTAAATTGAACCTAGCATTTCTCCCTAAACCAAAGCATTCAGGCTTTTTTTCCAAATATGGCTGTTACCTACAATCTATTCTTTTTCCACGCAAAATTCTGTTTTTATTTGCGTTTATATGAAAGTTTACAGACAAGTATCGATTGCTTGTAAGTAGTGTTTTCTCCCGGCAAATCGGGAGAAAAGATTTCCCGGGAAATTGGGGGTTTTGAAATTTCTCGTTTCCCGGAAAATTTACGTCAAGATCTCGGGCAATTTTTTGCACATTAGTAAAGATTTCAGGGGTACTTATATCCATCATTCCGACATAAAAAATACGTTAGTGCAAATTTAAATTTGTTTTGCTCACTAAAAAATTATCTTTCAAAATTCGCATAATGTTTTACGACGAAATGCTAGTGAAATCAAAAATTTTTCCTCCTCAATTTGTCGAAAACATTAAAAAACTCAAAGTTTGTCAAAACAACATAACAAAATGCAAAAAATTAGATCTGAAATGCTGAAAATCAGAAAAAATGGCAAAATGATCATGTTCGGGAAAAATTTCCGGAAATTTTTCGAATCTCGGGAATCCCGAGGATTTTCGGGATCCCGGGAATATTTTGAAAATTTCTCGTTTCCCGGAAAGTTGAAAATCCGGAAAAAAGGGAAACCCTACTAGTAAAGAGGTGTTATAGTTATCAAGTCAATGACTAAAGGCTTGAGAGCATTCAACACGAGCCAACAGCACATCGTGGCAATTTTTTGGAGACCAGCGTTTTGGCGAAAATGATTTCGACGCAGGACAAAGTCGGCGCAAAATGGATGCGACGAAAAATGTGCTACAACATGTAGTCTTCCAGTTACCACGCAAAAGTAGAAAAAGTACCAAATATCAATTGATCGATGGAGGGACAGAGCGGGACAGCACTGTTTCGGGCTATTAGCCCTCATCAGCCGCCCTCAGGTAAGATATATTCATCTTCCGTAACGAATGACCTAGCCAGGATCACTCATCCCTTCGCACAAATATATCTTAAAGAATTTAACCTTTGTGGTACGTATCCACTCGTGTGGTTACGTCACCGCGCTGGTCAAATCCTTTACGTGGCCAGGGTAACTTTGGAAGATGAATGTATCTTACCTGAGGGTGGCTGATGAGGGCTAATAACCCGAAACAGCGCTGTCCCGCTCTACGGTGCGTTTGACTTGAGTGCTTCGCCCTGTTGGCGATGGAGAGCTGTTATTAGCCTCCGACCCAGCAAGAGGAAGTCATCATAACTTTCCGTCAGTAGGCCAGGAAGGACATTGCTTTTTTAGTTATAGTTCAGTTCCAGGTCGGGCCAAATCAATAATTTTTAAACATTTACAGTTTTCCTGCTTGACATACAGTGTCAGAAACAGTGTGAAGAGCAAGCAGCCAAGTTTACTAGATGTGCTGTTGGGAAAGGCACTTAACTGGGTTTCTTCGAAAGGCACAGAGGAGGAAATCAAGTCCTAAGCGAGCTCGTTATAATACCTGCATCGTTTTTTTGAGACCAGAGGATAAACTGTGCACAAATAATACCTTGGCTGCCACAATACTGAGCCCCATTCCTCCACCTTGCTTGCTGAATGTTATTTTAACAACTTCTGGCTTAGCAGCTGGCTCCTGAGGTCGAGAAGACCGGATAACATTCTAATAAAAAAAGTGTCATGTTAACATTGAACTTCACAACATCAACATGGGTTTAATTCTCAGGCAGACCAATGTTACGCTATAAAAAAGGTTTTTGAAACTGTTTCTTGTTAACAACTTTTATGCAACTAGTAATTAAGAAAACTTTACATTGAGTGTACTTTTCCGAAAAAAATCTTGCCTACATGAGCATAACGAGAGCTTAATGAAGAAGCATAATCGTCTAAATCACGGCCTTTTCATTAAAAATTGCTGAGATTATTTGTCAGTCACAGCCTCGTCTATACCCAATCGTGCAAGTTAACACTGGCTATAATTTAAATAAAATAACCATAGCAACACTTGGTACTACTTGCACAATGAGCATTCGCAATGACCAAACAAAAAGCTACGCTGTTATTAGTTATGTAAAAAACCAACCTGATACTGTTGTAGAATTGATTGAAAATGAACAGTCCAGTTTCCAGAAGAACTTGACTCAACGTTGTAAGTGCAAAGTCCTATAAAAAAAAAAAAAAAAATGAAGTTAAGAAAAGGAGCACCAACGGATACATCAAAAATGCTTCACCAGCAATTTTCAAGCTTTGCTTACTATGCTTGCTTAGTGCATTTTCACAGCGTAATATCAACGACATAATATGGAAACCCTACAACGAAGAGAGCAGGGTAACTTTAAAGTGGTTAATCAAGGCCACTTTAACTTGATTGTAAAAAATAAATACCAATAAACTATTGTCCATGAAGGCCTCCTGGACCATATGCTAATACACTGGATAACGTGTTTCACATTCCAAATCTGAGATGTTGAACTTGAAGAAAATGGATAATATTTTCGAAATTAAACGCTCACATTCACCTTCTTGTTGTAGTGGTTGCAAGAACTCGCTGAGACCTGAAGGCACTCCATGCACTACATCACACGAATATCCATCCTCTGGCAGGAGGAAAGGTAACTGGAGGTCCGGATCTTCTTCCAACTGGACATCACGCCCATCGGAGCGAGTTAGCTAAACAAGATACATCAAGTAACTGTGGATTGTCGTGTCTGGAAAATATCAGCGACTGCAAAAATTTTAGGTAGATTTGGAACTTTATCGCTAGGCCAGAAAGCAGATCTTTCACTTGCGTCTTCAGAGCCTGAGTTGAATTAGGCATCAGGTTAAAACCTTTCTAGGAACAACGAAGCCCTCTTTTAGGACTATTAAAAGGGTTACAAGAAGATAATCGTTGAAAATTTGATGAAAAATGTTTGCATGTAATTTATTTTCTTACTTCATCGGCTGAGCTTTCAGCATAAGCGACAACTTGATTTATCAACTCCGCAGAAATCCGCCTTTCTCCATCCCGTTCATCCGGTTCATAGTTCGAAAGGAGCACACGCAATTGAATAGAGTTGAGTTTGAAGCAAGTACCACTTATTGCCGCAATATCATCTCCAGTGTGCTTTGGTGCTTGTAACAAATGGGTCGCTTGCGTAATACGAGCTAAGTGACAATCAGCAGCCAGTTCCAGACCCTAAAACAAGAGTTTTTTAAGGCGTTGCAGGGGTTTGAACCGCGTCCCAAACAACGAAAATCGAGTTCTCAAAATTAGAGAAAATAGCTTTTCTTAGTTTGGGTGCCAACAAGTTTACTTGGCAGTAGGCACTCCACATTTTCTTCTAAAAAAAATACGTAAGCATAACAATTTTATTGACAGTTTTATTTTGATTTTATCAATGCTGGTGGCTCTTCATATAATTTTCTCGGTGTTTGCTTCGTGTACTTGTACGTCAGATGTTGGAGAGTCATATTTCCGTGATTTAACAAAGCTGCTAGCTTAAGTGCTTGACTACCGAAATAAAATCAGTTAGTGGCGGTAGTGAGATTACTGGTAAGATCTAGCTCACGAAAAAACACAAAAAATCATTATGCTTACCGTGTTACGCCAAAGCGTGGAATGAGTGGCGGGATCCATCACTGCGGCCTAGCGTCTCGCAACACAGTTCAAAACTCAGTAGAAAAGTCGTAGCGGTGACGAGCCGCTGGCAACACAGCGTCCAATTTGACCGGCCCGGGAATAGAGCCCAAATCTCTCACACCGATATCGATGCCGCAACAATTGCGGTAATCGGCCGGCATATTAAAAAAAAGCAAATACTAACTTGTTTTTCGGCCCAGTTTTCGACCATCGCAAGTCTAGCTCGTATTCGCATTCCCCACTCTCTACAGCATAGCTTCCTCGCATCAGCGCTGGCTACTAGTTTATTGAACAACCACATGTTGACTGAATGAAATAGTTGGGAGAATAACTGGATCGTCAATGCAGCGTTGACTCGACATCGACGTAGAAGCGACATGGCAGAAGACAGCATGTGCAAAATATCATCTAAAAATCGAGGAAGCTTTTTAAGACTACATTGAGGCAAGGATCAAATTAGCAAAATCCGTTCCTCAAATTAAAAAATAAGGTCTTTAATTAATGTTTTACCACCACACTTGAAATTTTATTCTCTAGCATGTGCCCGAAACTACTAATAAATTATTAATAACGCTGCTACACCGACTTAGTAATGCAAAAGAGAAAAAGTAAGAAACAAATAGGCCCGGAATTATCATTTTTCATTACTGCTTTCTTATAATAAAAGCATAAAAATGAAGTATAACAAACTAATATCTCGTTCGGAAAGAGTTTTTTAGTCGTATTTAATTTTTGTTATTAGTTGCAGGCCTTTTTTTCTCATGTTACAAGGGGTGTAAGGACTAAGCAATCAGCATACAGACAGCTTTTTCTACTCACACATTGTTGGTCCACTTGTGTTACGATTTTGCTTTTTCAAATCAACTACGTCACTTCCTCCTGGGAGATCCTCATCAGAGTCCGAGAGGAAAGCTGGCATTAGTTCAAATAATGTGCGTTGCATGCATTGCACAAGATGTCTGAAAAAATGATAAAAAAATGCTAAAATCCAATCGTCATATGCTCGCGGCATTACGCCAAAGCATGTAGCTAATGGCGGGGCCCATCTCTGCGGCCTAGCGCTTGGGCAACACAGCTCCGAAGAAACATCGCCGCGGTGGCAACAACGCGTCGATTTGACCGACTTGGGATTCGAACCCCAGACCTCCCCCACCAATAGCATGGTCGTAACAAAAACATAGCAATTCAAAATCAAACTTTTTAAAATCATAAACACTAAAGCAAAAAAGTACAGTGATGCAAATTTCAAAGTTTAACCTGATCTTATCACGTCAAAATTAACTTAAAATGTGAGTAAAATGCAATTGGCGCCTACCGTGAATCGAACCCGTGACACACAGACCAATCATAAACTTCCACACAAAGACATACGTGGAGCTGTACTTAAATTTACCAAGACTCAAAAACCGTTTTGTCAATGATGTCAAATGTTCATAACTGCAATTACACGGTCATTACTTCCATACCTGAAAGACAGCTGCACTGTTTTTGCAAAATTATCCTGAATCTCAGCAGTAATTGAAGTCAGGTCTTGATCTTGACGAACGAAATTGAGCAATTCAGAAGTGTTTGCCATCCAGAATGATAGCTCGCTCACAGATGAACCATTCAACTGCATTGCAATATACTCATAACATTGATGACTTTACCATAGATAGAGCGGGAAAGCGCTGTTTCGGGCTATTAGCGCTCATCAGCCACACTTAAGAAAATGTACAGTACACTCATTCTTCAGATTGCTTGACCTTAATCTTTCTGTATTTATATGCCCAAGGAAAAGTTAACCTTTGTGGTACGTAACAGAGCTACGTATCACTCCAGTCAAATTTCCCCGTGAGACAAAGGTATAACACTAAAACGACGTCATCCTTCTTGGCCTGCTTGATGGGATGTTACCACGACTTTCACATGATGGGTAATATTAATGACTATAGTAAGGTACAGTATTTATAATAACTGAGGTGGTTTTTAAATCATTAATTTGAAACTTCATCAGTAATTGAGGGAGAATTCAAAGTGAACTTAAGCTCACTGAGTCAGCAGTCAAATACAACAGGCCCCAACCTTCATTCGAACCCGCAACGAAGGATCTGTAACCTGCGCGCAGTATGTCGAGTCCCTAGCATCATTGACATCCATAAAAGCCGAAAACATTACGCCGAATTTCAAAATGCAATCTAGTTACCTGTATAGCGCGTTCCAGTAAGTCTGTGACCAGATGCATATTAGGAAGGATTTTATTGCGGCTGGTTTCAATGAAGTAGCGTTGAATCAAATAAATGGAATATGCAGGAGAGAGTTTGAAGTGTAGAGAATGAGCGTTTGCACACAGAATCTCCGATATCAGCGATTCCTCAACTGGAAACGCAAAAGTTTAACTGAAAACTAGCAAATCAACAGCATCAGATTCGTCTGTCAAACATCATTCGCATGACACCAAACAAAAGAGCAGAACATGACCGCCAGATGACAGTCTTGAGTTGATTTTCTCTAAGGCAATATATGGCTCATTATGTCAATTTTGCCAAAAGAGGTTAATGCAAAGCAATTCATTTTTGGTATGACCACAGCCTAAAAAAATTCTCAAGCTGATTTTAGCAGAGTAAATTAAAAAAACGACCGGTTCGCTCAGTTATTAAGGTATCGCTATCGGTGCGGGAGGTCTGGGGTTAGAATCCCGGGTCGGTCAAATCGGACACAGTGTCGCTAACGGCTCGCCACCGTTGCGACTTTCTTCGGAGCTGTGTTGCGCAGGCGCTAAGCCGCGGAGATGATCCCCGCCTCCAGTTACAAGCTTCGGCGTAACAACGCGAGGATAAGGAAGATCCGAAAATTTTTAAGTCTGTTAATAAGTATGTCGACAATGCGAAAACAAATTAAGAGTAACAAAAATCAAATCTTCATTACACTCGCGGTATTACAACGAAGCGTGTAACGAATGGTGGGGTCCATCTCCGCTGCTTAGCGCCAGGGTAACACAGCTTCGAATTTTGAAGAAACGTCGCGACGGTGGCGATACTGCGTCCAATTTCACCGGCTTGGGAATGAACCTGTTTTTTCTTCAAAATTTTGTTTCGGTTATTTGACCGATTTTAGCTAAATTTTCCCAATTTTTTTCGGTCAACTCGACAATACTTCGGTCAAGAATCTAGGCCTCATATAGTGATCTACAACAAAAAAATAAGTTCTCCACCTTGCATACGGCAGCTATGCAACCTTCGTCTGCTGCTTTCTTCAAAAATTCACGTTTTTTTTGCTCATTTGACCGATTTTAGCTAAATTTGCCCAATTTTTTTCGGTCGACTAGAAAGTATTTCGGTCAATTTTTAAGGCCTCATGTAGCGATCTCAAAAAACAAAAAAAAAAAGAGAAAAAAAATCTCTCCACCTTACATACGGCAATTATGCAGCCTTCGTCTGCTACATTTTTTCAAAAATTCAAGTTTTTTTCTGTCACTGTGCCCGAACGGGCCTTAAAAATATCGGTCTTTGCTAAAAAAATTCGGTTAATGACCAAATGACTGAAAAAAAAACACACACCTAGGAATGAACTCACGAAGGCCAATCGGCCGGTACAAAATATCTTTTTTTTTTTTTGGTTAAATGAAGGGCATGTCTTGCTACCACTTCAACGTTAAATGACATTGTGGCTAATGTAATACGACTAACACATCGATCAAAAGAGAATTATTGAACATTACAAAGATTTTCTTACCTCCCTGAGCAACTCTTAGGCTAACTGGAAGTCTGTGGGGATTACTTTGTTGAATTGGCTGAACTGCAGCTGTCTGAGGGGGAAGACTTCGATGTTGCAGAGCTTTATCCGATGAGGCTTTGGTGAGAGGAAGCTGCGAATGAGGACGTCGCTGAAATTACAAAAGTTTTAAGCTAACGCTAAAAATCTTCGCAAAATGCACTTGAAGAAATTTTAAACCCAACCCAAGTTCACAATTAATCGTTATTTCACAATCTTTCTAGCACAACACTACAAATTTACAATTTAATTCGCCACATTCTAAGTAAGAACACAATCACTAGCTAAATAGCATCACCATTACCCTACAACAAATCATTATATTTACCATTTGTGGTTCGTAAGACCTGTTTTCCCGAATATTTTGCAAACTCTTTTGTTCCGGAAGTTGTCCTCTAGAATGAATGATTGAACTAGACTTGCTACTGGCTGATGAATTGGCTGAGGGATTTCGAGGCCGACTGGCGGAAGACACATTGCTACTCGACCCATCTCGCTGTCGAGTTAAATCTAAAGACACATCAAAGTGCTTAAGAGCTACTTGAAGTAATAATCTTTTGACAAACGACTTGTATTGACGTTGAAAGCCTATATGTTTCAAACAACGCTGACAATTTAATTAACTATGAATTCCTACTTGAAGTCCCGTTTTGAGGGTGCCGATTCACTTGATCTCTCGGAGCTGTAGCACGAATTTTTGTCTGAATTTCTGGAATCTAAAAAATTCAATACGTTGTAAATACGATATCAACAGTTTTTTTGCGCTGTTTTAGGGCCCGGGTTTGGATTCCTAAAAATGAAAACCGAGCTCCGTGAATCAGGAAAATTTTAAATTATAACATTGAAATTTATGATCCCCACACCTGTATTTTGGGTATAAATATTTTCGTTACAAAAATC
The DNA here is from genome assembly GCA_964006365.1 of Trididemnum miniatum. NCBI lineage: Eukaryota > Metazoa > Chordata > Ascidiacea > Aplousobranchia > Didemnidae > Trididemnum > Trididemnum miniatum. The sequence continues at coordinate 7,500,573 of OZ023246.1, forward strand.
TGATTTCACCGAAATAAATCAAGCCAAAGCTGCTTTGATTAATAAATAATAAACAGTTAAGTTGCAAAAATTAAAACTCAGGTCTAACAGTAAATAAAGCAAAGTTACACCAGAAGAACCATGTGAAGTCGATGAATTATATGATTTAATGATTTTTTATTCAATACAAAACACCCACTTACACAAATTTCTCGTATTAAACTTACGGAAATATCTTTGCCAGCATCGCAGTATACTAAGTGCTTTCCCCTACCAAGCCACACCACACTGCCATGCGTGAGCATAGTGGTCTCTTCTATCAATCTGCCATCCACAAAAACTTCCCCATCATTATCATGAGGAGTTACCTGAACACAGTTGGAATTTTAGAAAACAGGACATTCTACACAAATTAAAATTTTGTGAAGTTAAAATGACGAGCTTTGACAATAACACAGAAAGCTCACAGATGGACCAGAGCCCACTATATTTGGCATAAAGCATGAAAAAAGTAGACTACTAGACTAAAGTTTGATAAAATAAAGGAGTTGAAATTCTAACCAAATTGAAGCGAAAATTCAACAGTAATCCAGGGAAAAAGGAACTTGCGCTCTACTGGCTCAACAGCCACCCGAAGTATAACGCCATTGACGCATGCCGCGAATCGAATCCGTCATGAAAGACCCGTAGCCAGGACGCAGTACCGCTACGCCATGTCGCTGCCACAATCAACTTTAGTTTTACTTACAGTGACTACACCGTCCATGTTGGTAATGACGCAATGTGACGCAAGTAGGCCTGGTATTTGACGCAATTCGATGAAGGGACCGTACGATGCGTTACGTCGATCACTACCAATCTCAGTTACGTTGGGGGCAACACTGTGCGTCACAATTTTGTCAGCTGAAATAAAAAACATAGATAAAAAACTGATCCCCAATTAAGCTAACAGCAACAACTAAATTCTATTAAGAATTACGAAGAAGCAAAATTAAGCGCACGCCTTTAGGCAGTAGCTAATATGGCTAAATAAACACAACCAAGACAGTTGCAATGTAAATAAAAGAAAGCAACCTACACACGTTAAAATTAAACGGGAAAATTTCATACAATAGTCAGTAAAAAGCATATACTAACGTTTTCATACCAAGTCAAAAACTAACAGTAAGCGCGAGAGTTGGAGACAAAAATTATGAGCTCGAGATACAGCTGAAACGGCAAATGCTTTCCTTTCTTTGTGCAATTTTCGAAACAACTTCCCAGTATGGTATTAAAATCTAATCACTGCTATCACCAGCAAAATCATGACCAGCATCATAGGCAAATTTATTTACCGTAAATCAGAATCATATTCTTGCTGATACATCAGCATAAAAAAGTTATTATATATCAGATTCGTACTCTTGCTAATACACCAGCATAATCTGCTGTACTTAGGCTGTTGCATGCAGTTTCTCATCACAATACTGTAAGAGCCATAGCTGTTAAATTTTATGGATTTCTAGGTTATAATACATGAAGGAAATATATACCACACAAATCCAGTTAATACTGAAAAGTAAAATGACATACAATACACCAACAGCTTTTAGGAAAAAAAAGTTTATAATGAAATTTACAAAAATGTTAGGTATTGCTAAATCGCTAAAACAAGTTTACAAGAAATGCACTAACACGCGTTGTATTTGCAGAGGAGTGACAAGGAATGTATAGAGAGCTAAAACAAACTTACGCCCAAGTACTTCCAGTAGTTTGGGCCGCTTTGATGGACGCGGTACATTCTCATATTCTACGTTACGATCGGTCGCAGAACCTGCTCGGGTCTTCTTACTTGATTTTCCGTCCTAAATTTGTAATTGCAGGTAGATTACGCATTAATAACAGATACAAAATGCATTGCAAGAAGTTTATTACTAGGCCCTTGTAAAAAAAGGTATAACTACAATGTGCTTTTGTTGTCAACTCAAGCGACGCACCGCATTCCATTGATGAAAGGACTTAGTTTGTTTGAAATCCAAACTAATTCGACACAAGTATGAAGTGCGGATCACTATTCACAAGCTGAGAGTAAACGACTGTTTCATGTATCAATCATTTGTGCAACAACTGAACATTTCGAGTTTCGCTGTTTTATTAAGTATACAGCAATCAAACTTTAGTTTATCAGGAACATAAACACAACGTACAATACATTTTCGGCTTTACAGTACAAGTGCTTCAAAACAAAAAACTAGGTTTTGCAATCCAATCAAATTCACCAGAACATTAAAGCAGTTAAATTAACATATACAAGCCAATAACATGCAATCATAAACAAAAATGCCAAGGCTAAAGGGCAAAATAATGATTGTACAGTAACTGATATAGTTTAAATGGCAAATAAGTTAAAATTTAGCAATACTTGCGCCCAGTTTGCAGAGAACTCTTGCAGCTATATATTTTAGATCGTGTTTAAACACAGTTGCAATTTCTGCATCGATGCCTCTTTATTGTAACAAAGCATATGAAGCAAGATGAATATAAAATTTCTTTAATACACCACTTAATCTTTTAAATGAGCAAAAGACAAATCAGTAACCTTCATGGCTTTAAGCTGACAAATCGCATACAGAGCAAACGCGTTGGTTACGTTTTAAGCAGCTACGCATCAGCACGCAAATTGATTTGATGTGTTTGAATGGTAGTTAGCCAGCACCAACTACGCGTTCTTAATGACAGAATTGTATAACCACCTCGTCCTAGGGGGTAAGAAGTCTTTACTGTAGGGAGCAAACAAGAAAACTTTCTCAGTTGTTCAAAATTAATGTTAAACACGTTCCGAAAAAAATCTACACTTTTAATCGGAGGAAAAAGGTCGTGAACATTGTGGGATCTCGCAAAGTAGGGAAGCACTAACTTATAAAACATTGGAAATCGGTTTAAAGAAACGAGGCAGTCTCTATTCTAACTGCAAACTAGACACAATAACAGCGCAATGTAAAGCAAAAAAATGAATAGGCCACAAACAGAAGTATATGGAAAGCCAGATTTCAGCGAGCATCATAGTTTCCACACATACCTTTTCATTCTTGTACTTTCTTTCGTCATCACGAGGTAAAGATGCACTTTTTTGCTTTTTCCGCGACACATAGCTAGCTGTGGATGGTCTCAACTGGAACACTAACGTTCCTAAAATAATTCACCATCTTTCACAAAACAGCGAAAATTATACCACTCGATATAACGGGGATCTCCCCATAGGGGCTGAAAATAGTAGCCATCTCTTAAAAAATACCATTATGGACGATTGGGTCTGTCAACTGTGTTCATCTAGGGCCACACCAACACTGTAGCCATTAAAGAGGCCCTGTAGTGCTCGCTAGCAATGCTTCCAAAGCACAAGGTAATCAACAAACGCGAGACGTTCGTTACTTCACGATCTACGTGATGTACAGTACTAAGTAGAATACAAAATGAACCGGTTACGAACAACCAAACAAAAGCCAAGAGCCGTTGTTAAAACAACAATTTATTCGCTTCTGTACAACCGTAGTAAACCCAAATAAACGTAATTACATAGGTTGAGAGTCGAACATCATAATACCACGTCAACACAAACCTAAATTATCTCGTAAATTCAACATAAAATTTGCTCTGAACGTCGGTGCTCAAGTGCAATGCAAATTCCATATCAAGTGCAACTAACCACAATAATTCCACTTACGAAGTATATCTGCTACAACAGCAAAAATTGTTATGAAGCAAAATAAGGTTTTTATAATTGATACATGCTCTTGCTTTTACTTAACGCAGCAACAAGCAACACATAAACCCTAAAATACTAAAATTGATCCTTGAACTTTCAAAGGAGAAGCAAATGCATTGGTGCAGTCAAATATAGGGATGTGCCAGATATATATCGGGTATCCGGCGCTTTTGGAGATATCCGGTATCCGGCCGGATAGTACTTCGCTATCCGGCCGGATACCGGATATTTTCAAAGTTGAGGAAAATTGCGTAGAGTAGACTCGGTAAAAATAAAATTTACCTTTTCGATCTATGTGAACAAATTTGCAGCAAGTTTGAAAACTTTAATTTTGTTTGGACTCTCTACAAAAAGTAGAACCGAGTCCAAACCTTAGACTGCGTAGGTAATTTTTTATATCAAGTGGATTTAAATTTAGTTTACTAGCCTTTTTTTCGGCGCTGCGAGTTTTATCATCAGGAAAGCCACTTCAAAGGTGTAGCAGTAAAGGCAGTAATCAATCGGCTTCAAACCGAGACGGTATAATTTCGATGACCTCCACCGTTGTCTCCCGTGAAGACCATGCAAATAATTTACGTTTAAAAGCCTGTCTTCTGTCCTTTAACTTGTACGTTCGTTTTTTCTTCGAAATGAAAGAAAACAAAACGAACGCAATGCGCAGCCGACATACGTGCTAATTTTTTCTAGAAGGCAAACGGCAAGGGGGAGAGAATTTTTATAGAAACTTTGTTTTTTACGTTCAAAAAACGACGTTTCAAGGTACCAGTAGCATTGTAATGGATGTGCTTCTGCTTTTAAATGTTGTGCGGTTTTGTAATACTAAGTAAGTTGAAGTCTTTAATTCAACGTCCTTAGTTTATCAATCGACGGTTTGTGTCAAAAGTTTGACGTAATTCACCCATCATTGCAGATTTACCGCACGATCCATTTTTTGCAGTAATTTTGCGGCATTTATAAACTCTAAACCTTGGGTTTTTTAGTAGCTCCGATGATAGCGCAAAGCAAATGAAAATTCAAATTCAAACTTGCCTTATACCGACCGCTTAGCGTAGTGGTTAAAGACATCGCTATCGGTGTGGGAGGCTCGCCACTGCTGCGACGTTGTTGTTTTTTTCGGAGTTCGAAATTGTGTTGCACAGGCGCTGAGATCGGCTGCGCCACTCGTTACATGCTTTGGCGTAATACCGCGAGTATAATGACAATTTGAGCTTTTTTGAAGTTTGCTTTCGATGGGTATCACAAATTGCTTACAAGCGCAAAACCGCAAAAATTAACACAATGTGTGGTAATTGTTAACCCGATTGCTTTACTCGTAAAATCACGCCGCTGACGCAGGCCACACGCTTGATAGTTTTCCTCTCGCTTTATATATAGCAGGGATGGGGAACCTTTTAAAGTGGTGGGTTAAATATAAGGTCGTAGACCGAAAAAAAGTGGGTCACGGATGTAATGATATTGATGAGGTGCTTGAACCGGGAAAGCAAAAAATAAAATAAAAAAAGGTCTTCGCGCCTTTCGATGTCCCGAATTCTGCCGAAATCTATGCGAAGAGCAAAAAAAGGTTTTCACCTCATAAATTCCCAGCTTTCCGCAAATAGGCTATTTGGTGTGAACAGCAAATAAAAGGTCTTCAATGCCACAGCATAGGCAGATAAACTGGTTCGCCATCCCTGATACATAAGCATGAGCGCAAAATTTCGTGAAAACAATGCCAAGATTTTGTGCTGTTACATTTTGGAAGTGTTTTAGCTACCTTGCAATGTGCATGCAGTCAACTTTCAATGTAATAATGAAAACGCCCCGGAGGCCGGACATATGTTGCCTCCTTCGGTATTAGACCTGAGGAAGCACTGTTCCTGCTCCCGCGGATTAGACGCCTATGGTGGCTGACCGACTTGGCGTCCGATTTTCGGCACACTCTTCACCAAAATCCACACTTTTAACATGATTCCTCTTACTCGGAAATAAAGCCCAGCTTTGAAAACGTGTTGATACACAAACGTAGTGTCGTGGATCGTAGTTGAATCAAAAGCGATCAGGAAGATGGTCATTATATCAACTGATCTCCTGCCGCTCGACCGCGTTGCCGATTCGGCCAACTTAGAGTAATGAAGTCCATTCTTAATCACCCAACGCTTTTGAAAGTTTCCTGTGTGTCACATGACCTCACGCAATAGTTTCATGGCTCGCTAGTCGAGCAAAATGATAGCGTGAAGCCGTGGACAAAAAACATCAAAATATTCATTTTGGCTTAAAGTTAGATTTGCCGGATATCAAATTTGCTATCCGACACATCCCTAGTCAAATAACCAATGACGCAAAAATGAACAGAGCCCAGTCTCGCGTGTATACAGTTCTTGCGACCATCACTTGCACCTTGGCGCCTAAAGAGCGAAATCGCAAACGCAAAAAACGACGATAGCTAATCAGTAATCACATGCACTATTTTACTCGTTCGGCCGACTCGGGTTTCGAACCCATGGCAGGAATCAGAGCTGGGTACTTAAAAAAATAACTAAGCGCAACGCAAATTCCACAAACGATTGTCGGAAGTAAAAGAGCTCAACCACAAATTTAGCCACCAAAAATTTAAAATTAAAAAGCGCAACCACGAATTGCGCAAGCACATTTTTAAAACGGCAAAGCACAATCGCGAATTCCGCAATTGAAGTTCTGCAGCGGATAAGCGCAAACGCAAATTGCGCAAACAATATTTTTTAATAAACCGCAACTGAAAGTTTCATCATAAACTAAGGCGCAATTAAATTCGCTACCTATGGCTTATTTCCTGATTCGTTCTTTGTTCGAAGCAAGGCCAGACAGCAGGCGCTTTTTGCAAGAGCGGCGCAGAGGAGCAGCTATCATTCCACCACGCCATCTTGCCTTATCTATCACCACGTAAATGAGGCTCGCGAATGAGCGGCTGTTGATAATAACATGGTGGGCTGGCTGAGAGCAAGACTGTGCCCCCAGCATTTAGCTCGGTCTGGCAGCTTTTTTAATCTTGCTCCGTTGGAAGACTTCCTACTATAGCCAACCACAATACAGCATATGGGTTTATTGCACTGCAGTATAGCAATCAAAAACAAAAAGCAAACATAATGGTACGAACAAATATCTACGAACTAACTCCCAAACCTAAGCTTTCATGAAGATAAAAATTTAAACATTATTTTATTTCCGAAGAAACAAAGACTGGGGGAGACATTTTTCATTCTCCCGCAGCAACACAAAGTGCTCAAAAATTTCTGCGGTCAGCGGCGCTCGTTTTGGCAGCAAAACGTCCGAGCCAACGGAGACCGAGTTATATTTTTTAAATGCGTGGATCCATGCTTCCAGATGTAAAGAGGGGAAGCAATTTGGCGTCACTTTCCCTCTGGTCCGTTCTACCCAGTCGTCAAATGATTTAGCAATAACTGCCGGCAGATCTTTGGACTGTTTTGCTACAGCATTGCCAATGCTGTAATTTGCGGAATTAGCAAAATTTGCGAAACTGTTTGCGGAATGCCCAGCTCTGCTTAAACGCAACACAAATTTCGTAATTGGTCAAAAATTTATCTTAAAACACAACGCAAATAGCACAATTGGTCAAAAATTTAGCTTAAAACGCAACGCAAATAGCGCAATTGGGCAAAAATTTAGCTTAAAACGCAACACAAACTGCGCAAGAAGCAAAAAAAAGTTTTAAAGCGCAATCCCGATTTCGCAAGTGGTAAAAGAATTTACTTAAAGCGCAAATCAAATCTCGCAATTGCGGAATTTGCGAAACTGTTTGCGGAACGCCCAGCTCTGGCAGAAATGATAGCTAACCCATTGCCAAGTTATTGCAATCAATACAATGAAATCATTTTTGATCGTCATCGCAATGATTTTTTTCGCAACTACAATTTTTTTTAACAGCAAATGGGACAAGAAAGAAATTTTCAATGTAAAATTAAACGGGAAAGAACGAGTTAGCTTACACCAGAGTCGCTTGATATAATGCATTCGTCTAAGTTCAGTAAGTGGACACTGATTACAAGGTTGATATACTACTTTAAGGAAGCAATAAAGTAGCAATCGGGAAATGAAGCAATACATCATCCTCAGTAACAACGAAAAGTTACCGAAGTAACAGAAGTTTAGTTAAACAACGAGTGCAGTGGTATCGGTAGCTGAAAATTAGCTTTGAATATGAAAAGGAATCAGTTGGCTTAACTATCTGAGTGACACTTAGCAAGTTATCTTGGTTTTTCGAAGCTTGATAGCACGGTATTGTAATTTTGTTTAATGTACTGTAACAGAAGGCAGCAAAATAATACACACATTAAAACCAGGGCCAGGTGAAAATGAAGACTTAAGTTTTGCAGTATGATACATATTATGTAACCCTCTTGTACTCGCTCATGCTAGTGGTAATTGTTCGTTGAATTGTTTTATTGCACTACTACTGATAGGTTATTACTAGTACACACATGAGGCTTAACCGAAAACTTGGTAAAACATACTTTGCAAGGCACAGGCAAAATTTAAATGTCGCTACTACGCGAGTCTTGTCGCGTGATTACCAAGAACAAGGAGCACATAAATATTAATTCTTCGCATAACCACAACTAAAACCGCATTAAGTCATATATAATAGTGCAGCCCAGGCAAAATGACATATCTATGACATAATTAGCGCCAGTATTTTTTTCCGCAAATAAAGAAGACTGTTACGCAACAGCAGCAAATTATAATTATAGAAAAATGACTTTTATGGAAAATTTTATGAACAGTTTGGTAGTTCAAACACAGCCATCTCATCAAAAATATCATAGACATATGATTTATGTCTACAGTGAAGAACAAATGCAGCATCACACAAGTAATTAAGCGAAATCAGGACCTACTGCACACGTCCAGTCAGGAAAGTGTTTCATCACTTCCAAAACGCAAAAATCAAAATCCACCATGTACTAATGTACGAAAGAACACCTACGCTGAAGTCAGGGCAGCTCAAACGATTTTAATCGAGAACTTACCTTGATGAGGCTGCCATTTCTGTGCAATATCCAGGGGACAATGATCGGCACCCAGTATTGTTTCTTTGCCCCAACCGCCTTCCAAACATTCTTCAGGCTTGGAGCCAGGAGGTAGCACAACCTTTCAAAAAAGATGAACACTTAGCTTTGCACAAACTCTTAAACAAGCAATAAGCAACATATCAATCACCTATGAGGACTACCAACTTTAGAAGAGCAAAATTGCTGCAACTAAAGCACTGTGTCGCAACAAGGAGAACTGAAGCAGTTAAAATAATAAAAATCGTACTAATGCATTTAATTAAGTACATTATGTTACCCAGTGAACACTTATAATAGCAAGTAGAATTGCAAGATTTCTTCAACAACGAGCCAAAATTACATCAGTTACCCTTCCTAAATTTCCGGTATCAAATAAAATGTACACAATTACCTGTACAATCATATAATCAATCGTTTTTTCCTTTCCTAGCCCATATTTATCCAGCACATCTCGAATTACGGTATCGGTGTCATCTGATGGAAGCAGCAATAACGTCTTATATGGGATTTCTTTATTAATACTGTCTCCATATATCTTCAGCAATTCAGCTAATAAAACAAAATAATAAAGGGGGGTCAGAAATGAGATTAGCCTATAATTGTTCTAACAAAGCAATAGACCAACATCTATTTCAAACTTGAGTTAATTACACTCATTGATTGCTAATATCTAAGTGACTTCATGTTGATCAATCTGGCCATTTTATTTATTTAATACGCCAGGCGAAGCTTTAAGGTATATAATATACCGGTATATCTTAATCATGTATAGTCTCAGCTTATACACTGTTCCTAATCTCTAGTTTAATGAACAAAAGAACGGTTTCCAGCTGAAACTAGATATTCTTTAGTCTTTTAAGTGATTTTATGATAATTTAACCAAGAATAATTTTCACAAAGGCAGATTTAATATTAAATAAAAGTGAAAAAGAATGGGCACGATAAATTTTCCTTTTACATAACCTGTCACCTCCGCGTCTTTGCAACTTTTGTTCTCTTCGCTTCTTCATGACAGCTTCTGGATTGGAAACAGTTCGGGTAAAAGTCGACTCTGGTACTTCATTGTACAGCTGCATGGCAGCTGATTCCTGAAATCAACCTTTGCATTAACTCTTTCGCGTGATTTTCTTTGTAAAAACACACAAATTGTAATGACCAAATCAACAGCTGCCCGGTAGACTAACTGCACATGCAATGCTATATAACAACAACCATAGACGTTTTTACGTAAGGCAAAAAATTCAGATATTGTATTAATTCGTTTAAAGTATAAAAAAGACTTGGCTATTTAAACTACCGGTACATTTCGTTCCTTTTATACATACGGCATAGGCAGTACAAAATGGATGAGGCTATAATGCAGTGGCTTTCAAAATTTCTGGTGGAGCGAAATCTCAATGAAGCATTGCAGAGACTCGAAGAACCCCTGTGCATTAATAAACTAACTAATTAACTTGAACCCAGCTCTAAATTGTAAACTTGCGGAACCTCTGGACTGTACTGGCACAACCCCAGTTGAAAACCACTGCTGTAATGAGTTAACTAACCTCTTGTGTCAAAGGACTATTGGGGTAAAATTCGTCTTTGCTTTTTTGATTTAATTTTTCCTTTTTCTTCTTTTGCTTCTTTTCCTTTTTGGTTAAATTTCTCGTCAATTTAAATCCTTTTATTGTGTCTTCACTTTCTTCGTACAAGCCATTTCCAATGTGAACCTGAGACCAAAAAAGCGAAGTTAATTCTGTTCAGTTACAGCCTATGCAAAATACGTCAATCAATGTAAAGGAGTGAGAAGCAAATATGGTCTAATAATCACAAATTAAGTTAGTATGGTGCCAACGCAAACCCCAAAACATTATGACCAAAGGTCTGTTTCTTCCAGCGACAATAGCATGTGCACTTCCACAAATAAACAGACGTTATAAAGATACACAGTGGTTTTACCGGTCTTTTATCATCTTCATTTCGCAGCAAAAACCTTCCTTCTCGATCATCCTTTATCCACTTAAGTTGAACCAAGAGAGGATTTTCATCAATTTTTAATTTTCGGGAGTCTGCGTTTATTCAAATAGTTATTTTTGTATGTTTGTGTTAATGTGTAGAACAACAACTGGCTCAAAAGGGATCTTTGATAGCACAAATGCAAAGCAAGTTTTTTGCAGTAAAAGTAGATTTGTAATCATAAGCTCGATACAGTATGCTCTTCAATTAGGTATCATAATTACAACAATTGCACAACGTTAAAATCAAATGGTATAATGCATATTACATAGCATAAGATGGTTACTTGTACAAGAATGAAAGTCGTTTAGACATCTCTAATAAAATTCTTACCTCCATTTACATGGACTTCAAACAAAGCATAATTTGGTTTAGTTAACATTCTCATATCAGAACGAAATTTTTCGGACAAAGTTTCAATAACATCAACAGTTGTAGCTGTGTTTGACACCCTAACACATTTTGTAGAGTATTTTCCATCATTTGAAGAATCTTGGTGATAAAATCGAATAACTCCATGAAATTCAAAATTCTGTAAAAGCATAACTAAATGAAGACAAGCATAAAATAAAAGTAAGAAGAAATATAACATTTCAATTCAAATTCTTTAAATAATGGTATATATTATACTTTCTTTCAGCTTTACTGTCATTAGCCAGGAGACAAAAAAGCAATTTAAACTATGAACAAAATAAGGAACAGGTAAGACAGAATACAAACTTACTTTATCTGGCTGGCTGATTTCAAATAAATCCAAACGACTCTCATTCCACAATGTTATGGCTCGAATCAGAGCCTTTTTTTCACTACTCATTATACTCCCAGGGTTGTCAAAAATAAAAGTCGATGTAAATTCATTAAAAGTCTAATTAATTGTGCTAGAAAATACGTTACAACATTAATCACAAAAACTGCAACAAAGCAGTGAAATGATAAGTACCGGTATAAATCCAAAAACTGTAGCACAGGAAGCAGATTAGTCAGTTTGTCGAATAGTCTGGTATCATAGGCCTAGCTTTAATAGTCTAGTCAAGTCAAAGACCAGCTGTTGACATGGACAAGCGTTAGGGTAACGTCATGCCATAGCATAGTGCAGAGTAGTTGGCTTACCCAGATTCTGAGGACTCGGACTCGTGATTATTATATTGGACTTGAGTCACTATTTTTCTTGTGATAAGGGATTTGGAAGTCGTAAAAAATAAAGCAAGTGATCAGTAACAGTGAAATTTTTAGTTATGGTAACTGACAAGCTTGATAGTACAGTTGGATAGGAATGTAACTTTTTGTACTGGTACTTCAGAGATTATTACGTCATTCTTGGATGAGATGCTTCCAACAGGCAGCAGCAGCTGCAAAGTTGTAAATGAAAGCTGAAGAAAACAAATAACCCATGCTCCTGTCTCCTACTATTATGTATAATTGTTATTTGCAGATCACAAATCACGCAGCACAAAAAAGGCACTGCACAGTCAGTTAGATTGTTTTGCAAATTATTATTATTATTTCAATCACGCTAAGGTGTAAGGCAACAAAACCTCTCACTCTGATAAGCGAGCAAAAATGCACAAAAGGAAACAAAAACAAATAAACTGGTATAAACAAAATATTCTAAAACATTAATGTCATAACTGAGAGTCAGTCAAACTGGAAAAGTTTTTTCTTGAAAAGATGCAATTTTGAAGAAAAAACTATGTCTTCAAGCAAGGAATTCCACACAGCAGGTAGCCTATGCGATTACAAATAATGGCGAAGCTAATTAAGTAGATATTAACTTTTTGTTTGGAAGTGTCTAGAGCACCGGCAAACCTTTAATAGAAACAAACAAGCAGTTCGGTACAGCAGCGTTTTGAGAATAGAAACTGGTCCCATGTCATGGCGACGTCATATATAGAAACAAACAAAGCAGTCCTGTGCAGCAGCATTTTGATTATAGAAACCGAGCTGGTGCTCTAAACATGGCTTTTTTGTTTTTTTCACCAATGCTGTTCTTCCATTTTCTTTGTTGATTGTTATCGTAGTTGATGTGGTGTCTTTGCTGTTATTACATTTCTTTGCAAATTTGAACAAATGAAAAACAACAGTTGATTGAATATTTGCTACATATTTTTGTAGATTCACAATGAAACTCTAAAGGGCTAGCAGTAAAGACTTTACATAAAAAACTAGATTGAGCTTTGTTACGAAAAAAAAAAATCAAAAAATGATGCATTGGTACCAATAGGCCTAGGACAGGCAACCTTTTTCCGTCTGAGTGCCAAAATTGGCTAAAATCAATGGTCAAATTTTTCTGCTAGCCAACCAACACAGAACAGTTGGTAAGTTTGTGTTTTCCCCTGAAAATATTGGTGAAGAACAAAAAAAAAGGTCTTCTTGTCTGCAGATGTCCGGTTTTCCCCTAATAATATCAGTGAAAAGCAAAAAAATAAGGTCCTCGCGCCCTCAAATGTCCTACAAAAAAATTAAAGGGCCATATGTTGGTCAGTGAGACTTCTGCTGCTGCTTTTCTGTTGACTCGTTTCTGTGGCCTGGTCCATGCGCCAAGTTCAGCTCGCACGCCAGAGGTTGCCCATACCTGGCCTAGGCCCTATACTGCTTTAGGCTAAAATACTAAAAAAAAATACTAAAAATTACACACTTACACAGTGGGTAATTGGGTAGATTAATACAGATTAAACTAGTCTAGACAATATCTGTACGGATGCAGCGTTAATCACTCAACCCTGGTCAGCATGCAATCTAGACTAGACTCTACCAGTAGGGTACCGGTACATCTGCAGACAAGCCTATATCGAAGTTGCCATCTCAGACTGCTACCATAGCTGCCAGCCTATATACTCTGTACTGCACATGTACACTCCGTAATTTAACTAGTATATCGTACACTTCTCAGTTTGTCTAGTCTATAACTTAATTCTAGTCAAATATCACAACCAACCTGTTACCTGAAATCAACTTCACTTCATTTTTAAATTGTCATTATTAGATTACCGTAAAATTCTAAGTTGCGCAAGGGAACCGTAAAACGGATAGAGCAGCCATTTTTTTCCAATCAAAACAGAGAACAAGAAATAGATGTGATGAAATTCCATGGCAGCGCGCAAGCTTTTACAATCTGCAGGCAGGGTTGAAAATATCGATTGGAAATCGATATCGCTATTTTTTTGGTATCAAATTTAAAATTTCTTTACTTTTTATATTTATTATCGAATGCGCCTTTCCCCACTTTTTTGTCAGGTAAACCTGTTGTAGCTTCACATAATGTACCACCTTAAGTCACGAACCCAGGTTTTCTGTTTCAATAAGCCAGATGTAATCGTGCACTGTGATGTTCTGCGTAACAGTAATTAACTACTGTGCTTGCGAAAAAACGTGAAGTTTCCGAATGTTGAGCGCTTCGAGATTCACACAGAGTTTTGAGTTGAATGCGTTTTGATGCAGCTGTTTAAGTCGTTCTGTTGTATTTGATTTTTCTTTATCCTAAGTTATAATATATGCAATAAGTAAAGTGCGTGTATGTGACTTGGCCGGGATAACGAAGGCAAAAAGCTTAGGCGGAGATAGAAAAAAATCGATATATTTAATTTAATTTAGAATTTATTATTTGTTGTCGATTCATGATCAGGGCGTCGAACTGCTTGAAATATCGCTCCAGTTTAGGTTCAAGTTTCGCAAAATTCATTTTTAGCGGTTTAGTTCCGGTTAGGTTTTTCGTCGTTTGATTTTGAAGGTTCAGTTCCGTTTAAAATTAAAAATACTTTGAATTATCAGGTTCAGGTTCGTAGAAGCAAAAGTTTAAGGGTTCAAATTCGGTTTGGGTTGAAGAATTTGAAACCGTCAATTCGACTTATGTTCTGTTACCAGAGATGGGCAGTATCGAGATACTTGTATCGGCAATAAGTATCGCGCGATACTTTTGTATCGATATCGGTATCGATTAAGCATGTTTTTGTGTATCGCCGATACAAGTATCTCGATACTGTTTTTGAGTACGATCAATCTTGTCAGGTGTTGACTGTGTGTTCATTTACGGCTTCTGAAGAATGTGAAATGAAGCTAAATTCCCTCATTAATTCAAAGCGACGTACTGTCCGCAAATTTCTCTTATCACCAGCCTATTTGCAGAGCTGGGCCCTAAAAAAAAGTTCAAAGCGTAAACGCAAATTGCGCAACCGATTTTTTCAAGCACAAAACGCAACAGCAAAATGCGCAACCGAATTTTTGGAAGCATAAAGCGCAAATGCAAATCGCGCAACCGTATTTTTAAAGACTTGTAGCGCAAATGCAAATTGCACAATTCTATTTCTGCAAGCATAGAGCGCAAATGCAAATTGCGCAACCCAAATTTTCCAGACTAAAAGCGCAAACGCAGATTGCGCAACCCAAATTTTCCAGACTAAAAGCGCAAACGCAAATTGCACGACCCAAATTTTTCAGAGTAAAAGCGCAAACGCAAATTGCTCAACCACAAATCGTTTTGATAAAACGCAACTGCAATATTGGTTTTCGTAACTCAGGACTTAACTAAGATGCCCTATCGGTGGAAACAAGTTGCAAAAATATTTCAAATAGTAACTAGAATCCACCCTAAACTAATGGTAGAAATGACAATGCCAGGGGGTTTTAGTCCTGTATGTACAACAGGAGTTGTCATCGGTCGAAGGAAATAATGGTAAAAGCACTCAGTATGTTTTTACCTATAATCTCTATTACCTTTGGCACAACCTTAGGTTAACTAAAGCTAATCGGTACAAAAACCACTTAGCAGTAGCTAGGCTACCCATGAGCCATTACCCAAACACTAGGCTAGCAGCACAGTAGAAAATTTTATTCCTTGCAACGAAGAAAATTCAAAGCACTAGGCAAATAGCACATCAGACATAAGAAGTCTCCGGCCTGGCTGCATTCATTTTTAAAAAATTGAGAAAAATATGAGTATCAGTTCTGCCAGGTTTGACGTGTCACGTTTTCAAATGCAGCGGTTTCTGACATACTGAAGTTCAAACCTGACCTCTTTGTCCCGTATTGCTTGTATCCTTGAGACTATAGACAATAAGTTAGTTAGCATAAGAATACTGGAATAGTCTTAAAATACTAAGCAAAATGGGACAAACAGTTCATTTTTGAACTCCAACATCTGAAACCGGCTGCATCTGAAAACTTAAAAGCTTGGCAGAACTAATTACTACATACTTGGTAGGCTACCGTAGGCCTATCTTTATTTATGCCGATTGGTATTGAATGCTGTAAGCTTTCCTGTAGGGCCTATTTCCTATTATGAGTGTCAATAAACTGTAAACTATTTCTGTAGGATAACCTACCAAAGCTGCTGCTGGCCGATTCCACGTGGTTTTTATTTAACTTGTGACAAAACTGCGGTGTCGGTGCGACCAAAAATACAACTGCCTAAAAATTATTCCACCGAAACCGATTTATTTATTTTTGGAAAGGTAACCTGGCTTTGCGGTTGCGCACTTCAAAGAAAATTTAATGCGCAAGTAAAGCGCAATTAAATTTTTAATAAACAATGCGCAAGTGCAAATTGCGCAATCGAAAAAAAAGACCTTAAAAGCGCAAATGCAAATTGCGCAAGCAAAAAAACATGAATGAAAAGCACAAACGCAAATTGCGCAAGCAAAAAAAAGTCAGGTAAAGCGCAATTCAAATTTCGCAATTGCGCAATTTGAGCAATTTGCGAAATTTGCGCACTAGTTTACGCATATCCCAGCTCTGCCTATTTGCAACTGTTTCGTAACGTCATTGAAGGACGTTATTGTAAAATGGTAACACGTCCCAATTAACAGCTCAGATGGCCGAGTGGCAGGGCCGGATTTACCAATAGGCTAGGCAGGCTGAAGCCTAAGGCCTCGGTGAAATAAAGGGCCTCGTCACGAACAATGAAGACCTTTTTTGTTGAAATTTTTTTGAAACCTTTTTTTTCAAAACCTTTTTTTTGAAAATCGACCGTAAAGACCTTTATAAGCCTAGCCGCCTAAACGTAGAGACAAGACCGTATTTAGGGAGGAGCATTGTGCCACGCCTTCCCCCTCCTTTGACTCTGCCTTTTAGTAAAAAAGAACAAAATTAATGGTGCCAAGTGACTAAAATAAGCCAGACTCTTTTGATGGTTTTTGTAGCTTATGGCCAGGAGGGTAGGATCAGGGGTATGCATCCTCCCACCAGACATTTTCATAAATGTTTTTGAAGCATGCAATTTTTTTATAAGTTTGAACCTCTTCTATAGCAATAAGAAATCGTGCGAAGAAAATGCATCATAATTGGCAAAGCCCTCAGAATTAGGGTCAAAACGTTTAAACAAAATTTGCGCGAAAATTATTCAAAAAGCTCTAAAATGACCATTACAGCATGTACATTTAAAAAAATTTTCCGGGGGGCATGCCCCCGGACCCCCCTAAAGCCTTTTCTGTGTTTCTGCGTAGAGATGAATCTGATCGTTGCTCACTAGGGCCTTATTGATCGAATAGCCTAGGGCCTCTGATTGTCTTAATCCGACCCTGCCGAGTGGTAAGAGCGTCCGCTTCGGTAACTGTAGACTGGGTTTTGATTCCGAATCAGATCAAACCAATGACTTTAAAATTGGTATTCACAGCTTCCCTGCTTGACGCTCAGCATTGAAGGGACAGTGTGGAGAACAAGCCGGCAAGTTTACTTGTTGTGCCGTTGGAAAAGGCACTTAGCGGAATTCCCCCAAGTTGGTGTGGTAGACAGATGGCTGGTAACTCCTAAGCGAGCTCGTATAGCGCATTGATCGCTTTCTCGTGATAGGAGGATAAATATGCAACAAAATATAAAAAACAATACGTGATATTTTTACGTTTTGCAATTGTCGGCAGATTGCAAACTTGTAGCAGTTTTTTTCATTTGTAAACCAATTTTTTGATTGATATTTTTTCCTGATATTGTATCGAGATACTTGTATCGGCGATACAAGTTTCGATTTAACACCTCTTCAAAGTATCGTGTATCGGTATCGATTAACTCTATTTTCAAGCATCGTGTATCGATTAACTCAAAAATTGAGTATCGTGCCCATCTCTGTCTGTTACACAGCTACGTGCGCATTTTTTTCAAAAATACTCGTTTTACTATTGAGGCTGACTGTACTTTTTAAGAAGCTACTGTAGCTCATAAGCAATGTCCATAGCGGCCGAAATATACCTCAGATTAACTTTAGATGTCCTTAACTGCTGTTATAGCTACCATAACAATCATTTTTTGAGAAAAATCTTTTTAAGAACTCACACGATTTAACGTAGCGAATGCTTTTTTAGTCTAAAATTGATAGCGCAACCCAAAAAAGGCGCTACGCTCTGGGTTTAGGTTGGACAAAAATTATTTTATCGGTTTACATCCGGTTAAGGTTCAGGAGTTTTGATGACCTTGGGTTCAGATTTGGTTCACCTCTATTAAATTATAAAGGTTACGGTTCGGGTTCAATAAAAAAAGCGTTTGGGTTTTCGGTTTACGTTCCGGTTCGGTTTGACGTCCTGGATTCGTGGCGCTCAAACAAAAATGCAACACCAAATAGCTAACGACAATCAACAACAGGCAATTGCGAAGTGACCATAGTGGTCTGTAAGTCGAGCAGCAACCCACTGGAAATTAATTACATCTATAGCTAAAAGTCAGGTGTCGCATTGGGAAAGGAGTCCACATTTTATGCAATCAGAATAGTGTTGAATGTCCATTTATTCAACTACGTTTCTAATTTAAAACAATGAAATTTACTTAATTGGAAGATATTTATTTAAAAGAAACTTTTTATACTCTGTTTTAAATTTATTAAAAGGTGATTGTTTAAACGGTTGTGGTATTTCATTTCATATTTTAGCCCCCATTTATTTAAAAGATTTTTGTGATCTCGTTGTAGAGTATCTAGGTATGGTAACTGCCTTTGACGAATGATTACGGTTGGAGTGAGTATGAACGTTAGACACATAAGAAAAGTGATTACTAAAGTGTGTCGGCAACATTTTGTGAACATACTGACACATGAGTTGTGCTGTTTCATACTGATATAGATCATCTAGCCTGAGTATTTTCGATTATAATATTGCGGAGAAATTGGTTCAAATTTACTCGTTTTTGTCATAATTCGTATAACTTTGTTTTGCAACATCTTTAATTTCATTTATATTTTTTTTTGTAGCATGTTTATCCTCCTATCACGAGAAAGCGATCAATGCGCTGTACGAGCTCGCTTGGGAGTTGCCAGCCACCTGTCTACCACACCAACATGGGGGAATCCCGTTATGTGCTTTTCCCAACGGCACAACAAGTAAACTTGCCGGCTTGTTCTCCCCACTGTCCCTTTAATGCTGAGCGTCAAGCAGGAAGCTGTGAATACCAATTTTAAAGTCATTGGTTTGAGCCGACTCGGAATCAAACCCAAGTCTACAGTTATCGAGGCAGACGCTCCACCACTCGGCCATCTGAGCTGTTTATGAATATAGGACACACAAGTTGACGCCCAAGCAGGTAAAGCTTACAGAAGATGGATGGACTGAAGGGAATAGTAAAGGATTGTCATAGTTTTAGTTGGAAGATATCTTGACAATCTTGCTATCATACCTACAGAGCGAGAAATTTTGGATTTTAGGTAAGTGATATGCTTATTGAATTTCCAGGTATTGTCAATTAATATTCCCAGATATTTAGCAGATTTCAAGGGTTCTACAGTATTTTCTCTTGATTAAATGTGAAGGACATAGCATAAGAGGAGCAGTTTTGCGAATGTAGGGAGATATTAATAATGATTTTGTTTTAGATGGCTTTACAATCAGTGAATTAGACGCCATCCATTAGAAACTCTAGAGCAGTGGTCGGCAACCACCGGGCCGCGGCCCGGTGCCGGTCCGTGTGAGGTTTGTTACCGGTCCGTATGCGTTTTCAGAATAAATGCTTGGAGTTTAAAACATTTTTATAACGTGAGACGCAATTTTGGGACGTTTTTGTAAAAATGCTAAATAACTCAATTCTGGTGATCCAGTATGGCAAAGTTACTCAATATCACAAAACTAACCAAATTGAAAAGTCAAATCTTTTAATTGAACAGCGAACATTTGATTATGCTGTCATTTTATCGTAAATCTTTTGTAAATCAAACAGCGCTTGGTTAAGAGAAAGAATAACGTTAAGAATCAGGTTTGAGAAGCTACTATAAAAAAATTGAGCAATGCTGCTGCAGCAAGATTGAAAAAGTTTAATACTCTGGTCAGAGTAATACAAGATCGAGATTTTCAGTTCTGAATAAATTAGGGCTGCGGGATTTAAAGATTAATTAATCGATTAATCGTTAATTTACTTTAACGGTTAAATTTTTGTTTCTCGGATTAAACTTTAATTTTTAGCCCATCTTGATTATAATGTAAGAGAATCCAGCGAACAGCGAAACATTGAATACAACTCTGGATTTAGCGCAATTATGCAGAGCAGTTACGCATGTCGTTAATCTGTCAATCAATATTAATAAATTTGTCAATCAATATATCAATCAATATGAAGAATAAATTTGTCAATCAATATTAGTGCAGAAGCTTTGATTTAATCGAAAATAACTATTAATTAATTGTTAATTTATTAAAAGTTAACTATTGAAAATAAATTAATCGTTACCACCCCTAGAATAAATATGAGTGTTTTATTGCTTAAACATTTTTGATTTTTTAAAGGCCGGTCCGCAAAAACAATTCAGTTTCAAACCGGTCCATTGTGCGAAAAAGGTTGCCGACCACTGCTCTAGAGAGCTCGGAGTCTGTAGCTTCTTGAAGTATTCGTGTATTAGGTTATAATTAGAGGTAAAAAAGAGTTGGAGGTAACAAAAAGATTAACGTTATAGCATGCAGGTATGAGAAGGGAAGTTAAAAAAAACAAGAGTAGGCATAGTTGCAACGCCCAAAATCCAAATTCGAAGTTTCACAAGAATAAAATCCAAATTCGAAATAATCCCGTCAAACTTGGCATTTTTCTTTTAAAATTCGAATAATAACTAGGCTAGGGTAGAGTGGGGTAAAAAGCCTACTCGGGGTAAAACGCCTATGGTCCTTATTAGCAAATATATTGAATATTATAACGTCATATTACCCTCCTATCAACATGTTTACCTGCGCTGCTTGTACGTGTGTTTGGACAGAAAGAAAAAAAACTGGTAAAGTTTTATGATAAATTATTAATTTTCTGCAGATTTGTTATAAGCATGCTTAGTGGGTTAACTGACAAGCTATGGTGTCGCTCTTAACGTATTTACGCGAATTGTAACAACTGTACGCTAAAGATTATTGTGATTCTTTTAGGTTTTGATGGTTATTTTTGATAAATTGCCTGAAGCACCTGATAAATCCAGGTTAATTAAAAATGGCTACCCTTGGTTTAAAAAGCCTACCATGCATAGGGGGCAAAACGCCTGCTGTAGGAGTTTTGCCCCAGGTACGGGGTAAAACGCCTTTTTTAATAGAAAAAACAAATCTCGATTTTTGGCTTACTTGTAATTGTTCCGAATTCGTAATTACATTTTTTTGATAGAGTATCACTTCGTGCACACATACAGCTGGGAAGTTGTTTTTTCCTGTACCGTTGCTGTAAGTTATAACACATTTTCCTTAAAGTAGGCCTTTTACCCCTCTCTACCCTATGCTTCCAAAATCTAAATCCATCGAAAAAAAATCAAAATCTGCCAATACTACCAAAATTTGGTCCGGTTAAATCCTATTCCAAATCCGTCCACGTCTCCAACTCATAAACAACGTCTCTTTATTTTATTATTATCTACGTCGATTATAGTATTACATGGAATAGAAATTGCTGTATCCTGCTGGTAGATTTTGCTTTTCAAATTTTAAACCTGACAATTGCCTAAAGGCTTCTGACGGTAAGAGCCTGAGACCTAAGAATCCTGATTCTCAGGCTTGCAATGAATCACAGAAAGAATTCTTGCTTCGTTTTCGTTTCGATATCAGAAATACTTTCGTGAACCAAGTTACTTCTTGAATTGTTATTGTTGGTTTCTCTCAACATGTATTTTCCACGATTGGCAAAACTGTAACGTACTATTGCAACGAGGAACAGCAGTAGAGTTACACAAGCCGCAATTGAAGCACCTAAAAATTAACAGATAAACAATTAAAGAAGAAGTATGGTATCTCAATCTCAGTAGGGCTTCATTAATATGATGTGCAAATAAAATAACGTGTAAATTAGTAACGCAGGATGTTGTGTAGGATACCAGGTTTAACAAGTTAAAGTTATTACACCAACAATATCTACCAGCAGTTTTTGTTTTAGTAGCAAAGAAGTCCCGGCTTTAACTATTCTAGCACTGGATGTGACACAGGGTAAAAGCAATCTAAATCGATTAGGAAAAAACGTCGAGTAAGCCTGCTCAGTATTGAAGGTTATCGTTAAAGGTCGTGAGTTCTTGGCATCTTTAATTAATTTTTAACTAGGCTACCAATCCTGAATCGGAAATCACAACTTTTGTTTTACTTTCATCGCAAAACTTGTTAAAAAAACCATCAACGCACGTTTTTTTAACAGAAGAAAACGAAAAAAAAACTTGTATCAAAATTTCACGTCGAAAATCGGTACAGCAATGAGACGGATTATAAAATCCAATCCAATAATTACGGATTACAAAATAAACACGTCAAGAAACAGCGTTGGGCACGGAGCCGGATGCATTTTGCAAAACCGGAGTCGGATTCATTTGCTGAAAGAAAAACAGACCCGGAGCCGGATTGAAACATAATGAAATTAAACGCTTAAAAAATTTTTCCACGATATCACTCAGCTTTTTAAGTTTGACAGTTAGCACTTAGGTTTCGAAGCGGATTCGGATTCTCAAGTTTGTCGGTAAACAGGTTTCAGAGCGAATTCGGAGTCTTACTCTTCAGACCAAGGCTGCGGTCTCGACCTTTTGACCGAGTTCAAGTTCGAGGGATATTTGCTAGTCTGAGTTCAAGTTTAAAAAATTTTATTTTTCTGGTTCGAGTTCGGCAAAAATGATCGATTTCATCGAGTTCGAGTTCGCAGCCCTGCTACAGAGTACAAGGAATTAGTCCTAGTAGTGCAGTATCGGTAGGCCTACCGTAAGTACCGAAATTGCAAATGTGAAATCATTCAATTTATACTGTAACAAAAAATCAAAAGTAAAGTTCGTTTTGCAAGATTCGAATCGATAAATTTAAAGCACTCAATTTGTGAACTCGAACTCGATTGTTTTTTTTCGAGTTCGAGTTTAAAGAATTTCATTTTTCGAGTTCGGCAAGAACGATCGAGTTCAGCGAGTTTGAAGCCCTGCTTCAGACTCGGAGACAATTTTTCGTGTCTCCGCCCAACACCGTCAAGAAACAATAGCAAAGTTTAGCAAGCTAATGCCGTGTCAATACATTGAATGAACTGTGGAGAAAGTGGTTCAGCACGTGATGACCTTTTTTTTGGTCTTCACCTGTTTTCAGTGGGAAAAATAGCAGCTCTACGAACGTGAAGGCTTTGTAGGGACTGTGTCTTTTTTCGGACATTGCCCGATTTTTTCTCGATGTCCAAAATATTTTAAGCTATTTCGGACAAGATGTCCGAAAAATTTTATCTGGCTCAGAGCAAAAGTTTTCCCACGTTTTTCGTTTGTACAGCTATAAAGTTTCCACCCGATAAGCGTCAGTCTAGCCTTGTAACAATCAATTACCATCGCTTGTTATAACGCTCGTCGCGTTTCAGTTTCACCGAAAAAGAGAAAATTATTTTTGCAGTTTTACCATTTAAATCAAGTCTTGAGAGTTTTTGTTGTGCTAGCGTTCAAAATGTAGCGCACGTAATTCCGCGTGTTAGCAGATGCGTAAACGCCAGTCGTTTATGTTAATCAGGGATGGCAGTCGCATCAAATCGAACGTTTTCTTCCCCAAAAATATCGCATCCAAGAATCGCATTGAAACTCATGGAAAAAATCACATCATAAATTGCATCGGGTAGCCTATATGATGAAAAAATCTGCGATTTTTGTAGATCGAGAAAATAAAAGTAAAAATGTTTTAGGAGATGATACCATTCATGCCATTCTGGTTCTTCGTGCTAATAATTAGTTATGTTTTTGCAAGAACTTTTTGGGCTTTACGCCGTTAAATATAACTGGCTTGATGATACTGATCATCTGTAAATAATTTTGTACAATGTGAGAGTTAAAATTACTCAAAAACAAGTCGCACAAATAATCGCAAAAGCACACACAAAAATTGCATCGAAAAAAAAAAAAATATTAAATAATCGTAACAAAAATTGCAGCCACAACATGCTTCACATCGCATCGCAATTAGACGGTCGTTACAAATATCGCAGAACCTCTTCGATGCGATTGTCATCCCTGATGGTGATTGTCATGAGACTCATGATTAATATTCGACGGTCAAAAACAAACAAGAACGCGTTTTTAAAGTTGAAGAATGCACTCGATTAAGATTTGAAAGTTTTGCTTCAATTTGCAAGCGTTTAAAATTTCACTCACGTAATATCACGCTGACACGCTGTAAATTCGACAGTCTTTTCCAATTGAAAAGTTTATCTTATATAATTATATCATATCATTAGTCCTTACTGAAAGCAAGCAAAAAAGGTGGAAAGCTAAGCGTAATAACGTCAATAAGAAAAGCACAAAAAACGCTTAATGCCCTAATTCATTTAAAAAACCAATTGTTTGTTAAAGCTGCCGAATTAATTTTAAAATGTCCGAAATTTTTCTAGTCATTTCGGACAAATGGTCGAAATTTCTCCGCGAAAAAAAAAAAAAAACCAGAGTGGGGGCAATTTGGACCCACACTTTCCGAAAAGGGGCGATTGTGTAAAAAGGGTTTAACCCTAGAGTGCATGAAGGGGTCTGTGAGACCCTTTACGGTTTTTCGCCTTGCGTAGCTCCTACAGTTTTCACTCGACTAATCCCAAATTTTCTGACTTTTATTTTTTTGAGCTGAACTTTTTGACTATAAAGTTTCGATACAAAGCAAGTTTTAGAAATAACAAAAATTACACTTATTACATTACTGGATAAGGAGGGTCTCTCAGACCCCCACGCATTTCTTATGAAAAAACTGGGCCTGCTTCTACGAAACTTGTTGGATTTCTATATTTATTCATGAAATAGAATAGCCATTGTCACAACCAGGGCCGGCGCTAAGAAGGGCGGGGGAAGGGGAACCTAACCCCCCCAATAAACAAGCTTACTCTTTTGAAAATAGTGGCTTTTGTGCTTAATTTCAAACTTGGGCCCTCCTTGATAAACGCTTGACTCCCCCAAGTCGACTGTTCTGGCGCCGGCTCTGGTCACAACAATGTCTAATTGCGTTATTCAAATATTTTGAAACACCCCACGAGAAGCAGTTTCAAATAATACAAACAGGGCAATTAGGAACGATTGCCATAAGTGAGCTTTATCTGTATTCTATGCAGAAAAAAGGACCAAATCGGTTAGACTATTATATAATATTGAGCCAGGGCAGATTGAAAATGACGGACCTACCAGTGAAAACAACAACTCGTGACTGTTGATGAGGAGCTGTACCCATTTACAGGCAGTTGCCCATGCATACATTCAGTATATATCGATATGTATAAAAAGCATGCTAAACAGCTAAACATGGTTTGGAGTTTGGAACGCTAGCTGATGCTCAATCATACAGTATTACATTTCGTGCGTATCTATATAAACATGGGTGAAAATCCTAGAGGGATGTATCCCCTCCAATAATCCGGCAGTTAACCTCTCAATATTTTTCATGGAGGTGAAAACTTACCCACACGATGTGTAGTAAGCCTCGAAAAATAATCAAGTATGCTAAATCATCCCCCCCCCAATGCTCAAGATAAATTTGCACTTCTGTATATAAACCGGGAAGGACCAGAAAACTGATCGCGGGCCACGCAGTTTAGAAAACGTGATAATGAATGCAACAAGACATGTCACAGAAGACAGAAATGTTACAACAGACAATGATTTTTCACGTGCCTATCCCTTGCAAGGTGATTGAGAAAACGTAATTTGACATTTCTATAGGCACTATAAAACTATGAGTAGTTAGTTAGTTAGTTGCATATTTATCCTCCTATCACGAGAAAGCGATCAATGCGCTATACGAGCTCGCTTAGGAGTTGCCAGCCATCTGTCTACCACACCAAGATGGGGGAATCCCGCTAAGTGCCTTTCCCAACGGCACAACAAGTAAACTTGCCGGCTTGTTCTCCACACTGTCCCTTCAATGCTGAGCGTCAAGCAGGGAAGCTGTGAATACCAATTTTGAAGTCATTGGTTTGACCCGACTCGGAATCAAACCCGAGTCTACAGCTCAAGAGACAGACGCTCTATACCACTCGGCCATCTGAGCTGTTAGTTCTTCTAGTACTTCTAGCAATATGAAGTGACCACAACCGGGAGCTTTATTCAAGCAAGTTAGCAAGTTTTCGTTCACTACTGTTGATCATAATTCCAACACAAAGACTGCTTACTGCTGCAAGGATGTCCGTTATGCGTAAAACACTGCCAATATCTGCTAAAAACTGCTCACTTGTGTATGAGCATTTTATTTAAAACGGTGTAGGCTAAGACTAAAGAGGAAAAGTACAGCCACAGTAAATCTCAAAACTGGACGTTTCGACACATATTCAGCTGTCATCATTTGCGATGTAAGCAAAGCAGTACAAAACTGAAAGAAACGTACTGCTTTGCTTACATTGCTGATGACGACAGCTGAATCTCTGTTGTCAAAACGTCCAGTTTTGCGATTTACTGTGGCTGTACTTTTCTTCCTCTTTAGCTATTTGCATCCCATAATTATTGTATTCCGGTGTTATAAGGCTATGTTTGTCTGTATTTAAGTTCACAGTGCAGCTACCCTAATGTTTTTTCAACCTTTTAATTTAATTTTACAAACGTCTTTTCTAATCATTTTTCATTAAAAGCTGATAGAATTTAGGTGGGAGCTTTTTTGGACGAATTACATGAAATTGAGTCAATAAACATACTACAAAAATTAAAGAACTGACGAGCATCTAAACCTATTCTTTTGGGCAGTTTATATCACCATTTAAGACTTGGAATATCCTTTTTGACCACCCATGTAAGTGTTGCAACGCCCTTTATCAAACAAATTCATGACGATACAACGTTCTATATTCAAACTACCAAGTTATCCGTATAGTTTATCTAAAGCCATACTAAAACCCAGTTTTCGGACGCTGGGGTCTCACAGACCCTTTCATGCACTAACAGACACAAAAAAAGTCATGCACTCTAGGGTTAAAGTATCAAGTGGCGTGCCAGAAAAAACCTGCGGCGTGCCACATCTGGAACGCGTGCCATAGGTTCGCCACCCCTGCCCTAATTCATTTACAAAACCAATTGTTTCTTAAAGCTGCCGAATTAATTTTAAAATGTCCGAAATTTTTCTAGTCATTTCGGACAAACGGCCGAAATTTCTCAGCGAAAAAGCAACCAGAAGGGGGCAATTTGGACCCACACTTTCCGAAAGGGAGCGATTATGTAAAAAGGGTTTAAAGTATCAAGTGGCGTGCCAGAAAAAAAAACCTGCGGCTTGCCACATCTGGCACGCGTGCCGTAGGTTCGCCACCCCTGGTCTAGACTCTACGTTACATACAGGCTTGTACGGCCTTGTTTGCATAGGCCTACACTACCGAGTGCTGGTGGTGACAATGAGAGTTCAGTTTAAAATGTCAAAACGTACTGTTCTAAAGACTTAGTAAAGTTTTTTTTGTATTATTAGTAGGCCTAGGGCTAGGCTATAAGTTCATCAAGTAAATTTTCGATTCTGTAACAACTTTGCTTACCAATAGCGAAACACCCGTTTGTATTTTCCAATGTTTTGCTGCTGCCAAGAACTTGATCCGTACTGTAATTCAGAGAAATTAAGTTGAAAAAGTCAATTTTCATTGACTTGTTCTCAAAATCTGCAAGAGGGAAAAGACAGAGAATAGGTTAAACATTAAAATCATAAAGTTAAACACAGCAATCACAAAAAATGCTAAGTGTAGGCTACGACGTGATTCTATGCATTACCGATAATTCGATTAAGGAAATTTTCAGAGCTGGGTGTCTCGAGACGTGTACCGGCCTTGCAGTGCTCGCACTGAACAAAAGGCTACATTCAGAGCGTAGCAGCGGCGCCCCAAATCCCCCAATTGGGGAGGCCCACACTCCCCAAAAGGGGCCCCAAACTGTTTAAAAGGACGCAAAGTTGCATCAGTTCAAGAACGAAATTTTGCTTTGAGAATCGCGTTGAATGGGATTTTTTTGCGCTCAGATCCTATATTTCAGTTTTTGAAAATCTTCGCTATCGTTTCCTTTTAAATAGCGTCATAAACTGTTTACTGATGTCATAAAGAGTATGCTCTGTAAGAGTGCGCGTAGGACTTGGAAAAGGAGGCCGCTGCAGAGTAGGATTCAATCTTTTTTTAATTTTTAAATTCATGTATATTAATTTTGAAAAAAATTAAACTCAAATTCATCAACATCTTGTGAGCGGATTAAAAATTTTATTTATTCGCATTTTATCCTTCTATCACGAGAAAGCGACGGAGAGTTATGCGAGCTCGCTTAGGAGTTGCCGGCCATCTGTCTACCACATTTAGATGGGGGAATCCCGTTTAGTGCCTTACCCAACGGCACAACAAGCGAACTTGCCGGCTACCTTCACGCTGTCCCTGCAATGCTGAACGTCAAGCAAGAAAGCTGTGAATACCAATTTTTAAGTCCCTGGTTTGACCGGACTCGGAATCAAACCCCGGAGTCTACCAATCCAGAAGCAGGCGCTCTATCCACTCGGCCATCCGATCGGTTAATTTAATTCAATCCTACCACAGTTCTGTGTAAGCAACCATAATCTGACACCAAATACAAAAGTCCATTAAAAGCGGTTTTGCTAGTTTGACAACGTCTGCTTTTGAAATAGCGCAGGAATTGGACATTGATCCTGTCTTCCTCAATAAAGAAAAAAAGAAGAAGAAAATGTTTAGTCACGATGTAAATGTTAAACATGTAGCTTTTGAGGAAGAGATTCAAAGCAATCTTTTCTAAACAACTGGTGGACCAGGCAATTATATCGATATTAGAAAGTGTTAAGCTGACATGTGATGTCGCTTCTGTCTTTTCATTGCTGTTTACACCCGGCCGCATCGTGCATGAACAGCCATTGTCAGCTACATGGTCTGGCGGTACCACACGCAAGTTCACATCCTTTGCGACGAGTTCGATTCAGGGCTGGAGCCTATTGCATTTGACATATATATACCGGATGGCTGCTGATTAAAACGGCACAAGCTCATTTGGCAATCTCTTTTCAATACCGTTGAACTTTTAATTCAATAGTAATAAGAGATTGCTTGCCTTGCTACTCGAATTTAGGATATGCGTTGTTGCTGTTACCAGTGCTGAACAAAGCTTTAGAAAACTGAAAATTATCAAATGTTTAATAAATCCAACATGGCAGACAGCAGACTATCTTTTCACTTTTTATTTATTGGAATTTTTATCCACCTATCACAGAAAGCGACGGGCCGCGAAACGAGCTCGCTTAAAAGTTGCCGGCCATCTGTATGCTACCACACTCAGATGGGGAATTCCGTTAAGTGTCTTTCCCAACGGCACAACAAGCAAACTTGACGGCTAGCTTAACTCTATCCCTTTAATGCTGAATGTCTAGCAGGGAAGCTGTGAATACCAATTTTGAAGTAATTGGTTTGACTCGATTTGGAATCAAACCCTGAGTCTACCAACCCAGAAGCAAACGCTCTATCCACTCGGCCATCTGACTGGTTCTTCACTGGCCATATTGATGATGATGGTGATGCCATTATCCGGAGTTATCCCCATTTAATAGAGGTGGCCGGGTTGACCTCATGGAAATTGCACGCACTCTCTCTCCATTTCGTTCTATTGTGAGCATCCTTCAAATTCAGAGCAGCTTTCAGTCGCTCTTCTTCTACTTGCATTCTCCACGCTCTTTTCGGTCGTCCTCTCTTTCTTCGTCCCTCAACGTTAAATTCTAAAGTATTTTTCACAACATCACCATCCTCTTTTCTCAAAACTTGTCCCAACCATCTCACTTTACTTGCTTTGGCCATTTTATCTATGGTTTGACTTAAACCCAACATATCCATCATATGATGAAAAATACAGAAGATATCTTGTCCGCTAGTTTAACATCATACATTGCTCTCACCATTGCTCTTTCTGTTCTTCTCTAGATACCCATTTCTTTTTCACTCAAACACCACGTTTCACTGCCGTAGCCTACAACGTTGCAGACCGGACACAACTCTGAAAAACTCTTGCTTTGATCTTTAACAAAAATCTTTTTCCAAGCAACAACTCACTACATTCTGTAAATTTAATCCATCTAATTCTCATTCTTGCTGTAATTGCAGCCTCACATCCTCCACTAGCTATCAACTTGTCTCTCAAATGACAAAACTCATTTATTGTTTCCAACTTTCCACTGCATCGCATAAATTCTCAATTAGTTCCATGCCATCCTCATCTAAAGCTGCACACGAGGTAAATTTTTGGCCAGGTCAGAGGTGACCCTTTTCATGGATGTAGGCCTACACCTTCCGTGAACCCACCTCTCGCAGTTTGTACAAAAGACTGTGTTGACTTTTACTCTCCTTCCGCATACACCACATGGATCAATCTTACTTGCTGTAACTTTCTCTTCCAACCCACTCACCATCATTTTCATCTTATTAGGATTTATTCTCATTTCCTTTTCTTTAAACGCTTTTTTCCATCGCTAGAATTTATTCCTTAAATCTTTCATGGTCTCGCCAACCACGACCAAGTCATCTGCGTATAAAATTTCATTGATTGAACCGTCCTTCACTCTCTCAGCCACTCCATCAACCACAATCGGAAACAGCATTGGTGACAACACTGATCCTTGATGTACACCAACTTTACCGTAGAGCGGTACAGCGCTGTTTCGGGCTATTAGCCTTCATGTATGATACATTCATCTTCCAGAACGAATGATCTTGCCAGGATCACTCATCCTTTCGCATTAATAGATCGTAAAGAATCAAACCTTTGTGGTACGTAGCCACTCGTGTGTCTACGTCACCACGCAAGTCAAATTCTTTACGTGGCTAGGGGGAAGATCAATAACTAAAAAAGCAATGTCCTTTCTTGCCTTCTGGACGGGAAGTCATGACGACTTCCTATTGTTGGGTCGGAGGCTATGTCAGCTCTCCATCACCAACAGTGCAAAGCACCCCAGTCAAACGTACCGTATAGCGGGACAGCGCTGTTTCGGGCTATTAGCCCTCATCAGCCGCCCTCAGGAAAGATACATTCATCTTCCAGAACGAATGATTTTCCAGAACGAATGACCCTTCGGATAAATAGATCTTAAAGAATCAAACCTTTGTGGTACATGGCCACTTGTGTACGTCACCACGCTAGTCAACTCCTTTACGTGGCCAGGGTAAAGATCAATAATTGAAAAAGCAATGTCCTTCCTGGCCTACTGCACGGGAAGTCACCCTGGTCACGAAAAGGACATGACTTGTGTGGTGACGTAGACACACGAGTGGCTACGTACCACAAAGGTTTGATTCTTTAAAATCTATTTATCCGAAGGGATGAGTGATCTGGCAAAATCATTCGTTCTGGAAGATGAATGTGTCTTACCTGAGGGCGGCTGATGAGGGCTAATAGCCCGAAACAGCGCTGTCCCGCTATACGGTACGTTTGACTGGAGTGCTTTGCACTGTTGGTGATGAAGAGCTGACATAGCCTCCGACCCAACAAGAGGAAGTCGTCATAACTTCCCGTCCAGTAGGCAAGAAAGGACATTGCTTTTTTAGTTATTAGCACACCAACATTTACAGAACATTCATCAGATAAAACAGATCTCACCTGGACTTGTGTCTTTGCTTTGTCATACAGACTCATCACTGCTTTCGCCATTACCTCTGGAACTTTCTTCTTTCTCATCGCCCATTTCATAACTTTTCCCGGAACTCGATCAAATGCTTTCTCCAAATCTACGAAACACTTATAAGCCTACATCTTTTTCCCTTTATCTTGATATTCCTCTTGCGTTCTGCGACGAATAAACAGAGCATCTATTGACCCTATTCCAGGCATAAAAACAAATTGCATCTTATTCATGTTTACTAAGCATCGGGTTCTCTTTTCCAGAACTCTTTCCAAAATCTTCATCGCATGTTCTAGCAACGTCACTTCTCTACATGCACCACAACTCGTTATATCTCCCTTCCCTTTAAAAATAGTTACCACCACACTAGTCTTTCATTCTTCTGGCATACTGCCTCTTCCATCTGACACACGTCGACAAAGTTCCACCATCACTTTAATCCCTGTATCACCAGATGAAACTATCATTTCGTAATCTACCTCCGATGGTCCGGTGGCTTTCCCTGACTTCATTTTTCTCGACGCGTTCATCACTTCCTTAACAGTAACTTTTTCAATAGGTACATATACCTCTACTACATATCTACATCCACGTCTGTTACTTGGTCCCATTCATTCATTTTCTTCATTCATAACTCTCTCCATGTGTTCCTTCCATATGATTTTCCTATCTTGTTCCGTAAATGCTAAATTCCCACCTTTTCCTTTCATGCATCTACCGCCTATGACATCTTTCCCATCTATTTTCATTCTTTCTCAACTTCTTTTCTCATTGCACTTGCCACCACCTTCTTAGTTCTGTTTATAATTTTCTTGTATAGCATCTTATTAGCTTCACATCCATCTTTACATAGATCTTTAAAAGTTATTTTCTTTTTCGCCACAGCGTCTTTCACCTCTTCATTCCACCACCACATATTACCTCCATCCTGCCTGACCAACTTTTTCCCATGCAATTCATCACGTGCTTTTAAAAGTCCATCTTTAAAAGATTTTTATTAGTCCTGTACATTTACATCAACCAACTTTTCAACCCTCCTTTCGTACCTTTCTCTCATTATATCTTCCTTCAATTTTCACAGTCTTTTTCTGACAACTCGTTTTATTTTCACAACTTTTTTCAGTTTTTCCTTGTCGATATCAACAACAACCAATCTGTGCTGCAATTCCCAAGGAATGTTTTTGATGTCCTTTAGATATTTTCTTTGTTCTTTCCCAATTAGGACAAAATCAATTTCAGTGGCAAATTCCCCAGCTTTAAACGTGACTTTCGTGTTGTGTCTCTTCTGAAACCAGGTGTTGGCTACGCACAATTCTTTTTCGGCACAAAACTCAAGCAGCATTCTTCCCTTTGCATTTCGCTCACCTATTTCATATTCTCCATGAACACCTTCAAACCCCTCTATTTCTTTCCCAACACGTTCGTTAAAATCCCCTAAACCCAAGACTAATTCATCATTACTTTTTACACTACATTCATCTTTCATTTGATCATAAAATCGTTGTCAATTGAAAATTAATGCCGACGATCTCCAGATTATGATGCTGTCATAAGAGCATCTTCGAACGAAAAAGTGAGCTCTAGACGATTTTAATGGTAATGGATAAATGGGTGTAACAAACAAGTCACAAAATTACACCTTTCATTTTTTCAGAGTGACAACGCGTATATTTTACGACAGTATTCGCATTGTGGTGAGACACTGAGCAGTTATCCCTGAAAAAACCTAAAACAATTTACATCGAAAGCTTAGTATAGGGGCCCTTGAAAGGATTTTAGGGGGTTCAAAGTTGAGCTGCTGCGGCACTGGCTACATTTCAAGTACCGATAGCTTAGCGGTTGTGAAAATTTTTGCATACACAAGATGTCGCTGTTGTATTGGTGCTGAGCGTTCTGAGAGTCTGGCGGAGTTTGTACTGACTCGACTGCACATGGAATTGGCCGAATGGCTGGTGCATTGGGGTCCGGAACTGCCTTCGCGGGCTAGATGCTTGACAAGGTCATTTTCCATGATGCATATATTTCACTACTATTGCTTTGTATCGTACATTTATCCTCCTATCACGAGAAAGCGATCAATACGCTCTTAAGCTCGCTGAAGAGTTGCCGGCCATCTAAACACCAAATTGGGGGAATCACAACAAGTGAACTTGCCGGCTTGTTCTCCACACTGTCCTTGTAATGCTGAGCGTCAAGCAGGAACCTGTGAATACCAATTTTAAAGTCATTGGTTTAACCGACTCGGAATCAAACCCAAGTCTGCAGCTTCCGAGGCGAACGCTCTTATCTCTTACCACTCGGCCATCTGAGTTATAAAAAAAGCTTGAGCTGCAATTTTGTGGCTTAAACAAAAAAAAGACTCTGCTGGAGTCAAAATAATATAAATACACCTTTGACTCGAATTCTCGAAATGTTTTTAGTTTGGCCCCAGGATTGACCTTCTTTCCTTTACCGGTTTTTTCATGACTTTTCGCAGAAACCTTTACTACCCACTGTGTAATCCTGATAACCAGTGGAGCTATTCAGCCGGTTTGCAACTGTTTTTAGAATTTTATCATCTTGGAAAACCGGATGCTAAAAATATTATCGCGTGCATTCAATTTTTGCTTGGAAAACGGGTTTATTTTACTGCTCTTCAGACCCAGTTACTGCAAACTTTCAATTGCACCAATGCTACTAATATTTTGTTAATTTACTTGAGAGGAGCAAACGAGTGCTTATTTTGGAACAAAAGAGTAGGCCTGTATCCTTGGCTTTCAACTACACGACCGATCAGTGCGTTGGGAGTAACGTGTAATAATTGGAAATGGTACCGGTACCGTACCTCATCTGTACTGTCCAAAAAAGCTATTACATTGCAGGTATTTAGTGGCATTTTTATTCTCCTATAACGAGAAAGTACCTGAGGTGCTATAACACCCAACAACTAACGTAGCAGTCGCTGTCCACCAAAGATAATGAATTTTGTTAAACATCTGTCTCACTCTCAGACGAACTCAGTACTTCGGTACCTCTTCCTAGGAATGCCAGCTATTTACGAACTTCACTTCATGCCTAACGTTAAACAGGGAAACTGCGGAGACCAGTTTCAAATTCTTTTATTGGGAGTGACTAAACTTAATACTTCTGTCGTTGTCCCATAAGTTAAGAAAATAGATTTTACGTACCAGAAATCTCATTTGCAGTCGCTGAAACATTATTCACGATGTAAGTTTTGTTGGACATCTCACTTGCGGAATATAGAATTTGCTTTGCCAACACTATGCGAACGATAAAAATGAATTCAAATCTTTTTTCGCTGTCTCTTGCTCCTGTGGAGAAAATCCGTAAAGTATATGGGGTATAGCACTGGCTTAACTTCAAGCCTATTCGCTTAATTTTAAGCCGAGTGGCTTAGGTTTACTCAAAAACATTTAAGTAGACCTAAAAACTGCATTCGCTTGGTTGTTGCTCACTACTGTATGTTGTCACGCCTTCTCGGTTAAATTAACGATCCGTTGAAACACTTTTAAAACAAAATAATAACTTTAACTTCTTGTATAGGATTGGGCAAGCAAACCAACAAATATGAAATGAAAACGGGGAATCAAAATCTTTTGAGCTGGAATTCGAGTAAAGATAGCCAACTCTCCAACAACTTCGTTACTTCGTGCAGTCCAAATCGGATAAATGTTGCACGAAAGCAAAATCACAAAAAATTGCATTTTGTGTAAAGTCTACCATATGCTGTTGGCTGCTATGGGAACACTTCTCTATTTTACTTTTAATTAATGCTGTCTCAAAGGTCTCAACGTCTCAGTTGGTGTGATTGCATCTTAATTCATCACGTCCTACCGCCACCACAGCTGTCGCGCTGCCTCTGCTCGACATCAGCTTGGTTCGGTTTAGCCACAACTAATGGTCAAAGCTACCTGTCCAACCGAACGTCTAACTGGATTTACAAATTGGCCTAAGAAATCTTTCAGCCTCACATTCAGCCCTATGCAGCATCAAAAACTACAAGCTATCCTTTTGCCGTCGGTTACTGCAAACTTGCCTTCCTTGAAATAACAAGTAATTTAAACACTCATCACACCTTGGATCATGTAAACGTAACAATTGCATATCAATGACATATTAATCGCTTATATGACATAAATGACATGATCGAGAAGCAGCTAGTGGTTATTTAACAAAACTGGATGATTTTATGCATCCATTTGCATACAATTGTATCTTTTGATGCAAGCATCTACTGAATATTTTGATATCTTACTCTGTTTGATGAGTTCTCGTTAGCTTTAGAATTGGCAAGGCTCAGAATGCCCTGTTTATAGACACATATTCCCATATAACCAGTGCTCGAGTTGTGAAAACACTTATGGGGGATGGTGCCATAATTTTCGGCCGAAAACAAAGGAAAGAGCGAAAAAAAAAAGTGATCGCCTCCACTGATGTCCGATTTTCGGCGAAAATTCAAGTGAAGAGCAAAAAAAAAAGCTTTTCACACAGAAGTAAAGGAAGGATGGTCATTATTTATAAGGAAATGGTTTACTCCAAAATGGGGATGGTGTTGTTTTCCGGGGGGATGGCATCCCCCATCAACTCGAGCACTGCCTATAACCCAACTACCCAAGCATACTCGTATATATACAATACCATAGTCTACCGGCACTTCAACTGCAGGGCCGGTTTTAAGGCGGGGTTGATAAGGGTACAAACCCAGGCCCACCTCAGAAATAGACCCACTAAACTTTAAAAGCAATTGACGTGATTTTTTTAATAAATAATTTTATGTGGTGCCGCGGTGAAAGATAATTGTGTCAATCGTCTACCACACAGAATGTAATAAGATTTTCAATCCATGAAGAGAGTAAGAGACGTGTCGAAGCAGTTGAAAGTTTGGCTGTATGTAAATAGTCTATAAATTTTGGTCATCAGGTGGCTTCAGTTATTTGTTGATAAGAGATTGCTACATATGCATCTATAAATAATTTAATTTTTTCTTTTGCTTGCGTGCGATATATTGGCATGTACCGGAACTACAATGACTTATGAATGACGTCAATACCGGATACGGAATTTAGTGATGACAAGTTATCAACTTTCTCATAGCTGTCTACACTTCACGCATGAATAAACACGGTGGTCATTATCCTTCAAGTTATTAAAAATTCTTTCTTGCGCCCCACAATTTAACTTCGTATTGCCCAGAACAGCATTAATATGACGAATAATCACAGCTGTCAGTGCTTTCTTTAGCATGTTATGTATCGTTGGCTTACTAGATGCTGTCATTCAGCTATTCATTCTAGGATTTATGGAATCCAACCTTTTGTACCTAAACTGTATTTAGCTCGACCACTCACAGCCATTTTTAGACTTGCTTTCGATGTAAATCTATTTGATTTAACTGAAAGTCGCAGGTGGAAAGTTTTAATTGTGGTTTGATTTTGTCTCGATGCTTGGGTAAAAACTTGCTAGATTGAATATCAACATAATTCACATAGCGAGTAACACTGCGCTTTAATTTTGTGTTACCGGTAAAACCAAACTTAAACTGCGTTTCCCGTAATTGTTTATTATTTATACCTGACAGATGTCTTCTGCAAACATTTGCATAATATGTTAAACTCAACATCAATTTAATATATAGACTTGAACTCGGTTAGATTTTTTCAACCCATATTTTGAAAATATTGTTGAAGTGAATTCACTACTTGTTCTGTTTACAGAAACTCAAATGTCATATGACGGGCTTGTTGATTGGTATTTCTGCTGTGAAGGCTCTACAAAAAGTATTGCTTGTAGTTTGGAGTAGAGTAGGTCATGTCATTTTGCCTTCTTAGAGGATAGGAAAATAGTCGGTGCAGCCGATTAGATTAAGAATTAGTTTTTACAACGATAGTTGAAACTCAACACTATTTTTTTTACTCAACCAACGAAATATGCAACAATTGCACAAAAGTATGTCTGCTACATGCACAAGTTACATCGTAGTTTATAAGATCAGAAAACAACAAAAGGAAAAATACTGATAATTGTAATGTACACAATAAACAAACTTAAACTCAGCAAAAAAAGTACATGATTAGCAAAATTGCTTTCATCGATATTGTGTCATAGGATAAGACGTACTTTTCGAAAAATATGCTAAAAATTTGCTTTCTTAAGGCATTCTTTAATCTTTGTGGACAGTACGCTAAAGGCTTAATAATTTCTGCACACATTTCATGTCAATACAGATTGACTAGTTATCTACGGTATGTGAGTGAACCAACGTCTATTTTAAGCCACCTTAAATTTTTGTAAGCTATGTTCTTACTCAACACTCTTTTACGTGCCAGGCCATTCAACATTGCTGATGGTGTTTCTTGCGAGAGGCATTTGAAAATTTCTTCCTTCTCTTATCCCTACCGACGCTCCGGACAATACATCTGGACGTTGACTTTGTGCAGTGCTGGGAAATCTATTGAATCCATGTCCAATAAGATCGGGTCGGTTGTGCTGTGAGTTCAATGGAAAAGCCGGATTGAACGTGGATTCGTTTTGCGTGTAACGAGTATTCCATCGAGGTGTAAATTGTTCTCCTGTCATATCCGTTACGTCATTGGCCAATGACGCATTCATGGGAGGATACGCCATTGCTGATCTCATTGTGTTCGGATACGATTCATCATCAAGGAATCCTCTACTCCCGCTAGGATTGCTCCACTGAGGAGTATCCATAGGTTCTGGATCTGATTTGATTGTTGATGTGAGTGTCCCAAAATGTTCATTTGCGGATGAATTAAAGTGTGGATTGTAACCGAGCATGAGGTCACTTCCGCCTGGACGTTGGTGTAGAATTTGCTGTTTGATCATTTTCTTAACTTTCGATCTTCGATTTTGGAACCAGATTTTTACCTAAAGTACACATACCTGAAGTAAAAAGTCAGGACGTCATAATAGGTGAATTAAATGCATCTAAAAGTCTATTATATTGAGTGATGCGGCATATTCTTGACTCTAGATCGCTTTGCTATTAATGAATGTGCAGCCATGCAAGGCTTATTTACAGACTACCTGTTGTAGTATACTGAAGGTTCCAGGTCGCCTAGAAACTGCTGCATGTTACAACCGCGCAAGTCAATTAAAGTTTCCAAGCAGTGTTATAATGACAAACAGCTGATGTGTCTGTTTTGCACATTTCACATAAATATGTATCTTGGAGTGGCTCAGTTTTTAAGCGTAACGCTATCGGTGCGGGAGGTCCGAGGTTTGATTCCCGGGTCGGTCAAATCGGCACAGTGTCGCCAATAGTTCGCCACCGTTGCGACGTTTCTTCGGAATTGCGTTGCCCAGGCGCTTGGTTACGGAGATGGGCCTCGCCACTCTTTACACTCTTCTGCCGTAACACTGCGAGTATAATGAAGATTTGATTTGATTTTTTTTTGATTTTTGGTTAGCGGATTTTTACCAAAGTGTCACAGTCATATGTAGTCATTCTATTAACAGAAACAAAGTCGTTTTTTTATGATTATGATACTCAGGTGCAGCCATTTTTCAAGCTACCTTCGTGAAAGAGCTGAATAGTAAATTAAGAAACAGAAGGTAATTGATTTGATCTCCCGCAAATTCCACAAAACCACCGGTTAAACGATGCAATTTGCAAGATATGAATAATTTATAAGATATTGACATCATGAAATTGTTTACAAAATTTGCTAGAATAAAACGAATTTACCACCAGACGCTTGCTCGAATGTAAAAGTTTTGTGCTTATAATGCGAGTTCGATACACAGTCGAGAAAGCGTAACACTGCCAGCGCTTTAACGTCACCGCAGTGATATGGACCGGCGGTACCGCATTCCGGTTACCGATCCTTCGTCACGGGTTCAGTTCACGGCTGAGGCAGATTGCATTTGGCAGGCATAGCAAGTGACTGCTGAGTCGAAAAACGCAAGCTCACTTCGCAGTCTCCTTCAATCACATCTAAATCTTCATTTTAATACAGTATAATGTGAAAATAATCTCAGTAAATTACAGTGGTAATTATATTACGTTTGAAACAGTGCAACCTCAACACTAAGTTCATAGATGGACACCACAACTAGCAACACGAGTAAGCATATTCGGCACGCAACAAATCAAGTTATTGCCCAATAGTTATGTAAAACCTTCTACGTTTTTGGTGTTGGTTCTTGTGTGCGTATGCTTATGTAAGTGTTGCAATTCCCCATACAACGCAGCTTCGAACGACGATTTTAGTAAAAATAATATTTAAAATCGATGGATATCTTCGTTCCTTTTTTTCAACTACTTTTGAATTTATAGGCAAGTGGAAATTTTTTTACAAATCAAATCTTTATCATACTCGCGTTATACCAGATCGAGCCCTCTGTGCTGCAGAAGCTAGAGGTCGCTAGATATTATACTCGAGTTATTACGCCGAAGCGTGTAATGAGTGACGAGGCCTATCTCCGCGACATAACGCCTGGGCAACACAGCTCCTAAGGAACGTCACAGCGGTAGCGAGCCGTTGGTGACATTGTATCCTTTTGATCGGCCCGGGAATCGAACCCAAGACCTATGCACCGATAGCGTGGGCTTAACAACTGAGCTAACCGGCCGGTATTTTTTTATGAAGTCACAATTTATGAATTTGAAGTTGAAATACGTTTATTAACAAATAATTATCAGCAACTACAGTAATTTCCATAAAATGTAAAAGATAGGAACGCTGAAGTTGAACCAAGCCGAAGAAAGCCGAATAAGTTTTGACTTTTGATACACTGTAGAGAGTCGTTCCCCAGTTTAAAACACATTAGCTTGAAGAGAAATGGTTAAATTTTGATATTGGTTCAATTTTACTATGGAGGCCTGTTCGTTTATAAATTATATAATTTTTTTACCGTTTTTGTCATTTGATGTAACAAGTTTAATTTTTTTTCTAAATTGCCTCCAATGGGAGCGATCATAACATTAACGAGAAAATGCATAACAAATGGTTTTAATGGTTCCCTTTGAGCCTATACATTTTTTAGTATTCGAAACCTTTAGGTGAAATTGGAAATATTGTAAGCTAATCGTTTTAATAGACAAAATTGTCTCAATTGTCTTCGTCATTTCCAAACGATTTCAAAGTAATTTACATTTTGATTGGATACATTAATTCACATATAAATCGACATTCGGGCCAAAAATTTTCTGTCATTTCAATCATGGGGACATCAGAAAAACGAAGCTTCAACGTAGTGTCAGAAACATGGAAAGTGTAAGAAATTATTTTTAAAGAATTGTGAAGTGTAGCAAAAAAAAAAACAATTAATTGAGTAGTAAAAATTATACTTAGCCCGAGAATGAAAAAAGTGTAGGCGAAAAAAATATATCAAAATTGGAAAAACTGCGGCCAGCAAAAATTGAAGTCAATCTAAGACCCAAGACTGTTGTTAAAAATTACGAGCACTTGATTTGCATTGGTTTAAATTTTACTTTAACAGAACATGTGAAAGAGCATAGTTTTTGATATGCTGTAAGTTTTACAGTTTACACAAAGCAAAAACAATCTTACAGCATCTTTCTTTAGCGATTGCAACATTTGTCAAGCAAGTGAAAATACTCACTGCTTAACAAGAATTAATTGAGTTAACGAAGTACCTGAGTTTGTGTCACTCCAAGTGATGCCGCTAATTCAGCTCTTTCTGGAAGAGCAAGGTACTGCGTTCTCGAAAATCTATGTGTTAGTTCCCGTAGTTGATGGCTGGTATAAATAGTGCGAGGATTTCTTGTTTTTTTGCTTTTCGTCGAGCCTTGCATTTCGTCTGCAGGACTGCCGTCGCCATTTTGAAAATTGCGAGTTTCGCTCAAACTCGACTGAGGGCTTACGACATGACTTTCCGAGTTACTACAGCAACCATCGCTAGAGTCCTCCGAAATACTTTTGTTGCTTCCAGAAGAGCAAGCATCTTTGTTTTCGGATTGATTTCTTTGTGTCAACGTTGCAAAATAAGACTGCTTCTGCTCTTGCTCAGTATATTTAACCCCGCTGACATTATGATGGGTCTGGGTGTGGTACGCTGATGCATCTGAAAATAAACCCAAACATTAGTTGTAGTCGAATGAATTTACAGTATAACTTTGTTGCCAACATTTATAAACCAAAACTTATAAATCAAACTAAGCCAGAGACGACATTACAACATTGAAATTGCTGTTTGTTTTCGCGCGGAAATTCCACATTAGGAAAGCAGCAATGAATTCAAATGGTTTCAAAATTGAAAAATTTTACTGTTCTTAGAAACACAGTATCGCGGTTCCGTTCCAACAATGTCACTGATACATTCGCTTAAAAAAGCCCAATCATAATGCCTTCTTTTGTTCGTGAAATAGTTAATATTAAAATATTAAGCATAATCGTGGTTCAAGAAATAGAAAAACTCGTTGATATTTAAACGAGCCCCACCGAAATATCCGTTCCAACGCATTAAATTCTTTACTTGCGTAGATAATAAAATTGCTGAAGTCTAACGACGAAATAAGGATGCATGTGCTTTTTTGTAATAGAGTTTAAACGCTGACGAAACTCTACGACTTTAGGTAGCTACCAATTTGCATTTAATTGAATTTTTTTGCTCTATGGTTCTCTTTTGCGTTTTAGATTGTCTACAAAAAGTTTTAACAATAACGTTTATTGGCGTTTTCTTTCTTTTAAATCTAATCGTGTTTAATGCCCTGTAATCCTCTACAAGAAAATTATTCTTTTTTTATAGCGCTGCACAAGCTCAATAGAAGGTGACAATTTATTTTGCTTTTTAAATTGAAAAAAATAACAGAATTACTTAGGGCTCCAGTCGCACCAGAAGCGTCCAGACTTTATTTTAGAAACACTGTGCTATTCCCTTTAATAAACTCCCTTAAGTAGTTATGGATGCCTACCAATTAAAATCTACTGACTGAGAGGTAACCGGTCAGCTATGACTGAACTTATAGATCGGAGAGTCTAGTGAATGGAGAGTGTGGATCGGAACACTCGGGGTTCGATACCGAGTCTCCTCAAACCAGCGATTTTAAAATTGCTTTTCACAGTTTTCCTGCTCAAAGTTCAGTGCAAATTTACTTGCTTTGTTTTTGAAAAAAGCGTTTAACGAGTTTCCTCACTCTTGGAGTCGTGGCAGGCGGCCGGCTACTGCTGATAAAAATTAATCTAGTTTGAGAATTATTAAGTTGTTATATGCTGACAAGTATACTTACTTTGATAAAATCCAAAGATGTTTTCTGGATATGAGTAGTTCCGGTTGTAATAAGGCTGCATTCCAACGTCAAAATCTTGCTCATGGCGTGATTGAGCAGCCAGATGGGAAATAAGAGGCGCATCCGTCATGTCTGCATTTACTCTCTGCTGTGAATGGTAATAATCATCACTTCGACAACGGAAGTTTGAGTGGGTTGCTTTCGATTGCGAATCACATCTCGAATTTTCATCAGTAAACTTTTTTTGGGTTAAAAATTGAGCTGAGATATGCTTATTTTCTTTTTCTTGACTTTCCAGAGGAGTTGTTGGGGTTTTTGATGTTTGGTTCCCAAGTTCTTGCTTTATTCCGGAGTATAAGTACCTTTCACCGTCACACTCTGGACTGATCGAGGATGCAGAGTTGTTTGTAGGCTTTATTTTGTTGTAATGAATATTTGTAGCTGCAGTAGCCATTGGTAATTTCAATACAATAACAAAACATTAAATATTTTTCAAAGTTTTTTTGATCTGTAACGGATTTAAATGGTAGTTTTAGTCTAATATCAGTGACTAAAAACTTGTAATTTTCTGTTGTTTAACCGCTGATACATAAAAAAACTTTCACAGTAGTCTATCAACTACACAGGAATTTTCACAAAGTCTACATTGCAACAGCAGCTTACAAACACGGTTTATTCTGATTCTGTCAGCGACATGGCCTAGTGGTACTTAGAGCAGGTTGCAGATCCGACGTGACGGGTTCGATTCGCGGCTGGAGCCGATCGCATTTGACATATATAAATGCAAGGCGGCTGCTGATTCGAAGAGCGCAAAGTCACTGCGCAGTCTCCTTTAATTACTGTTGAATTTTCCGTTCAATAGGCCTATAATATCTTGAAAATAATCTCAGATTTTTATTCAATTATTTATTTGTAATTACTGTGAAATTTCAACCGGTACTTATTGCTCAAAGTTGCTGTTACTAACATCTTTATTAGCTCATATGTTGCCCTAAAAAT
Organism: Trididemnum miniatum; assembly: GCA_964006365.1. Classification (NCBI taxonomy): domain Eukaryota; kingdom Metazoa; phylum Chordata; class Ascidiacea; order Aplousobranchia; family Didemnidae; genus Trididemnum; species Trididemnum miniatum. Next base: position 7,544,496 of record OZ023246.1, read on the forward strand.
TTATTTATTTATTTATTTTTTTGAAGAACGTTTTGTAAGTGTTACTGCTTTAGCAGATGCAAATACGAAACTCCACTTGAGTTAAAATTTTAGCGTCTCTGGTTCGATTTTTTACTTTAGCTTGGTGGTTTTTAACTCAAAAGCGGTACTTCTTTTCCGGTCTACCTCATCATTGCACTCTTTAAATTTTAGTCCATTATTTTCAAAATAATTTAAGTTATGTTTATTTATTTAATACCGTAACAAAGCAATCAACCTAGTAAACTAAAATGACTTTGCTACTCCTGAATTTTTTTTGGGGGGAATGATTACAAAGTGGTGGATTTTTAGTACATATTTTGTCATTTACAAAAAATTAATTGAGGTGAAGTAAAATTATTTTAGTGAAAATGTCAATATTCATTTCGAAACTTTGCCAAAATTTTGAATTTTGCCCACTGCAAAACGAATACCACACAACGAATACCACACCACTCGTTATTCTCATCCATGCAAGCATACTCTGTCAAGCTTCTATCAGTCTCTGAATACAGTGCGTTTGAAAATTTGAAAATTGATTTTATAAAATGTGTTTAAAGTTGCCAATTTATAAAATCAATACTGAGCACTTACTTTTATTATTAAAAAAATTAAAGGTTATGTAAAACTAATTATTTTGCTATCTTTTTTTATCAGACACTGTATACCTATTCACATACTATAGGAATATCTAAAAAGTATAATTTTTTTCACAGTGATTTTTTGTTGCAGAAAAATTATTTGTGTAAATAATTTTTTGTGTAAATAATTTTTTGACTGACTGCTGCTCAAAAATTTAATTTAACTCTTCTATCCATGAGTTTTATTAACACGAGTTCCGCACAGTCCATCATAATTTACGAAATTTGAACTGACCTGTTGTTCAGCTGACCGACTTACCAACTAGCTCACCCAAACATCCAAACAATCGTCTTGCGTTACAACTGCAAATTACTGTAGTACCTTTTTGATTCACTATAGCTTTTGACTTGAAAAGAACTTTAAGAGATTAACCGACAGCTTACGAGAAGCTATTCGCAAGTCCGTCTTCTGCTATTGGGGTAGTTTTTGGCAGTTTTTCGAACGTTTTTTTGCGGCGGCGAGTATTTAAATCCGTTGACAAATCCCGGTTAGAATTTCATTGCGATTTAAAAAGAGTTTAAACAGATGTAATTTTATCCACCAGCATTTTGGATTTGTTAAAATATTAATTTTTTTTTGTACCAGATGTAAATAAATTTGCTTTGACATTAAATATGGTTTGTGACTAATTAAATCGTAAAAACAAAAATTATTGCAAAAAAAAAGAAGAATTAACGCCAGAAGATAATTTTGAACTTACAGTAGATTAACTATTTTTTCATTTTATCTCAAGTTCAAAGTTTTCTCTTCGCTATTTTTTTGCCAGGTTTTTTAGCAAAAATTTTTATGTTTGTTTTTCCATAGGAGATTGGAGGGTGCGTTCCCCAGTTTCAAGCACCGTCACGGATTTGAAACACTGAATACAATAAATACTGAATAATACTGGAACTGCACAATTTCAAGCCTCTGAAAATTAAAAACAAATTTATTCGCGAAAAAATTGTACTGCAAATGTTTAAAAAAACTGTTTTCAAATAAATTCGTCGTATTTGCAATTAATTTACCGCAAGAAAGTGCTTTTCTTGACGCACTAACATTTTACACTTTTTTACACCATTTTTATTTTTTTGTCCATCGACTACGCTAACCCCTGCTGTACATTCACTTGCGTTGTCGCTTGTAGCATGCAAGTAACTTGGTAAAAAATTACTTGCAATAGTTGCGATGTGCTTCAACGTTAACAAAATTAATTGCGGAAATTGAATAGCCCTTCTACTATTTTAAAAATGAGATTGCGCCAGTTGCATTACGCTACATTGTAGCCCATTCTAAAAAGATGCCCACATTTTTGTTATGCGCTTAGTTGAGGTTTAGTCTATTTAGAAAAAATGCCTAAACCTGCATGTTTCAAGGCTAAATTTTATGCCAACGATTTCAAAACAATAGAGCTAAAACAATTAATGACGTCACTCATAACAACGGCATTTATTTTTGAAATTATGATTACTCGATGATTTTTGTGACATTTTGTTCAAAAAATTCAATTTGAAATTGCATTTTATTTTTTTGTAAAAATTTATGCTAGATTATGGTTAAGCTACCTTTAACCAAATTTTAAAGTTAACCATTCCTTTGTGCTGTTTTAATGTTTTTGTTATTAATTGCATGATTGTCAATAACACAATTTACTCAAGAAAACTGAGGGGTAGTTATTACCAGCAAAGTTAAGATTGCATGAAAATTATGCTACAAAAACCGAACATATTTTAACGTCAGTAGATGCTCTACGTAAACCACTCATTGCAAATGCGTTTCTATAACTAAACTGGCCTGGCTGCAATATATTTGGTAAATTCAGCCATATTGCAAGAAGAAGAGATATTGTTACAATATATTATTTATAGTGGAAAAAATTTTACGGTGCAAGAGGCGTTTGAAAATAAATTAGGTAAAGCAACTACCTAACTTAAAAGTTTACGCGTATTTTGAAACAAATGCGATATTCTGGGAAAGTATAAGGTAACCACAATCTCATATTAATTATTTATTGCATTTTCAATTTACGCTGTCCATTTACTAATAGACCATACCTTTAAACTGTATATTGATATTGTCCATACAGTTTTAAAACAAATCTGATTGAACCCTGTCTTGTAATTACAGCTATTTAATCATTTGAGTCCTTTTTAATGCTTTTTCGGCACTGTGTTCAAACATGCATTGACGAAGTTACTACAAAATGCAAGATAGACAAGCCTGTAAATCATGCACCAAATCAATTTATCTTAGTTATTAAGGCATTGCTACCAGTGCGGAAGGTCTGGGGTTCAAATCCCGGATCGATCAAACTTAACACGGTGTCGACAACCGCTCGCCACCACTGCGACGTTTTTGCGGAGCTGTGTTGCCCAGGCACTAAGCCGCGGAGATGGACCACGGCACTCGTTACAAGCTTCGACGTAATAATGGGAGCGTAATAAAAATTTGATTGAACCGTTGTGCCCCACAGAGCCGGTGCCAGAGCAGTCGACTTAGGGGGGGGGTCAAGCGTTTATCAGGGGGGTCAAAATTTGAAATTAAGCACAAAAGCTACTGTCTTCAAGAGAGTAAGCTTGTTAATTGAGAGGGGCAAGCATGTTGATTAGGGGGCCAGGCCCCCGTGGCGCCGGCCCTGGTGCGCCATCTACTTACTTAAACTAGCATTGACTAGTTAGCGCTGTAAAATAACGTGGAAAAAGGTCCGGGGGTTAGTTTTTGGCTGTTTTCAGTGTATTTTTCTAATCTTAACTAAAAAACAGCAGCGGTTTATGCTAAAAAGCAATAAAATAGTCTCAATAGATGCTCAAATTATGGTGCACGTACATAATATGATTTTACACTCTTTTGTTAAAAGGCTTTTGTCTTCAGCCAGTGTAGCTTCAACATGGAAAAACTGTTTATCACTGCAGCTTTTACCACTGAAAAGGGGAAAGCCGGTGCCAATGCCCAAAAATCCTCGCCGGGGGTGGGTAACTTTTTTTTCTAAAAGAAGGTGCCTTTTAAAAACTTGTTTAGTTTTTTAAAGGATGACTTTTGATAATACCTATTTGAGTTTTTGGCCTGAGGCTCCAAAACCATCTCAACAGCCCTATAATGCTTATGCATTATAGAAGGTGTAGAATGTTGTAGGCTTTATATTTAGCTCGTAATCACCTTGATGCAGTATGCAGGTTGTAAATCTATCCCAATTAAAGCAATAAAAGATAAAAAAGTTGGAAAATTAGGCAAAAAATAGCACAAAAACACTGTAATCTAAAAAGTAAAATGTAACCGTGAAACACGAAATGCAACTTTTTGTAACCTTATGACTTTTTACGTACTGACCCTACGCCGGCGAAATTTTGTTTTCACGCTTTTTATGTTAATTGAAGCCAGCAAAAAAATTGCAACTTTTGTGACCAAAAATTGACCATAGTAATAGCGTATTTTACCCATATACCGGTATGTGTAAGTACGCAGCGTCTATAGATTTGATTACGTTCAAACTCTTGATTTGGTCAGGTGCAGCTTTGTGTAAGCACCAATGCCTTTTTCTAGACATTGAAAAGCCAGCAACAACTTCCAACAACTTAGCGATAATTTTTTGGCTTCTCATTTGCGATAATTTTATCACCAACTTTCCTAATTTCCACTTAAAAATGACATTAACAATTTCACAAAGCAATAATGATGAACGATAATTATTCTGCTTGCTAATGTGATACTTAAAAGAAGTAGATCTTCATTATACTCGCGGTACTACGCCGAAGCGTGTAACAAGTGGTGAGGCACATCTCCGTGGCCTAGCCCATGGACAGAATAATAATAATAATAATAATAATAACTAAGGTTATTTTCAAATTATATTGAACTGAAAATTCAACAGTAATTGAGGAAGAATGCGAAGTGAGCTTGCGCTCTTCGAGTCAGCAGCTACCCATTACATGTGTCAAATGCAATCGGCTCCAGCCGTGAATCGAACCCGTCACGTAGAATCTATCACCTGCGCGCGGTACCGCTAGGCCATGTCGCTGACAGAAGGCAACACTGTCCAAAAAACGATGCAGGCTTTTGCAAGTTCTTGGCGACACTGTGTTTGATTTTACGAGATTGGGAATCGAACTCCAAATCTCCCGCACTGACACTGGAGTCTATAATCAACAGGACGGTAGAATGTGATACTGCATCGTGAAACAAATTCATCAACGAAACAATGGACCCGACTGGTTTGAGTATCGGACTGAGCACGCTGCTCGTTGAACCCTAGTCTTGTTCCCGGTTAGACATGCAGCTTATTTTCCTTCTTCTCAATGTCATAAATTGTCTTGCGAAAGAAATTATTGATATATCTCATTATTGTTTGCGTGCGCTGCGCTATCTTTAGCGACGCAGAAATAAATTAGCTTAATGCAATTTTTATAATATTATATCAAATCTGTTTCTTCAGCGAAACGTTTACCAAAGATCAAAGAAATTGAAATCTGGAAAACTTGAAAAATCAAATTATTGTAGAAATCAGCTCGTCGTTTAAACTACAATTCAATAATTTTACTATTAAAGTTCATTAATTTAAAGAGATATTTTAGATATTGTTCAACATCAAAGAACTCGCAGGTCACCATTACGAATAGGCTATCGACAATATACAGCAATTTATGAATTGCTCGGAAGGTGCCTGGATTGTTGTAAGCGATAAAATCTTCTCTTTAACTTATGACTCAAATTATGGGCAATTTTATAATTACGTCATACTTTTACAAATGTGGAGGCTGATCACGTGACAAAGGTTGAGCATAATTTTGATCAAGTCAGTTTAAAATTTCATCAGTTAGGCTACAGGTGCTTGAATTCATTTTACTATTTTGCTAATCAGTTCATTCTCTTTCTTTACTCCTGAGGCGCTTAAAGTAGTTCAAAGTGCTGGCAGTGCTGGTGCTGGTTCAAAGTGCCTGGGAGGATTTGAGGGGCATGGAGATGGTCAGCAAAAAACTTAGGACGCCATAGCCGGACTCATACAATGAGAAGTCTTGTTTTTATTCACATATAATGATCGAATTCTAAAAAAAAATCTTAGACAGTGTCCCGGCTGCATATTTTGGAATGGTTGCATAGAAAAATTCCACTTTTCTCTTCGGCGATGTGATTGGCTAGAGCAGTTGCGCGAGTATCCTGCAAGTAATGAAATGTTTTGTTTATTCTGTTACCACCACTCCACCCCATCCCGAATTACGCATAAGAAGCCAAGTACGTTGAGAATAAAATCAAAACCTAGAGCAGCATCAAACCCACTCCCCACGAGTAACAGTCCAGCATACTGACCCCTACACCACGTAACTGTTACCTCTCTTGCGTACAATTTTCTACGTATAGGAATTTCGATCGATCCAAATGTTTTAGCGGTATTTTTGACACCTCTACGAAATAAACTTACTTTTGAAAAGCAGCGTTTTATGGCGCCAAACAATTACAGCTTGCACACGTGATTCACAATGACAACTCGTGTGTACGTTGCACAATCCAAAAACATATTCAGAAAAAATGCGTCACAAACACAGTGTTTTAGACAGTGAAAAAGCGATACTTTTTGAACTAATTCGGAAATTATTTTACTGCACACCACTTTATAAATTTCTGCTTTGAAAGAGCTATAGGCCTAGGCTACGTAAAAAAGCTTAATACGTAGAAGTGCGAAATCTAATTTACTGCAAATCTTTGCACAACAAGGTTACAGGTTCAAGATAAACAGTTTTCAAAAAAGATTTTGCGAAGCAGGAGAGACGAACAGTAAAGCAGGTCGTTTTTTGCCCAAGAACATAGTCTAACTGGCTTTAGACCTTTTCGATGTTGTTACGTTAAAAGAGTTTCGCTTCACAAACCTGACTTCTTAAAACATCAAAACAAATTTTTGTAGTGATTGCCCACATTGAGAACGATTGCCTTATACTGTTTGCCAAATCCAAAAAAACGGCGTACATAGATAATAACTGAAGTAACAGTGCACTCTAATAACCGTGACCACAAGAGCAAACTCACGATTTAGATACATTATGTGCTGATCTTTTTTTCATTCTATTTTTACTACGTTACTTTTCGGTCAAGAATAAAAAATGCTTTTAAAAATCAAGTTTTGTCAGCGCAATTTTTATCTTATTTACTGCGAGGTTTTAATATACAGCTCGTGAAATAAAGCAGTCCAATTTTTAGCAAAAAATATTAATTATAGCTGCTACCACGGATTATTGGTCACAATAGCAAAATTGGTTTAGATTTATGTGGGCTGGATTAGGGTCAGAAGAAGAACAACAAGCAATGTTACTTGAGGTTGCATGTTGTGATTGGTAATCACTATTCCCACCTAGCGGCCACCGTGTATGAGCTTCAATGCCGCCAAGGTTACCTGAAGCATGTTGATTTTGAATGCCTATATTGGGTGGAAATGGGTAGTTTTTTGAGCATGGCTCGTGTTCTCTATTTGCACCAAGCTGAAGTCCTTGATGAGTTCCGATGCCGCTTGGTTTGCACCACGAATAAGGTTGATGGTGATTGATCGCAGCGTTCGGAGACCAGTAGTTACTAGTGCATAGATGGTGCTCATTGTTAGCACTACGTGATAATCTTTGAGGCGCTGTAGTGCCACTTGGGTTGTCCGACGGTAGTTGCTGTTGAGTGATTGCGTTGTATGAAGACCAGTGGTTTACGGCTTGGTTCGAAAACGCAGTTTGTCGTTGATAACCTAAAACTAAAAATTTATTAAGTACGTTGGTGTTTAAAAGAAAAAGCTGTAGGCCTTCAGCCCTAAAATGTTGGCTTTATCGAAATTCTAGTTGTCTTTGAGTGGGAGCAGGAAGGGGGCTGTTCTGTTCTCGCCATTCGCGAAATAATGGTTGATCAGCTTCATTATTTACGTATGAAATACGATCAGTGTTGTGTGGGCAAATGCATCAGAACACTTCGGAATGGAATTGATCCCAGGATGTGCAGTATAGTTTGAATATTGTTTAATTAAATTATTGTTGAATTCGACGCAATATATTATAAATTATTGTTTGAATTCGATGCAAGCCTACTGTTAGTAGTTACATTTTGTATTTAGTTGCATATTATCCTCCTATCGCTGGAAAGAGATCAAGGCGCTAGCCTATAACGAGCTCTCTTAGGAGTTGCCGATCACCTATCTACCACACCAAGATGGGGGAATCTCGTTAAATAAACCTGCCAGCTTGTTCTCCACACTGTTCCTTTAATGCTGAACGTCAAGCAGGAAGCTGTAAATACCAATTTTAAAGTCATTGGTTTGACCAGATTCGGAATCAAACCCGAGTCTACAACTCCAGAGGCGGACACTTTTACCACTCGGCCATCTGAGCTGTTGTTAGGGATTCTCTTTGGGCTTAGGTTAGTAGCAAGCACCATAAACTCAAAAATGGACAAAAGGAATATAGCAAAACTTTCATATTTCTTTCGTTGGCTAAGGTTACCTGAATTAGGCGTGTTGGCAGGGGAAAATTGCGTTTGGTATTTGTTCTGCCATCCAGTGTTGTGGTGCTGGAATGTGACATGGTGTAATCTGCACAAAAGTGCTGGTTAAGGTAGAAGGATATGTAGTAGTGCAAATTCATCCATTCATTTCATTCATGCAATTTATTCGTCCAACGGTTAAACAGTACAAATACTTGTAGTACACAACAAAAAATGATATAGGACAGGGAGACTGCGAAGGGACCATCAGGTCTTCGAGTCAAGCAGCCACCCTAAAAACTAAACCAATGGTTTACATTTATTGTTAGTTAAAAAGGTGCCGTTCTTGGACGATAACTATGGATAATAATCTAAACAAATTGTGGACTATTTTACTAGTAACTAACTAATAACTCTTCAAATAAAGATCCTTCAATAATTTTTTGAATTTTTTCAAGTTAAATTTTCTTATTTCTAAAGGAGTTGAATTCCATATTTTTACCCCATTGTATTTGATTGAGCGTTGCAATTTCGAAGATCTATACCTTGGTATGTGATAATTGAGACCACAAGCTTGCCTGCGAGTTGCAATAGAGTGACAAGTATTCACGTTTGTAAAATAGTTTTGTAAATTAGAATACATTTGTATAACAAGTTAAGTTTTCAAAAAATCCATCAAAAATTAATTTTGCATCTTGAGAATATTTACTGACTTTTAACTCGCGAAGCCCCAGCCCAAACATGAAGTTCCTAAGTTTTGACCGTGTTGTAGGTTCCAGTACACTGCTTGCTGTTGAACATGCAATAGAATTTCGTGACTATTTCAAATCCGAAAAAATTGTAGAAGTTATAAAAAAATTCATTCAATATGCCAAATAAAAGGTGCTCGTGATTTTTAATAATGGCGCTTAACGAGCCTCTTGCTTCCGCATCTGTGAGTATAGTAGACAAGTGACTGATTGCGTAGCCTTAAACCATGTTTCTTTCAACAAGCTTTGCTTACATATATGTTAGCCAAATTATAAGCAACTAACTTGCGTTGTTGTTCCTCAGGAGCTTGATTGTCTATGATGAAATTTCTTCCGTTCGGAGTCGCTTTTTGAATCTTTTTCAATTTGGATCGTTTGTTTTGATACCATATTTTGACCTAAAAAAATATACAAAAAATTTGTTGCAAATCGCTTTTGTCAAAGCAAGATCACAAGTAGAACAACGCATTAACTTTGATAAAGATGTTAAATAACACAATGCAATACTATAATTGAATCACCCGATACTAATTCTACTGCACATGCTACCGCGCCTGGCATAGCACCGATATAAAGGGGTGGCATACTGATATTGCAACTCCTATATTTTCTATTGAATTTTGCTGGGGACGGTGAAAAGTGGTATAGTAGCGAGAGTGGCATAGTAGCGAGATGGCATAATAACGAAATTTGACTGTACTGCTCAGATGGCCGAGCGTTAAGAGCGTCCGCCTCTAGAGCTGAAAACTTCGGTTTGATTCCTAGTCAAGTCAAACTAATGACTTTAAAATTAGTATTCACAGCTTCCTAGCTCTAGATCAACATCAAGGGACCAGTGTGGAAAACAAGCCAACAAGTTTACTTGTTGCGCTGTTGAGAAATGCTCTTGGTGGGATTTCCCCGTCTTAGAGTGGTGAACAGATGGACGGCAATTCGTAAGCGAGCACGTCATAGCGCTTTGATCGTTTTCTCGTCATAAGAAGCAAAAGATTCATCTGCAGCGATGCAAATAAAGAGCCTACAAATTACATACCTGTGTTTGAGATAAACCTATTTTAGCTGCGAGTTCTGCTCTTTCTGAGAGCGTGAGGTACTGCATTTTCCAAAACTTTTTCTCAAGTACAGTTACTTGCTCAATGGTGTAAACTGTTCGCTGCTGACGTTTTCTTTTGGGTTTGATTTTGGTCTCTTGGCCTGAGGAAAGTTTTGTCTCACTATCTTGGCCAGCAGTGTGGTGATCAATTAAAGGTTCACTACTGGTTGACGGAGATTGATTTTTTTGTGTGTTTGGCTCCAGCTCATTGGAAGAAGAGATGGTGAAGTCTTGGTCGCAGTTTTCTTTGCTGTCGCCAGGGTCGTTTGCTTCATTTTTTGAGACTGTTTGCGGAACTTCATCTTTAGAAGATGCTTCACCATTAATTCCGTGATTTGCTGCAGAAGATTGCGGAGTTTCGAAGTTGATGATGCCGTTTGAAATTGAGTTTGGGTTTCCTAAGCTTGTGAAAGGGTCAGAGTGTTCCATCGCGTTATCGCTTAAGTAATTGAAGTCACTGCTGCCGTTGGTTTCAGAAATCGACAACAATGCGTCGGATATGTTGTCAAAAAGTTCTTCATGCAAGCTCATTGGTGAAGTTACAACAAGGTCGTAGAAAGGCTGAGGAGGCACCAAGGATTGGCTGGAAACCAATGACGACGACGATGCATCGGATATGGGATCTTGGCTGTGGTTTTGCATGTTTAATTTTTTAGATTACCTTGTAGTGGAACGGAGAATCAGCTAATTTTGTGTTTTAAATACAGTAAATGGTGACACAAGTCTAAAACGGTTTTACACTGAAACTTATAAATGATCGAATTTTCGAAAGCTGCTTGTTTGATTATGTTTAGTTTGCAATCGTCTCTCTAAGCTAGGCTCATAAGCGCAAAAGGTTTAATCGTTCGATTGTATTGCTTAAAGCGATTTTCGCGAACTTGATTTCAGCAATTTCAATGAAGTCAGCGTAATTTTGATCAGAAATGCCTATCTCACCTGTGCTGCAATCAAAAAATAAAATACGTGAATTTGAATTTAATAGCTACAGACTTGTACATGCACTATTGTCTATCTATCTTAAGTTTATAGTCTTGCTGTAGCTAGCTCCTATCCTCAATAATTAATTTCGCCGCCAAACCAAGCTATTCGCATCCTAAGTTCTCTTCCGTCAAGGCAACCTAAACATGCTATTACAACTTGAAACTGACCCAACACCAGAACTTCGGTAAAACCTTTCGTAATCGTTTAATACAATTTTTGCAACTTGCCTTCTAAAATATCCATCAAGTATTTTCTTACTGCCAAAAAAGTAATCACGAAGATCAAAATAATGACTGTAAAATCTCGGAGTTAAATGCTTGTTACCCTAACAAAACACTAAAGTTTTTAACAGAATTTAATCTATCCTAAGCAGTAGTTTTTGGTGCCATTGTTTTAAAAATTTTCCTAAACCAACATTAGGTCACGTGACACAATTCCAGACGGTAACAAAACGCATTTAATTGTTGCTTATCTCCGGTTTACACTATCTATTGTTTTCTTAAACGCTAGGTGTGAAATTACGTCATCGCTTAGAACCAAGTGCCGAATGTTTTGTTAAATAAATGGAGCTGCCTCGACCGCCGACAAAATCATAAAAAACAAGGTTTCTTTTTCAGGATAACGAATTTTTCTTGAAAGAAAATGCATGAAAAAAATTAGCGTAAGCTCGCCTAACTTCAAATTAACGAAGAATAACAATTTTCGTCGAATGCATCATTTGCTTTATAAACATTTGTCTTGTAGATGAGATATTGGCTTAATTAGCATGAAAATACAACCTTAGCAAAAAATTCAAAAACGTCATTGTTTTTTGCGTAAAGTTAATCTCACTTGGTAGCTAAGAGTTACCATGCACTACAACAGATGATTTCGAATAATATTGTATTGCCAAAAGCTCTTCAACTTTAAGGAACACTGTACAATGATCGAAGTCGGCATATGCTTAAAACTACAAGAAAATTGAAGATATAACACCATGATTCCACCAACAGTAATTTAACAGCTCAGACGGCCGAGTGGTAAGAGTATCCGCTTCTATAGCTGGAGAGACTCGGGTGTGATTCCGAGTCGGGTCAAACCAATGACTTTAAAATTGGTATTCACAGCTTCCTGCTTGACGCTCAGCATTAAAGGGACAGTGTGGAGAACAAGTCGGCAAGTTCACTTGCTGTGCTGTTGGAAAAAAGCGCTTAACGGGATTCCCCCATGTTGATGTGATAGACAGATGGCCAGCAACTCCTAAGCGAGCTCTCACATTAATCGATTTCTCGTGATAGGAGGAGCATAATTCATGGATCACATTAATCGCTTTCTCGTGATAGGAGGATTTATTTATTTAGACTACTAAATAAATAAATAAAATTAACAGCTCAAATGGCCGACTGGTAAAAGTGTGCGATTCTGGAGCTGTAGAGACTCGGGTGTGATTCCGAGTCGGGTCAAATTAATTACTTTAAAATTGGTATTCACAGCTTCCCTACTTGACGCTCAGTATTAAAGGAACAGGGAGTAGAACATGCGGGCAAGTTTACTTGTTGTGCCGTCGGTATCAGCACGTAACGGGATTCCCCCGACTTGGTGTGGTAGATAGGTGGCCCGCAACTCCTAAGCGAGCTCGTATAGCGCTTTGATCGCTTTCTCGTAATAGGAGGATAAATATGCAACTAATACAGTACAAGTATTTCAATATCTTTTCAAGCAGTTTCAAAGGTGGCTGATTTGGTCAAAGAAATTGCACAAATGTTTTAAAATTTTTAAGCATCATCTTGTGGTACTATTGCAACTTTGGATTTCATTGCGTTGCGAAGCATACCAGCAGAATAAAATCACAGTTAACTTTGAGTATTGCGAAAAAATAGAGAAAGCAATGGTCTATCATATTTATAACAGGTTGAAAACAACATAGATGCGCACAGTCTAATAACGTTTACTGAAAACATGGTCATCTTCTACGCAAAATGTTGAATAAAAAACATTTGAGTAAAACCATTAAACAAACAAAGAAGTGAAGTATAATAAAAGAATTTAACCCCGTTTAAGCGCATTGCTCGAGAGGTGCATAGCTGCGGTACTTACATACCTAGTGATCAACTGGAAAGACAGATATGTACAAAGAAAAATAGTTTTATCACAAAAAGTTTATAAAGAAAAGCGATGGATTCAAGTTCATTTCCACCAGCGTAGTCCAAATGAAGAAAATTGATATTGTATATTGAGAAAAACTACATATGGCAGCAAACAAAAAACATAACACTATTTCAGTTCAAATCTCTTTTTGCTGGATCTGGAAAGCGTTGATTTTTTTGAAGTGTCTATTCTTCAAGAAGCTCTGTTGGATTTCAATTTTGAAAATTTATTATTTTCAACTTTTGTCTACCACATCTTCAGGCGTTAAAGTTTTCGGATTTCAAAATGAAGCTGTTGCCCAAGCACGGAGAACGTTTCTTTCTGATGACAATTCAAAATCTAAACCTGAAACTTACGCAATCAGCCAGAGTTAACAATTTGCCATCACAACACTTCAACGACCGTTTTACTGTACAAAGCTACTTGGGACTTTTGCAAAGGTTAGGCAGTACATTGTTTGTTTGATACCGGCACTCCAATTTTTTTCTCGAGCTAAGCAGCTCGTACTTGCTACTCTAACTCCTACATGAAGACTGTGGAGTGAGCGTCATGCTTAGCGTTACCTCGCGAGGATGGCAAATCAATTGCGACGAGTTCGATTCACGACTAGAGGCATGCGCATTGCACAGTTATCATAATTCATGGGTGATATTGTCTTTTCTGGCATGGAGTTTGCCAAGTAATTGGTGCATTGGGCTCAGGGTCTGGCTTCGTGATATCGATGCTCAACTAGGTCATCTTCCATGATGCGCATACTTCACTAACATAAAAACTAAGCTGCAATTATGTGGAAAAAAAAAAAGAAAAAAAAGTCTTCTCGTGTCTCTGCAGATCGGCATTAGCAAACATTGTAAGTAGATAGGGAACGAAAAGCAAGTTTCTTGAGTATAAAAAAGACATAGTATTATCACCTAAAACCCCCTACTTTTTTTCTTCAATATACAATGGCTCTGATCGGTGCGGTCAGAACCATTGTATATCGAATATATAGATAGATAGTTTGTATACAGTATATATCGAATATATAGACATCGAATATATATATGGAATAAAGTATATCGAATATATAGATAGATTGTATATATACATAGGGAACGAAAAGCAAGTTTCTGTAGTATAAAAAAAGACATAGTATTATCATCTAAAACCCCCAACTTTTTGTCTTCGATATACAATGGCTCTGATCGGTACGCGGCTTATCCACTTCACTTTTGCCGTGCAACTGATGTCTACAACAAAACTTTGTCCTGAAAGAAGCCGATAACTTGCTCAAATGTCAGTATCTTGCATTTTATTCGGAACGACGAAAGTGCTGTAATCTGAGGTTTCGGAAAATAAGGTGAGCGGCTTATTACGCAGCGTCCACCCTAAATTTCCGAATGATCAGATTAAAACATTGATACAGAGTTTTCTTGAAGTTGCTCTTCGCTCGAAAACATTTTCCGTTATTTGCTTTGCTCTGAAACGAGGCGAAGACCGCGAGGTGTATGGACACTGCGTTGCATTTATAAAGCAAAGATTTCTTTATGACATTGCACAGGATAGCTTACGAATCATGTTAATAGCAATATTTTTATCTGCGTTAACAGGTCGGGGCATTAAATCTACGCATGCAAAACATGCACAACCAGCAGAGCCGTACTCTAAAAGGTGTGCGCCGGTGTTAAAAAGATCAATTCTTCGTTATACTCGCGATATTACGGCGAAGCGTGTAAACGAGTGGCGGGTCCCATCTCCGCGGTTTAACGCCTATGCTACGCAGCTCCGAAGAAACGTCGCAGCGGTGGCGAGACATTGGCGACACCGCGTCCGATTTAACCGGCCCGGGAGTTGAGCCCCGAACCTCCCGCACCAATAGCAATATTTGAGTTTGATAAGATTTAGAGGCAAAACCAGCTGCTAAACACACATCATCATCCACCGACTACTAGTGGAACCTCTACTGTAGATTTGTTATTACAGTAGACGTAGAAGACTACTAGTAATAGCTGGAAGTGCAGCGCCCGCAACCCTTATCACCATTTGACGCAAAGAAAACAAAGTTTCTGGTCTAGAGAATATCAGACCTATCATCGCAGTATTATTTTACGACATTGTATTTGCGAATTAATTGTGGTCATCGTTTTACCAGATTCTACTGCAAAAGATTTTTTTTCCCTTTCACCTATTCTAGGGCGTAGCCATGATAGAAAAGACCTCCATCTCGAAGAGTATTTTTGCTTGTCCGATACAGCCGGTCTCGAAAATTTTGACTGCTGAGTAAGTTGGTTAGAACAATAAACCCTACATTAGGTTTGGCCCTTTAAGATGAATTCGCTCTAGCTCCACCACCCCAAAGGCTATCACGACCTAATCACTACCACTACTGTACAGTGTAGCCTTAATCGCACTGAACATAAAGTTTGTTTACACTAAATGCGATATAAATCCAATTTGTTGTCGCACGAAATTTCATTTAATTTTCGACGTAAGGAGAGTTGACGGAAACATCTTATACACAATTGGAACCCAAATATGCCAAACATGCTTTCTATAGGTTGTGTTGCAAAGCACCTTACGAGTGACGTAGCTTTACGTCATAACCTCTAACCATTTCGTAACCTACGTCACTTTACTTGCGAAAAATCGCGTCATATCCTGTGTAAACACACCTTTTGGAGCATTATGAGAGATAGTGTATGGAGAGCGCATTCGGTTTTATCAGAACACTCTCAATGCCAAATGGCATCAATCAAACAAAAATTTCAAATCGACGCAAGAGCTCTTCCTTTTATAACATTTACATCAAAAAGGGGCAAAATATATTACCTTTTTCACATCCAATCGAGGTAGCATTGATCCAAGCGAATCCATTCCGTACACGTATTCTCAAATCCTCTGCTTCTTGACTTTTTCAAGCTTGACTGCATCTGTGGGGGAAATTTGACGGTTCATCTGACATCACTCAAGCAAATCAGGCAAAAACAAGCGAAGTTTTGAACAACTACATGCCCCCACCAATTAACACGAACAAAAGTTGAAATTGTGAATTCAACCCTTTAGTTTAGCGTAAATAGGCCTACAGTACTCGCCCACTAAAAGTTTAGTTTACCCCACCTGCCTAGACAAGTTAACCTACGCAGTCGAAACGGAATGCTTTCGTACTGTCGACTGTCAATTTTCGGCAATCAAGATTATTCCAAACTATCAGAATATTCTGTTTGAGCTATAATTTTCGATTTGTGTAAATCTGATTAACTGCGAAGATTTTGGTTACAAGAAAATTAAAACTTTAATGATTTCCATTAAAATCTTTGTTCTCAGTAATAAGTCAATGTACGGTTAAACTAATCGGTTAATAGAAACTACTTACACTGATATCAGAGTGATAATTTTGAAATAAAGAAATGACTGTAGGCTGATTACAGTCCATTTTCGATTATCCGTACCTCGCCCATAACCACTAATCGATTCCATCTACCGGTATTAGTTATCTCTCGGGCTCCGATTCTGCAATTCTACTTCATGCCAGGGCAAACCCACAGGGGGGTTGGCGTGACCCCCCCTTCCTAAAACATTTATTGCAGAATGGTTTGAAATCTCCATCGTCCATGCATTATTACTGGCAATAAAGTGGTGGAAGTAACTCGTTCTCCCGCCTCCCCCCCCTAAAAACTCCCGGATCTGCCCCTGTTTCAAGTGTCTGTTTTGACCACTAAATTTACTACTGCCACTTACATTTTGTAGTAGAAATTTATTTTTTTCCAGTAGCTGGACGGTAGTTCTTTTACCTTGTAAAGGTTCCAATAACAACATAAAATATAGGCTGAAAATATACTGATGAGTTAGCTTACACTTACTCTAATAACAATTAAACTCCAAGACTTATGTTTTAGTCACAAATTTTCTGTTCATTTTTGATTTAATTTGTGGTTTATTTTCCTCAAACTACGACATTTCACTAAAAGTGAATGATGCTTCATAAGACCCAACTGAGCCGCAAGTTGTGGGGCCGCTGTGGTACGGGGATCGTCCATTGATTACGTCATAATAAAATATTAATTGACAAAGCAAAGCTGCTGACAGATCAATATTGCTCAACAGTGTAATGTCTTCGACTATTTTTTAAAAAAGCTTTGTTATTTATGCGGAACTAAGCTGAATACAACTCATTTGATTTAAGCGATTTTAGATTTAGTTCTTTGCGGATCTCACACATGAGTAAATGTATCTACCCATTTCTTTTGAATACGTTGTTCTATACAGGTGTTTCGGAAAAAGCATAGACCCATATGACGCTTAGCTACCTATCAATGGTTAAACTAAATTTAAAACCGCTGCGCTACAAAGAAGTCTTTGGAGTGTTATTTTCTTTTCAAAAGCTCCCAACCTTGCAATCGCGTTCTGTTTCCTATGCATTTTTGTTGTAAGTAACAATGCCACGTAGAAGTCACGTGACCGTATGACAGCCGATCAGCAGAGAAAACATACTCAGCGATTCGACCCTTTTTTAAACCAATATTATAACCCAATTTTTCACTCGAATTAACCCAGTATTTATGAAACAGATTTGTTCACCAAGTTTTTTTTTACTCACAGCCATGTTTATTATTTTACCCTATGCAATATGCCAACGATAAAGATTTTGTAACGTTGAAGTTTTATTTATTTATTTATTTTTGGTAAATTAGTATAAAACATGAAAAACATGCAAAAGAAAAAAAAAAAAAAAAAACCAAATGAATTATAATTATACAAACTGTTATTTCTTGAGTAATTGCAATTTTGAGAATCTTGTTAAAAGCAAATTTTGTAATTATATCAAATACTACAAAATTTTTGAGTTAATTCAATTATCAATGCGTCAAAAATAATTTGTTAAGAAATTGTTTTGTTTTATAATAAAATCATTTAAAATGCTAACTGGATTAGATTTGTTCATTACTGTATAAAGTTTTTTTAACTTTTCCTACTTGAACGAAAACTTTTAATATTACAAAGATCTGAAGCTTTAATTCCATATTTTAAGCTGCATTTCTCGACTAACCTACTTTTAAAAGTTTTAGAAACCAATTTACCAAACGTTTTCGTTCACTGGCCAAGTGGAAAAGTGCTGTTTCAAATGACAACCCTTTGCTTTACTTCTTATATTACGCTCAGCTTGAAGAATGGTTATTTTAAGTCGCCAAAAGAGTGTGGAGATCATGTTACTCTAAATTTTCAAGTTCACAAAACAAACACAGAGTCAGTAAAAATACAAGAAGTTTTTGGCCTCTTTTAAAGCTCTTGATAATTCATTTTAAAAACTTCCATTTTCATTAAACTGACCAAATTTTGATGAAATAATTGACTAATCTTCTGCAAATGTTTATCAAGCGGACTAAATGGTCTTTTAACATTGCAATGTTAAAAGAAATTTACGAAATTTTGAGCGCAAAAACCCCAAGTCAAAGTATAGTTGCATAATCCACTAATAGGCTTACCAAAGTTTTTCCAGTTGGCAGCACCCTAAGCTATTTTCGAATTGACCGAAATTTTGAATACATAATGGACCAGATTCATCAGAATAACGATCGTTCGTCGTAACTTATCCATTTGATTCAAGATGGTCAAATACGTTTTGATACTGCCTGTCATGATAGATTGTCGTTTATCCTTTTGTTTACTTAAAATACACTTTACCGTACCTAAGCTAATTAAACATAGCCAAACAGGTGTTTTGTCAAGTCAAGAGCTGATTGTTTAGACAGCCTTTATGGAGTTTCGTATGTTATGCTGTGTTACGTCAGTGTGTTATAGCCTAACTGTAGGTCTTCAATGACCCTTTACTAGACTTACACTTACGGGTAAGGTTTTGCTTGTCTCGATACAAATGGTTCTGAAATTTTGCTCAAAGAGGCGCAAAATATTTGCAAGAAACTTGAATCGTTATACGTACCGTGGTTAAGGAATTAGTTGAGTTTAAGAATGAGGCCTTCATTTGGCGGGCCGCTGACCCTGGGGACAATCGTTTGCGACTACCAACGCTAATAGGAATGCTATAACCAAACTGTTAGATTCGTTAGCCAAAAAATACATATTTTTTCGATAATAAATCGTCATAATTTTGATGTAGCCTATATTGATTAATTTGGACTACAAGTTGAGGGTATTTAAACTCATTTGCCGCAATTAAGCTCACTTAGTTTGCGTTGGTAATTCTGGATAACTTTCAACATCGGTCTTATAGATGAGAAGTCATCCATTATGGTAATGTTCCAGAGAGTACAGTGAATGATCACAATATGGAGCAATGCATTTTGAAGCTCAAACCGCAAGATAAGTTTTTATTCAATCCTTGGCGCCCGCCACACACACTAAACAAGATCCCAAACCCGTTCCTACTCTTGTGAGGTTATCATGTAGTTTTCACTTGTTTTATTTCGTTTCTTGTGATTTTTTGCAAGATTATTGTACAGTTGTTACTTTTTGCTACTCATGCGATAACTGATTTTTTTAATGAAGTTTTATTAAAATTTAAGTTATCAAAAACCAAAACATATAAAACCAAAATTATTAAAAACCTGTGTATGCTATATCGGCGACATGCAGTACGAACAGCAGAGAGCTCGATCGCTCAGCCAAAGCCAGCAATTAATAGACCCCTATTGTTCAGATCAACTTTAAATTATAAAGCCTCAACAGCCTATTTCCCGTTTAACGCGGTCTTCAGGAGGCAGCTTATTGAAATAGAACAATATAAAATTTTTATAAGATACCTCCTGAAGATCGCGTTTAGCAAGAAACAGGCTCTTGAGGCTTTATAATTAAAAGTTGATCTGAACAAATGTAAAAACCTAAATACTGCATATATATTTTTGGCAGCAATGAACGCGTTAATGCTCACTCGAATTATGTTGTTTGCGCAAAACTGAATGTGTTATCAAAAAGTGCAGAGTTGGATGTAATTTTATGAAATTTTTCTTCTGGTGCTAATGCTGTTTAACGTTTGCTGAATCGCCTTCCAACAAACAGCGCAAGAGAGCGCTAGAGGGTTACTTGGGGTTTCTGTAGTGTAGGGCCGTAAATTTTTACATATAATTTTTGATTGCAAATAATTTCGTACAAATTTAAAAAATTGTATTTACAACCAAAATCAATTCATTAAATTATCGTTGATAGCTGTAGGAATATTTGCTGATTTGGATAAAATGCGCATCTTTTTTCTTTGGTGATGTGAATAAGTTTCTCCACTGATCTGTTAGTGACCCCCACTCTAACAAACAGATATAAAACGAAGCCTTGTATGAGGTATGTTTTTAGGCCTCCCTGCTATTTTTTGTGAAGTAGTGACCACAGCTTATTTTTTGATTACCTTGAACTGATTCATGGGTTTATGTAAAAGTGCTGCGTTTTTAATTCAAATCAAATCAAAATCAAATCTTCATTATACTCACTTTATTACACCGAAGCTTGTAACTAGTGGCGAGACCATCTCGCGGCTTCCCAATCAAAAGAGTTGCATGGCAATTACCGATCATTTACATGAGCCAGCTCGACCCATGTAAATGCCCGGTAATTGCCATGCATTTTTTTCGATTGGGTTAGCGCCTGAGCAACACAGCTTCAAAGAAACGTCGCAACGGTGGCGAGCGTTGGCGACCCTGTGCCGATCTGACCGGCCCGGGAACCGAATCCCAGACCTACCGCACCGATAGCGTTTGCTTAGCAACTGAGCTAACCAACTGGCATTTTTTATTCATGTGATCTGATTGTGTCCTATTTTTCGACAAGACAAGAACGGTAAGACCAACACTATGAACACTATTTCAAAAAATTTTTATAAAAGATAGGCTGTTTTATTTAACCTATAAAGACGTTTAGTAAAGAAAAATGAGACACTGTAACAACCAATGCTATACCACATTTTTGTTAACTATTTTGTTAACTTTGTTAACAAAATAGTTTAGCTTACATCGCAAAACTACGTTATCTGAAAAAGTGTAGGCCTATGTGTGTGAGTTTTTTACCAACCACATTTTTAATTTTTAAAGATGCCGGTAGGTCTACAGTGAAAAAAAAAAGGAAAAAATTTCAATATGCAGAATGCCAATTTTTTAATTTTAAAGTGCGTGCAAAGCACAGCTATCTACATATAAACTGTTCCACGCAAAAAGAAACAACGTAGCAATGAACGTTGCTACACCAAACACCAAGACAGTAACTGTTGTTTTGGGTGCAATTTGACTCTTTATGTCGGAGAAAAAGATTAAAATCTTTATTTTGCCACCGTGCATGCGTGTGATTAATGCAGTAATTGAAAGAATTATTTTCCCGCGAAGGAGTTTTACAAAAGAGTGTGAAAAGCAGACTTTGAACTTTAAATTTATTTTAATTCAAAAGCATGTACACAGAAATCTAATCTACTATGTAAAAAATCACATGAACTTGTTTACTACCAAAATGATGTCATCAGCTACTTCATTACGTAGAAAGCTAATAACCGGAGTTTAAATCTGAATGAAACGGTGTTTTTTAGTGTGAGATAAAGCTGTTTACAATTTTAAAATTAGTTTCAGTTGCGCAATATTTTTTGTGTTTTTCGCCATAGTTCGGTTTCATAATGCTTATTTTAAACGAAGAAAAACCCCCAATCACCTTTGGGCCAGCAGTAAAATGCCCAGTCCAAGTGGAAAGGCTTAGTTTGTTTTATAGGCTACTCTCAGCGCATGCAGGGATAAGACCAAGATCACCGTAGTTTGTACAAGCAAAAGTCTAAGCTCTCGCACCCAGTGCCGTATAGCGAGAAATTTTGTTGAGGGGCACCATAAATTCAGTGGCGTACGTTGAGCATTTTTTGAAGGTATGTTCCACTCCGTAAACATGTTACCGTCTGTCGGCATTTATCAACCAAATGTGTGAAAGAGCTCGAAAGTTCAATGCGATTCGACATCTAACGCCTTTCAATTAGGGATGTGTCTCAAGGAAAATTACTCGGACTCGCCGAGTAACGAGTATTTACGACAATACTCCGCGAGTACGAGTATCTATCACGTCACGCGCGATGGGAAGTGCGCTTTTACCTTTTTGGTTTTCCTGCATTTAGCTGCTTCAGAATCATTGGGTTAATTAGGAACAATGGTATTTGGTTTAAGTATACTGAACTTAAAGTCGAATTGCAATATCTGGGCATTACAATGCAATATTGACAATGTACCCCGTAGGTACCTTATCAAGCAAAAAAGGCAGTAATGTTCATGAATTAACAGTCGTGTTTTGTGCTGTACGGTAAATTACTACCGTTGAGTTGGTAACTTGCGTTTAAGTAAAAAAAAAGTTAATTGTTTACTAACTAGTACTCGGTCGAGTATCAGCTAATACTCAGCCGAGTCCGAGTAATGATAATGCCTTAATACTCGACCGAGTAATCGGACTCGACTCGGTACATCCCTACTTTCAATCAGCCTAATTTGCGTTTCAGCACATAATCTTGAGACATGCGTTCACAAAAAAAGATATATTTGTACAAATAAATCAACGTGACGGCTATAGGCTGTGAACTTCGAAATAACAAGCGTTGATCAGCTAGGCCTATACTCTGAAAAAATACACACAGTAACCCAAAATAAAAAATTTAGAATCGAAATTACAAAAACATGACGATACCGAACTGCAGGCAGGATCAACTGTTTACAGTTCTACGTGCATACTTGCACATTTGCATTTATATAACGCTACCGACTTGGCAAATCTTCTAGCATAAGGGTATGGACCTTCTAACTAGCTGTTTAATACTATTTACCATTTTCCATCATAATTTCTGCTAGAAAATCGCTTTTTAATTATATTGTTGTTGGAGTTCGGGTTTGTTTTTAGGTTGAGCGCGTCTCGATCTCAAAGGTAACACAGCGATATGAGAGCCAGATGAGAGCGAATGAGTGAATGTTTATTTCGAGCAAGCACGCGAATTTAAATGAATGCAAAAAAAACAAAATACAAGCATTGCCACGTTGGATTGCTGGAAATCACACCTTCTATTTCGGAAAAACCTGCCTGTTCCGGGACTGAGGAGGAGATGATAAACAAAATAATAAAACGTGGGAAAAGATGGGAAAAAGATAAAAAATTGCAATATCGATGGAGCATGTTGAGAAACAGCCAGATTTCGTATGGGAAATAGATTGCATGACGTCCAGCAACGTCCAACGAGCATGTAATCGCCACAAAGCTTCCCTCCAGATTTCGAAGAGTGGTGGGCGATCTGGAGGAACGACCATCACACGAAGAAAGCGACTGAAACAAAAAGGTGGCGAGCAGTAACAGATAAACACAAATCAACAATAGGTGTAGCAAGAAAATCAAAATAGCACGCGCTATACACAAAGTTGATGAAGACGCAGACTGCACCAACAAAACTTAAAAAAAGGAGAGGTGCATTAAAAAACGTTTAGGCTTCAACATGACTTAAAAAATTAGCTGGTAGAAACAAGGTCGACCATGCAGAGTTGCAAGAAGGCAACAGAGCGCACGAAGCGTAAAATTAAACGGTGGCATTGGCATGCGATCATCTGCTACATGAGTGAAAACAACGTGTGAGGCTTTTCATGGCAAGTTAAGCGGAAGGGTCAGTTTGCCAGAGGTGAAGGGTCGAGCCTCGGTTTCCCCAGGTGGGATTGCATAAAAAAAATGAACATGACTGGTCAAAATCAAGTAGCAGACAAGGCTGTCCGAGCCATCCATAAAAGGTATGACTAGCGGAGACGGGTAATGCCTCAAAGTTGCATATTGCGGGTCAAGACCAAGTGCATGTGATGAAAAAAATATGTATGGCGCAGGTTGCGCACAAGTGTGGCAGCAAAAGGTGTCTTGAAAAACGTCGACGTCGGTGGGTGCTGCTGCTGCTGCTGAAGTATGTATAAGGGGGTATTCCCCGGAGAGGGCTGATTTGCCCGGAACATGAATGCATGATGACATAAAAACACAAAACACGAGAAAGGTAGCCCGGCCAGCAGGCGTAAACTTGCAGCATGATCGCAAGCCAATGAGAAATTGCGTCCACTTTTCTTAACTAAGTGAGACATGTAGCGCTCGATGGCGACCTTGAAGAAGAAATCTAGAAGAGATAAAAACAGTTTGCAAATTAATGATTCCATGAAAACGTTGAAATGATCATTTTTCACAACAAAAATTGCGAAACAACAAGTTCAAGTCTATACACACAATTTTTTACAAAAAAAACGAAGGATAAGGAAAATTCATCGAGAATGATGCATAAGCAATTATTTTTTTGGTTTTTATGGCTCTCATTTTTAAAGATTTGCTAGGCGAAGAAAAATATATTTGCAGACGTCCATTCCACAATTTAAGCTTTACGACAAAAACAGACAACATTAGGTTTGTTGAAGTAAGCTTAGTTGCAATATGTTTTATGCCAAAACATCTAAAATTACCTTGAAAGACCTAATTCGAAAAAGGTAGAATAGGACGTGAAACAGCAAATAGATAAGCATTACCGTCGCGGTAAAGTTGTCCGGTTTGGAGGGTTCCGTTGAAATCATAATATTGGATGAGTGGACGAGAGGAAAAGTATTGGCCATATTGTAGACTGTGCACCAGAGTGACATTGATAGGAGTGCAGGCTAATTCCGTGATCACGTCACCTACTGTAATGCCTGCTGACTGTCTGTGCAACAAAGAGGTTAACACTCGACCAGGATACTGACGACCTAAGAAGGAGCTTCAGAAATTGCTTTTACGGTTTTAGACTTATTTCCAGAAATCAACAAACTGGTTACTTTTTGAAAAACGCTTGACCTACTGTCGTTTAAAGAGGAAAGTTCAGACATTTTACTACGGCCAGGTTTGTTTCTTAAATTATAGGCAGGCGCACTCATTTAACCTAATATGCCGGGAATGAATTTAACAAGAATAAAACAAAAGCAATAAATAATTAATAATTTGGAAATAAAAAATGATAAAGCACAATCACGGTACCGTTTTTAATTTTTTTAGGAATTGTTCTTGGGAATTTTGTGTCTTCTTTCTTCCTGTAGTTGTTATTCTTCTGTGTCTATGTGACACTAAGTCTTCTTATTCTTCACGTAGATGGTTTTCTTCTGTGTCTAAGTGACACCAAATCTTCTTATTCTTCACGTAGATGTTTTATGTCACTCGGGGCACCAATGTTGGAGTTCGGGTTTGTTTTTAGGTTGAGCGCGTCTCGATCTCAAAGGTAACACAGCGATATGAGAGCCAGATGAGAGCGAATGAGTGAATGTTTATTTCGAGCAAGCACGCGAATTTAAATGAATGCAAAAAAAACAAAATACAAGCATTGCCACGTTGGATTGCTGGAAATCACACCTTCTATTTCGGAAAAACCTGCCTGTTCCGGGACTGAGGAGGAGATGATAAACAAAATAATAAAACGTGGGAAAAGATGGGAAAAAGATAAAAAATTGCAATATCGATGGAGCATGTTGAGAAACAGCCAGATTTCGTATGGGAAATAGATTGCACGACGTCCAGCAACGTCCAACGAGCATGTAATCGCCACATTGTCAACACTTAATTTCACTCCACTAGACAAATTTGACTACAATTTTAAAATGTATACATCGACCGCCAAACTTTGGAAAATGACAAGCAACTATACCAGGGGTGGGGTACCAGTGAAGCACAGAGGGCCACATTGATTGCATAATGTTTTCAGCGGGCCACATTTCCTTTTAACTTTTAAAATTTGCCTTAAAAATACACACTATCATATCGCAAATTTGCTGAACATTCATGGTGAGTTATTTTTTACCGTTAAATCAGAAACGCTTGCGCCGTTTTCATGGCACAAATCCAGCATGTAGTTGAATCTGAAGCAGTTTTTAAGAAATCTTCATGTTTTCTATTCCACCAGTATGTGTTGCACACTTAACAAAGTTCTGACACGGGCTACGTTTAAAACCTAAGCGGGCCGCAGGTTCCCCACCCCTGAACTATACCCACAGCCGCATTAATACAACCACGGTACTATTTTCAAATTTTGATCATGATGTCCGCTAAAAAGTCTACTAAAAAATTTAACTATACCGTCAACATCAAAACTCCACTCCACCAAATAAATTTGACGTACAACTTGAAAATGCCAGTACATCGACCGCCAAACTTTTGAAAATGACTTGCAGTTATCCAAAATCGCATTGATACAACCAACCAATGACATATACAGAATGATTTGAAACTCGCTTTCTCTTCTTTCTTTATTAACTCACTTTTTTCTTTGTGTCTATGCGGCGCGAAGCAGCTTACATGCACCAACTCAATTGTGCGTCTGGAACTAGTAATGGCGGTACAGTTGAAAAATATGAGAAAAAAACTTATCACGCTTTTAATTTTGGCAGAACAAAATTTTAAAATAATAAAACTAAAGTTTAAGCACGTCACTGCCATTCGTTTCTAACTTAAAAAGTTTTAATTTTGGAACGATTTTGCTTTAGCTGTCGCGTTGTTGATGGGCTTGCCGTTGACTACCGCCTTTTCATCGGGGTTTTACTTGATGCAGGCCGAGACCTACCCGTAATTTCGCATTTTGTGCTAAGTAGTTTCTTCGTTTCAAAAGCATAACAACTCTTATGTCACTGTGTTACACAAATGACAAGTTAAGGCGTGACTCGATGGTAAAGGTATCGCATGGCTGCTGACTACAAGATTTTAACGATCTCGTTACCGTCTGCTTGATGCCTGTCATTTTGCTTATGTATCCACACTGTTGGTTATTTATTTATTTTTTTTTTCTTTGCTGTGTTTGCGCATATGACAACGAATAAATATCATGTATGACAAAGATTTCAAGATCCAAGTATATGACCAGGTACATGATCCAAGATTTCAAGTATATGACAAAGATTTCAAGATCCCTTGAAATCTTTGGCAAACGGTACAGTTGGGAGTTGGTTAGCAAATTTATCACAAACGATACAGCCAAGATGCAGCTAAAAATACTTGGGCGGACGTTTCGGCTCACATCTGGTGCCATTGTCAACGCTAAAAAGCTTACGTTATGCTGGATCTTAAGCCATGATGCAAAAACGAGGGAAACCGAGACAGAACCTGGAGAAGTGCTGAGACAAGAACCGGGAGAAGCACTTCTCCAGGTTCTGTCTCAGTTTCCCTCGTTTTTGCATCATGGCTTACGACCCAGCAAAACGAAAGCTTTTTAGCGTTGACAATGGCACCAGATGTGAGCCGAAACGTCTGCCCAAGTATTTTTAGCTGTACCTTGAAATCTTTTTTGTGGGCTACTGAGAAAACGTTGGAGTCACAAATGTTAACTTGTACGGCCAAGGGCGTACGGAAAAACTTTCTGAGGGGGCGGCACGCGAAGAAGTTTTTCCACATTAAGGTGCAATTTTTCTGGCCGTATCTGAGCGAAGCAGGCTTCTAATCCTACATCGGATAAGGCCAGAGAGGGCGCGCGAATAGGAACTCTTGCGTACAGCTACCAACACAAAATCATATTGTGTAGAAAGCAATTTAAGCAAAATCAATTGGGATATTCGTAAATAGGCTTTTAACATCAAAAGATACCATATGATTGGGACCCGGTTTGGAGCTAAGAATGCGCGTGACAAAATCAAAAGTGTCTTTAATATTAGAGGGATGTTCACGGAGGGGAGTTAAATTCTCGCTTAGCCAAACAGCGCATTCATTATGCAAAACTGTCATAGGATGCCAGAATTGGTCGACATGGAGTACCTTCCTTGTGTATTTTTGGTAGACCATAAAGAGTCGGTGTATCTGCTGCAGCGGGTCTAATTATATTATAAATTTCAGTTTGTAGTGCTCCACTCTTTTTCAAACGATTAAGAAATTGTTGAAACTTGGCTAAATTTGAAATGTTGTCGTCGCTATCTACTGGTTGAAATTGATTTTTATTGCACAAAATTTGCTCCATTTTTTGAATATAGTCTTGCCTGTTCAGTATGACGACACCATTTCCTTTGTCAGGTTTGCATACGATAATGGAATTATTATGGCTAAGGTTATGCAAGGCAGCTTGCTCTTCTTCAGAGAGGCCAAAGTTGTTCTGCTGATGCTTGCGGTAGTGATAAAATGTGGATTTATATTTTCACTACAGGTGCATTAATTTTGCCTTGAATTCCAATCTGTCGTTGTTCTTGATGATATTTGGCCTAACTGTTCACTTAACCACTATTCCTTTTTACTTATTTATGAAGATTTCAAAATTATTTCCACCATGCTAGAAAAAAACGGCTATCCCACTGGATTTCTTAATCAGCAAATTCGAATTTTTTTCAACAAAATGCAATTTAAGCAAGTTAAAGTAAAGAACGACCTTTTTGAATTGGAAAGGGGTACTTGCCCCCTATCTACGCAACAAACCAAGATTAACTCGCTCCAGCGAATGCTTTTTTGGTGATAGAACCCAAGCCTGCCAACCCGGGTTCGATTCCCGGTCAATGCAGACAACTTAGTTATGACCCGCAGTTAACTCAGTTGCTTAGCGCACACGCTATCGGTGCGGAAGGTCTGGGCTTCAAATCCCGGGTCGGTCAAATCTGCACAGTGTCGCCAACGGCTCGCCATCCCTGCGACGTTTCTTCGGAGCTGTGTAGCCGCGGAGATGGCCCCGCCACTGGTTCACGCTTCGGCGTAATACTGCGAGTATGACGAAAATTTGATTTTTTTTTGATGTAAGGTGAACGTGCGCAGCCATGTTCATTTTCAATATGCGAGCCTATTAAATGGCCATGTAAAGAGAGACTCTGCCTCTGGGAGGTAGACTCGAGTTTGATACCCAGGCAGGTAAAACCATGCAAAGACTTTACAATCAGTACTCACAGCTCTCCTGCTTGACGACATTGACGCTGAGGGACAGTGTGGCAGAGATGTCCGGAGTCGCTTTTTTGAGACTCCGACTCCAATCCTGCTCCAAAATTACAGAATCCTACTCCAATCCTGCTCCGGTTTACGTCAAAAATCAAAACACCAACTCCTGTTTTCACTCCTGTTACTCGAAGAATTTTTGCAAACTTTGCAATCACAATGTTATCCAAACTTTAGGCCTATGTTAAATTTCATGCAAGTGAGATTACTGGTGTTTAGAGACTGTGCGCGAACCGATGCTTCACAGCGAGCATAACTTTTGACAATGTTCAGTGTACATTACAATAATAACTTAAAGAAATGGTTACTCCAGCTCCAACTCCTACTCCAGTTTTGACGTTAAACTTAATTCCGAGTCCAATCCGGCTCCGGAAAATTTTGCTTGACTCCGGCTCCTGAACATCTCTGCAGTGTGGAGCCAGCCGGCAAGCGCACTTTAGTGTTGTTAGGAAAAACATTTAACGCGATTATCCCCCAGATGGCCGGCAAATCTCATGCGAGCTAGTAGCGCCTTCGTCACCTTCTCGAAATAGGATAAAAATGCAAATAAAAAAGTTTGTTCTTGACTTCGCGGTTGCAGCCCAACCAGAACGACTTAACTCTGTTTCTTCATCGGTAAAGTAGCCACTGAAAAAACGAAAAGCACATCACAGCAGTAATTAAAATAAACGCGATCAGTAGCATTTATCGCCGTGAGTTTCAATAACTTACATTTTTAAGCAATGGTTTGGCTATCACTTGGTTCGTTGAAAGTTTGGCCTTTTGATATACTTCTGCTCTAAAATGAACTTGCGATTATTTTCAAGTGCATATAAGCTGCTACATCCAAGTCCAACGTATAAAGGCAATATCACCAATCTTGATGTTCGTAACTGCATTCTGCAGGCCTACAATTGTCCAAACTGAGGTGCTGTCAAAACTGTAGCTATAGATATGCAAGGATTACGACTTTCGCATACGTCTTCCAGAAAAAATATTAAAAAGGAACCACAATTTGCTGCTGAAAATTTTTGATTTTTTAATTGATCCCAAATTTATCGCTCTTCTTTCGTTATTGCCTTCTTTTTCCAATTTTATTACAATAAAGCCATCAACGTACGAAATACGTACCGGGTAATTGATTAAATTATCTAAATCTTCTTATTTAGTGACCGTATCTCTTCCGCTTCTTCTTTTTTGAAGTCTTCTTTTTCTTCTCTAAAGCGCAAACACACAATTAAATCTTTATCCAAGTATGAAAGCTTATACCGGCCGGTTTACGAGGTGGAATCGGCATTGTTTTAGTTGCGGTAAGTCCAGGGTTCAACTCACGGGCTGGTCAAAGAGGCCGAAGTTCTCGGTGACCTACTACCACAACGACGTTTCGGAGTTTAAAGATATGTTAGCTCAGGCGCTTAACCGCGAGATTTGCTTTGTGCCCAGCAACTCGTTATGCGCATTGCGGCATTAGTTACTACCAAAAGCATAATATTGATAAAGATTCGAGCTTTTAATATCTGTGCGCGATAACAGAAATACCAAAAAGGCCAAAGTTACCACAGAAAAGTTTATTGCAAAATTGCAAGAAAAATTCGCTGGTAATATTTCTCAGTTGAATGCTTTAAAAGGGACACAGCACTGCAGCATGCAGGTATTATTGCTTCTATCATCCGTACCGGCTTATGCTTTGGAGTTTCAACGAATTATTCTCGAAGCAAATATACTCGTATAACTTTCATAATCTTGCGGTTGGCATATATAACGAGCGGTGCCGGTATGCCCCAGGATTAAATTTCAGATTGAATTTCACATAATCAAAATAATTGACGGCAGCGTGGCGCAGTTGTTTGGAGCGTCGTTTTTTACCATGACCGTGATCGCAAGGTTGATGGTTCAACTCCCAACCTAGTCTCGTTGTTGCGTTCTTGGATAGGATGCTTCACGATGATTATTGCTTACCTCTGCTCGGTGGAATCTAACGAGCAGCAAATTAAAGAAGTCAGAAGAAAACTCCACCGGAAAACTCGGAAACGAAGGCAACTCCTATAAGAGTCTATATTCGTCCTATGCATAGCGCCTCCGCCGCTTTCTCGTGATAGGAGGATAAAGATGAAGAAATCAATCAAAACACAGGTTTCAAAATGTTTTCCGGCCAGCCTTTTCCACAGCTTATAAAACTAGCTGACCGTCTGACATGTAACCAAGGATTCCATCGATCTGGAACCCAAAATAAGGACGAGTGCATGACTAATTAATCTGCATGGGTATCAAAGCAAATCAAATCTTCATTATACTCGCCGTATTACGCCGAAGCGTGTTACGAGTGGCGGGCCCATCTCCGCGGCGTAGCGCCTGGGCAACACAGCTCCGAAGAAACGTCGCAGCGGTGGCGAGCAGACTTGGGGCAATTACAGAACTCATGTAATCGATTACGATTACAATTACTCCTAATCATTTGATTACAATTACGATTACGATTACGAAAAAAAATTATTGTAATTGATTAAAATTACAATTACATCAATTGTAATCGCGATTACAATTTCGATTACTTTTAGTCAGCTTGCGGAATTGTTGGTAGATTTTTTTGGTTTTACTTTTTAGCGAAACTAAGACTCGACTGACAACTCATACTAAAAACTAATCACAGACTGCAAAGCTTGCGAAGAAATTTTTTTGCTTCACACTCTGATCAAATAAATGAATAATGTGCTAATTAAATTTTCAGTGACGAATGTGTTGCTTGTTTGTTTTAGTAGAAAGCATAGGTGCTATAAAACAGCACAATAGAAGTTTTAGCACCACGGCAGCTGTTAATCGGATCTAAGAGATAAAGGTGACAATGCTCTAATTACATTTTTGCTTCCAACTGCGTGATGTGGTTCAAAACAACACAGCGGATAGACTTGTGAATTGGCACAACGCAGTGCAAGTACGCAAAACAAAAATTCTCACCGCTTCAACCAGAATCGAAAGCGTAATTCACTGAATGATGTAATCAGCTGCAATGCAATCGATTACGATTACACTTAGGCCTACACAGCTGATTTTGGGTTAGTAATCGATTACGATTACTGAAAAAAATGTAATTAATTGTAATTGATTACTGATTACATTACGATTACCACATGTCTGGTGGCGAGCCGTTGGCAACACTGTGCCGATTCGACCAGCCCGGGAATCAAACCCTAGATCTCCCTCACTGATAGCGTGCGCTTAGCAACTGAGCTAACCGGCCGATAACTGCATGGGTATTATTGAGCTAAAGATACAACACCTTCCCATCCAACCTAGACAGCCTGAAGTGCTAACAATGCTTCATGCCTATCTATGCCTTGCTTCTTTGTGTTCCGTATAAAATTGTGTTGCTTGTATGATGTCATAATAAAGCTTTGACGGTAAGACAAAAAATATGGCTGGATAAATGACACAAAGCTTGGTTTATGGCAGTGGTTCTCAAACTTTTTTTGCCATGACGCCTCTGGAAAAGTTTGCTGGGCATGCGACGCACCACTGATAACAAAATTTTAAATGAAAAAATTTAAACTTATAAACGACGCTTTATAAACGAATTTACTATCATTGTCATCTTAAAACGTGATTTCACGCTTCTTGTTTGCATCCATTTTACTTTCTGAACTGACTGTTGCATCTTTCATTTACGCGCACAAAAGCAACATTGCAAAGGTTTTATTAGCAAGCAATTATTACTGTTACGTAACAATAGGCCTGCATTGAAATACAAAAAAACGTCTTTAAAAATTTATTGTTTAATTATAATTAGATAGACAGATAGTGATAATACGACACGGAAGTATAATAACTTTTACTTGCAATAATTTAATTAAGCAACGTATTGCTAAAAATGGAATTTCTTATGCGACGCCCCGAGAAAAACAAAACGACGCACCAGGGCGTCGCGACGCGCCGTTTGAGAACCACTGGTTTATGGAGTCCAAATAAGACAAAATAAGGACGCAAACCAAAAATAAGGACATTTCTTAAAAATACGAACAATAATATTTTCCAAAATGTAGACTCTCAAAATATGGACAAATTTTTGAAATAAGGACGGTATGAAATCCCTGCATATAACTGGTGCGTGAAGAATACTCATTTTTATTCAATTCTAATTCTTAAGAACACTCTCTGGTTCCACAAAGTCAGCCTTCACCGGACTACCGGCAAAGTTTTATCTAAAATCCTTGAACTAATGGCTGTTTTTTGTGCGCTATTAAGCGTCACAGTAATAAATTAAAATTATTGACAAACGGCCCAGCACAGCGTGACATGGGAAAATGCAGGGAAAAGTATCCAAGAAAATCATCAATCCATTTGGCAATAACCGCTACTTAAAAGAACAAATTGAAGTTTAAAAGCTGCAGGCCTTATTTAAAGTTACAATATGTCTTATATATTTGAACTTTTAGCGATCCGTTTGACGAACCAATTTTGATCCACTTTGCTTGCGGAGTAGCACACCCCTAATACTTTTGTGCAAAAACTATGTAAAACCTACAATCGTCTAAACACCTATCATGTACGACCTCATTTGAAGCGAGGTGCATGAAATAGGAAGTTAATATTGTTGAATTTTTTGCTATAACTTAAATTTCATAAACTGTGTATTTTTGACAGAAGAAAATTATGCTTTTGTTCATTCAACAGATCAAAAAAATTGTTTACATAGGCCTACAAGCGATTTTACCTACAGTAGCCTAGATTTCAAACAAGAGCGGCGCAATTGGAGTCCAACATTCTTCACCCTTCTTGTGAGCACCTTTCTACACACGCACACAAACAAATTAATGTTGCGTCGGAGCACGATTTAAAATCATTTCCAAGTAAAAAATAAAACAACTGCGCGGTGTTCGCGGCGGAGCCCCTGACCAGGCCTGGCTCTCTCCGGCCCAGGGTTCGGGGGCGGTTCCGTCGGCTCTGATTGTGACGATGCGTCTGGGTTCAATCTTAAAGTTGAACACTTTTTGCATTTGGATCGTATGAAAAGAAAAAAAGTCACTCTCCGCTATATAATACGACTGAAAATACAATGGAAAAGGTCTGGCTCGCTTGTTTTCAACAAAATCTGTGAACCTATACGAGAGAATGTTGCGCCATCGGTCGGCGTTGAAAAAAAAGCAATTTGTCGTTCATCGAAAACAAAAGATTCCGCTGCGCTGAAAATCCAAAAATTTTAGTTAAATGTAGTTGACGCGTGTTGCCTGAGATATTGCAGGGTATGCGCTGAACACCTTGAACGTTTGGAGAATACGCCCCTGCATAAACTACAATAACTGCAGCCATTAAAGTTCAGTAACGTAGCAATATTCAATATTTGTTCCTATTTTACTAAAAGGCAAACCAAAAAAAGGGGGGGTCATGGTACAATGCCCCCCCCCACCCTTATTAAGTATACTCCTGCTCCTCGCATTATTCAGTGAAAAAAGATAGTCAAAACTAGTAACAGCATTTTAATAGATCAGTTTTTACGATCATAATTCATAACATACACCGGCCGTTATAGCTCAGTTGCTAAGCGCACACGCTATCGATGCTGGAGGTATGGGGTTCGATTTTAGGACAGGTCAAATCGTCACAGTGTCGCCAACGGCTCGCCACCGCTGCGACGTTTCCTCGGAGCTGTGAAGCCCAGGCGCTAAGCCGCGGAGATGGGCCCCTCCACTCGATACACGCTTCGGAGTGATACCAATAGTATAATAAAGATTTGATTTTTTTTTATTTTTATTTTCATTTGATTCGTCACATTAGTTTTAAAAATTGACATCATTATAAACATGTATAAATTTCATCTAAATAGGCTTGCGTGAAATTTGTAATGCTGCCACGTTGTTTTTGCTCTGGTGCAGGCCTTAACTGTATTACACTGTTGAACATGCTTCATAGACCATAAGCGGCTGAGTGTCCTTTTCTTGAATTTTGTAACACTTTTATCTACAGCTAAAATTTTGCATTTACTGTTGACCAGTCAATTTGCTTGTCGAGATCAAAGGGCTCATTCATTATACTGAAGCTTTTTACCCAAATCAAGCAATTGTTAACATAATTTTAGTTATGTTTTGTTTTACCAGGTTTCATCTCAAAGGATGTATCGCATTCCAAATTGAAATTGTGCGGTGGTAATCAAAAAAATAAATAAACTTAAGAGCCGCGCTGTAGCTTGCTAGCTTGCGAAAGTAAATAGCTGCAAAATTGAACATTCCCCGCCGAACAAAAATGTACCTACCATTATCTGCATAATTCAGCAAAGCTTGTTTTTCTTCGCCTTTGGTTGCTATGTATGACTCAACGTTTAGTTATCGGTATTTCGTAAAAAAAGCATTTCAGCCCAAAATAACGTTGCGGCACGTAGAGCGAGCAAAGGATTGGAGCAACATATCCAAATAAGTGCTGAGTGCTAGCTAGCAGCCCATAAATTTAAAATATAAATAAAAAATAAAATGTTGATTTCACTCAAAAAGCACTAACCCTTATTTCAATGCGGTAACAAAAGAGTCAAAACCGGGGTCGGATTTACCAATGGGTTAGGCAGACTGAAGCTTATAGGGCCTCGGAGAAATAAGAGGCCTCATCACGATCAGCGAAGGCCTTTTTTATTTTTGAAGATCGACTGGCAATACGTTTTCTTTTTTGGAAACAGACAATGAAGACCTTCATATACTTAGAGACGAATTCGATCATTAATCACTAGCGGCAAATGTGGGATCTAAATAGCCTAGGCTAGGGCCTCTCACTGTCTAAATCCGTTCTGATCGAAGCCTTTTGTGATGAGGGGATCAGAACAAACCGGCAGCAAGTAAAGAAGGCTCTCTGTTTTTGTATCTGCATTAAAATCAAATCATTGAAATTCTATGTGAGGTTGAACTAACTCGCACCGACTTTTGTAAATCCGAAATTGGAGGTGAAATGTTGAATTGGATGCATATTTCGGAAATGTTCGACTGAAAACCCTAGGCAGTTCACTTCGGCAAGCCAGTGCCGGTGTACTAACAGCGGCCGTCCTCCACGGTTGCTTTAGTGCAGCTAGATTTTCGCGGCCGGGTTTGGTCACACTACTTTTTTGTGAGCAATCAAGCGATTTCAATTTTTAGCCATCCCATGCTTTTCGGACTTTGATGAAAAATAGAAACAGAAATATTTAACAAGTTGTAATCTAATACTTTCACTGATCTTTGGCTTTGAATTCTCGTGAGGTAATCCTATTGCTATTTAAACGTTTGACATTATGTTGACGTCATGTGTCAAGTTGACATGGTAATGGGATTATCTTCATTATTGGCTTGGCTTTAAGTTAACACTGTTGTAGCAACAAAATTATTTACTGTGTGGTTTTTCTAGATACATCTTACTCTTTCAGCTTTTACATTCAAACTGCACGTTTTACAAGTAACCGGTAATCTAACAATCACACCGCCCTGTTTAGACTGGAGGTTTTTAACCTTTGGGCCATAGCCCAGTCGTGGGCCTGTTTTCAGTGGGACATAGAGCTTTACTATAGAAAGCAACACCAGCATTCCCTAATCATGCCTTTGTGTTGGCTTTGTGCTTTTTACTAAAAACTGTTGGTCCACTGTCATATTTTATTATTTTAGTGGGCCATGAGCAAAAAAAAAGGTTGAAAAAACTCTGATTTAGACTGCGCAGTCAACCCGCCGCGTTGGCCCAGTCTCACAGTT
Source organism: Trididemnum miniatum (assembly GCA_964006365.1). NCBI lineage: Eukaryota > Metazoa > Chordata > Ascidiacea > Aplousobranchia > Didemnidae > Trididemnum > Trididemnum miniatum. The sequence goes on from OZ023246.1 coordinate 7,581,053, forward strand.
TGTAAATCATGTTTCACTTAGCTTAACTCTGAAAACTTTTCAGACACGATGGATACACCCTACTACGACCATGAAAAGTGGGTTTATCGCAAGAATTTGACGTAAATGCGTGGAGTCAAAAATGAGTTGCGTGGTTGCTGCCTACGCATGTTGCAATGTCAACATTGAGTTTGAAATATTTTGAGTATGCATTAAGGAAGTGTAGGCTAATGGAAATGTGGCTGAATCCCACTGTAAGTCTGTAAGTGCTTTTATTGATTAACTCTGACGATTGATGCACATTCGATCATATGATCTGAGAAACGTAGTGCATTCAAACCGCGCGTGCCACCAAGCCTGCGAATGTTCAAAAGCTGTAGCCTTATCCAGTGGCAGATCCAGGATGGGGGGGGGATGCATCCCCTCCCACCAGCCAATTTCAACAATGTTTTTGATGAATAAAATTTTACCATAATTTCGAATTGCTTCGATTCAACAATATATCTTACGCTTTAAGGTCTGTTTACACAGAATGCGATGCGACTTTTCGTACGTAAGGTGACGTAGGCCACGAAACAGTTGGAAGTTACGACGTAAAACTACGTCACTTTGCACGGCATTTTAGAAAACAATTGTAAGGTCCTTTACAAAATAACCGATAAAAAGCAAAATTGTTGGGGTTCTAGTTGAGTGGAAGATATTTTCACCAACTTCTTACGTCAAAAAATGAATAAATTTTCGTATGACAACAAATCGGATTAAAATCGCATTTAGTGCAAACAGATTTTTAGCCACGCATAAATCGAGAATGTGCTAACAAAATGCAATGTATATGGTGAAGGACTAATCAGGGGCAAAAGAACAAAATTTTCGATACAAATTGTTCGAAAAGCGCTAAAATGCCCTTTACAGTATGTAAATTTTCAAAAACTTTCCGGGGGAACATGTCCTCGGACCCCCTAGAATCATTTTTGTTACCCTATTTGCTTCAAATTTAACTTTGCCAGAAAAAATACGCTTAAAAAATGTCAAAATTTTGTGCTAAAAAGTTGTGAATGTACTTCCCTCACATGGACACATTTTCTAAAAAGGGATTATTTACAATCTTTTTTCGGGTTCAACTTCTCTGCGTTCATTTAACATTCAACCTAATTCAAAACTGCATTCCCCCGCTAAAATTTTCTGGATCCGCCCCTCCCTTAACCCTCGGTCGTTACGCGCTAGCTAGGTCGTTACGGGAGCTGAATGAAATAAGCAATCTTACATTAAGCTTTCAAACTTTTTCTTGTGCAAGATTTTTCTGGTTCTACAGCATCTTGTTTTAACTAATAAAAATAAAAGAAACAACGTATCACAAACCAATTTAATGTCTGAGTCACAAACACAAGCACGTCAAACGCAATCAAATGGTGTTGCAGCTCAATTATGGACAAAATAAATTCGTACTTCTCGTAGTTTTTGCACTGGTACTTCATTACGTTCGAATTAATAGTTGCAGTTGCCGCGAAGCCAAAAAATAAGAGAAATTTTGCATGAAAGTTGAATCCACAAATAGCCCATAAGGTAAAGCTTGGGGTAATCAACTACAGTATTTATGCTCAGTGACGGTCTTAATTTATTTTCTAGTGTTTTTTGTAGAAAACAGTAGCCTGCTTTCAAAACGAATAACACACATGAACTGTGACATTGCATTAGGTCTCTCAAATACACTACAATATTACGAAACACTTAAAAATATTTACAAACAAACCTATTCGCAGACAACAACCAACAATAAATAACGTCTATATTCTTACTCATTGTGCGATGCATAGCCTTGAGACGAGGCAACCTTGTTACAAAATGAAGAAAGTGCAGAAACTATAATGTGCATTGTGCAATTGAAATCAATTGCCACGGTAATTATGAAATCTTATCAAACAGTAAACAGGTAAATAAAACTATGTAAATGTGAAGTTGTCAACATTAAACTGAATTGAACTTCATAACAAAAACTACAAAATTTGTGTGTGCCGTGCGGTGCAGGTCATTGGACATTGACCTTATATACTGTACAATCTGTATTCCATCATAATAGTCCTTGAAACATTAAAAAAGTTTTTTGAGTCTTCAGCAACCTTGTCGACCGAACACCCCGAACAAGCAAAATCCATGATTGTGGCACCAGTCACAGGAACGGCGCACTAAAACAAAAGCGAAGTAAATTAAAAACACAAAAAAAAAATTTTACAGAGGGAAAACGGAGCCAGTTGACTCGTAAAATGAAGGCAAAATGCTGTATCATTTCGAAACAAGCCATTGATAGTGTTGATATCAATAAGGATTTTTCGAATCGAATCTATAGTGTTGGGCGAACAAGCAATGGCTTATCCTGAGAACGGCTCTAAGATTGCAGCCCATAACTGAATTTTCAAAATGTTTTGTTTAGATAACCTTTCTCATTAGCAGTTAATGTATTTAGGCTATTACGGAACCGGTATGTTTTTGCTTTCTCCTTAACTTATCGTGGATCTGCTCTTATAAGCCCAATTTTTACTTCAGCCTAACAAGCCTATAATTCAGTTTTGTTAAGCTGTAGAAAAAATCGTGATTTATGGCAGCATTATCATAATCATATATTCGCATTAAAAATAATAGGCCTTCTAAAATAAGTTCCCCTTGCTTACTGGAAGCACCATTGTTTTTGAGTGCCAACTGATATTTCCTACCACAGAATGAGTAAGCATTTTCCACCTCAACAATAGTCCAAGTTAATGGTTGCGTCTCGTAGTTTTTGCTTTGGTTGCATGGAATGGAATGCAGTTTAGTTTACAAAGTAACCGCATTAACTCATTACCGGTATCCCATATCTTTTTAAAGCTTAGACGTATTGTTAAAATTGAGTTTGATTTAACCAAGAGTTAAGACTCGGAAAGCTACGAGATTGACAATCTGGGCGTGAGTTGCAGCCGTTTTAACGAAATTTAAGAATTATCATTTATCTTAGTCACAACATTAAAGCAAATGTTTTGCATTTTCAATTAGCAGAGTGGGTTTTCCCTCTTTAAATCTCACGGAAATGTAGAAAAAGGTGATGCAAAAAAGTCCGTCTGATGTGTAACCAATCCATTGGGGATTTTGGAGAGCACAGGTGCTGTCCATGATGCTACCATCTGAAGTAGTAATGAGGTTCTAGGTCATTAGGCCCGTTAGCTTAATAGTCTTTACTCAGACTAACAATTTAAAACAATAATTTATGTCCCCGAGTCCGACTAACTACTTGATACTAAGTTTTTGGAAACTCCATTTTTCCAAATTATGATGTATAGCTCACGCTTAAATCTTAAGTAAATTTGACGACAACCACCCTCCTGAGTAATTTCCAACAATAATGATTTAACTTTCCTTTATTTGTAGTTTTCGTAAAGATTTAAGTTTGAATAATTGGCAATAAACGAAATCAGAAAAATATAAAAAAAAGATTGAAGAAAAATTTCTTCTTGAACCACATAACATAGGACCTGTCCTACAACTAAAAAAATTAAATAAAATAAAAAAAAGCAAAGAGAATTTATCAAAAAAAGTTGTAAGTCGAAGTTTTTAGTTTTAGTGATATACGCATTTTTTATTATTGATAGGCCTGCATTATTGTATTTTTATTGGATATTTTTCATGAGGTTATCTTTTACCAAAATGAGATTTCTGGGTTGCAATTATTGTAGCTTTTCTGTTTCATGGGCTGCTGGCGAGAATTAAACTAACACATTTTTCCAGATATATTTTTCGTTTCTTCTTTTTTTACAAGAAAATGGTCAAGCAAAAGCGATGAGAGTTTCGTGTAGAATTGCTGTTGTTTCCTAATTTGAGCCTTTTTTGCCTACTAAATTTGGTGCTATAGTTCCATTTTACCAGCAGTATTTTTCGTCAAGCACTTTTAGCAACGGGGCGATAAAAAAATAATTGTACTTGAGGTGATGATGGTAAACCAATAAGCTTAACCTTAAACTAACCATCGCAATTAACCAGGTCATGGTACAACATCTTTAAATGATAAAGTTTTTACATATTTTTTTGCGAATCCAGGAGCAGGAAGCGAAGCCGCAGTACCGACAACATTTTCTTGTCGCTCTCTTTCGAAAACTTCGGCGTGTGTGTGCTGGTATCGATCGCTTGTGTATTCTTCCTTCAGGGTTCTGCAAAGAATAAGTTTCTAACAAAAAAAAACAACATTCAATTGAAAACTTTGGCTGGCCTCAAATTGTGTGTTGTAGAATTGCAACTTCATGCACACTAACAAAAAATCATCATCGACATTTTGCTGAGAAATTTACGATCTTATCAGGTACCATAAGTAAGAATTCTCTAGTTTTAAAGTCATTAAGATTTTTTGTAATCCACAAATGCTCTTCATAAAAACGAACTTCCGGCTTACTATCCTAATTGCGATAGCATATTATTGTCGCAGGTACCAACAAAATATTTGCATCTTATTTAATGTTTCACCAAAAAACAAAAAAAGAACAAGTCAAATACGCTTCAGGTGTATCACCAGTTTCAAATTACAAAAATTTCTCGTGTCTACGTTCAAAAATTTAGCGTGAATTTACATTTTAGCCGAGGTGCGTTTTTTTTCTAAAACTATGTAACATTTTAAAAATTTAAATTCAGCATTCTGTTTTTTTGTGCCTCAAGAAATAAAATATTGGAACAGTTATGTTACAGTAATTTACTGAAAAAGCAGTTCACCGAGTTTCGTGACTCTTTCCAACTTAATTTATGACAAAAATACGCTAATAAGGGTTTTAACAAATAAACAAAACAATGAAAATAAGGGTGAATTAAAATTTGTTAGCTCAATTGCTAAGCGCACGCTATCGGTACGGGAGGTCTGGGGTTCGATTCCCGGGCCGGTCAAATCGACACAGTATCGCCAACGGCTTGCCACCGTTGCGACGTTTCTTCGGAGCTGTGTAGCCCAGGCGCTGAGTCGAGGAGATGGGCCCCGCCACTCGTTACACGTTTCGGCGTAATATGGCGAGTATAATGAAGATTTGATTTGATTAAAATTTGTTAATATATTTATGTTTTTCTACATGATGAGAAAACGATAGCAACCTCATGATCAGTTTTTTGGAAATAAATTATGATTTAAATTTTTCGCTTCGGCGTGTTTCGACATAATTATTTCACTGTTCACTTGTATGAAAAAAAAACTAACAATGATAAAAAAAGTAGTCTACCAATCTCACCTTGCCTATTTCTTTAGGTACATTGACGTCAGAAGTTAGAAATCTTCGTGACGAAAACTGATCTATAAAAACAACAAATGCAATGGCTTGAAGGTATTATCATACACATATTTTCTGACAGCCACTGTTGCGACCTCATTGGGTCTCACCACTGGAGCTGAGAATGAATTTAAGAGTATGCAAAGATTCTACTGCTTGTGAAATGCATAAAATAGCAAGAATGAATGATTTTTGGAAGTTTTTTCTCATATTTGCAATTTGGAAACGAAATTATACTATTTTTATCCGAAGATTTTGCACCACAAACTCTCCATCCATTTCTTAATGAATAGAAACGCTTTATAGTCAATCTTGCTCGATCAACATAAAAGTAGTAAGGCATTGCCTAATGAATGAACGTTCTGGGTAGGAAAGTATGAAATGACTTCATAATAAAATTAGAACTAAAAAATGACTTAATAAGTGTAGCCTAAGTAAAGACTGATATCGTAATTTTGTAGTATTTCGTAATTTTGTAGTATTGTCGTTGTTGATACCACGAACTCAATTCCAAGAAGAAAAAATAAAGACGCAATAATTCTTGCGACTGGACATTGCGACAGCATAGATTCAGCTGTCAGCAGTATACGACAGAACAGCTGAATCTATGTTGTCGAAATGTCCTGTTAAAAGAACTACAATGGCTCTATTTTTCCTTCCTAAGCTATTTTTTGTTCCATATTTCCCAGTACTACGAATTCAATTTTGTTTTTTATTGGGTCATGAGTCAATCAATTTTACAAAATTTTGTAATATAAATATTTTTTATCGAAATTATGAGTTATTTTTGAAAAATATATTTACCAAGCGCTTTCGTCGATGATAAAGAATTTCCTGATACTTGATTCATACAATAAAAACAAAAATAAACAAATAAAAATACGAATTTAATATTTATTTTAATCATTTTACTGCAATGTTTTTAATCTGTAGAAGGAAAAGTAAAATACAAATCAAAATACCGGTGTCTTTAAATTTCCCTATCAGTACTGAAGGTTTTCACAAATGGTACTTAAACATGCCATTCATCATCAGCTGTGTTTCTTCGAAAATTAGCAGTAAAAGAAATTGAGCTTGACAGTTATAAGACATCTTTGTTGTTTACACGTCACTGCTGATGATGGAACTTTAGTCTATGCTACTGAAATGTCTGGCTGTAAAAATTTGAATATCAACAACAAAACGACTCATCTGTGCTTTTGCTCTGTAATTGCTTAAGAGGAAGGAGCACCTGCTTTTTTATTTTTTTTATTCAATCAGCAAGAAAATCATTCTGGGGCGGCTACTTGACTTTATGACCTTTGGGGGCTTCGTAGTCTCCTATTCTTCTCTACTTCTTTAAAGTTATATGCTAATTTACATCATTTTTCCGTTAAATTTCGAAGCTAAAATAAACTTGAGAAACAAAACTATTGACAATGAACACATTGCAAGGGTTGTTAAATTACTGTTGCAAATATTCAGCGAATATTGCAGATACGAGATGCACAGTCTTCAGCTGTTGCGGTTTAAAAATAAAAAGTTATCTTTCAACTGCGAGGTTTCAACAAAAAAAAAATTAAAAAGTGTAAATTTTTTTGTTTGCACGACTTACGAATCTGGTAGTCTATTTCATTTGGCATTATGCTATAACGGTTGTGAAAGAAGTTGAGCATTTATTAGTGTTCAGATTCTTCGATCTTCACGTTGCTTTCTTTCGGAAGTAACTCATGGCTTACAGGCTTAATAATGGTTGAGTAAACATCGATCAATTAACCATCAAAATCACAACTTGCGCTGATCTGCTCTAAGCTCTGCCATTGATGTTGCTGAATGTACTCTACAATTTCTTTACTGCTTCACTGACATTCCAATGCTAGTTAGACATACACCGTTCACTTCTCTCTTCTGGAAAATTCTTAGTATTCAAATTTATGCTTTGCTCTACTGATTCAGATTTTCAATAATTTTTGACTGTTTTGAACTGAGCAATATTACTTTTATCTGACACTAATCGCATAACTAGTTTAGGTGCGTACACAGCTAATTCAAGAGATACTTTCAAGCCCATGCTTTTAAGGCTAAAGTTCCCAAAAAATTGCAAAACAGCAAATTCACTCTTTTAAAAATTACATTTTGCTTTTTTTCTGTGGTTTAAAAATTTGCCTAATCTCACCGGCAAAAATGTGGGATGTGTTTTGACTAGTTTTAGTTGTAAATTACCCGTTTCCAAATAGAACGTGTCGCATAATTGCGAATTTGAAAAAAAACGGATCAAAGATTTGCTAATAGGCTTGCCTCATTTGATCTGGCGCAAACACCTAAAATCAATATCTTGAAGTAGCAAATATATCACGCTTTACTGAATAGACTACTGTACATATATCAGAAAATATTTATTTAACTTACAGCTCTGTCAATTCGTCGTTAAATTTCAACTTCATCTTCAAACCTACTGGTAATGACTCGTACTACATTAAAAACAAACTTATTGGCCAGACGTGACTGAATGTCATGTTTACCAAGTAAGCCTATATCCCTTTTTAATCTTCAAGCGAAGAATTAAGTGTTAATTTAAAACTTGGCATGAGGGGAAAAGTGTTTAGTGACCACCAATGAAGACAGACAAACAATGACTGCAGCAAATTCATCTCTCTGTTCGGATAGACGATAGATCAACATCTACACAAGTAAAATTTTCCTATTTTGCATAAAAAGAAAATCTATAACTTTCCTCTCAAAATCGAAAGATTTTTTTCCTTTTCTTTTCCTTTTGGGTATTTTCAAAATCAAATCAAATTTTCACGATACTCGCTGCATTACCCCGAAGCTTGCAACTGGTGGTTAGCCACGTTTACGTGGCTTAGCACCTGAGCAACGATTCTTCAAACTCCGAAGAAAGCCGCAGCGGTGACGAGCTCTTGGTGACACTCTAGGTCAGGGGTAGCCAACCTTTTTTTCTCTACCGTCAATTTTATTCAAGTTCGACTCATTATTCGCTGCACAAACAAAACAGTTCAAAGTTTTAACTACATTTAGAGGCATCCTCTCAAAAAGAAAGAACGTCCTCAAAGAAAAAGTCTTCAAGAGGCGTCCACGAAAAAAATGAGGGGACAAGATTAAAAATAGCATTCCGTTACTTCAAATCGTGCAATCCACCTCAAAAATTAGCGGCCCTGCCTGAGGTGTTTTACTATACTCTATTCACTCTTGCTAATGTCAGGTAGCTCTCAAGATTTTTCCTTTAATTTTGATAAAAGCCTACATTACGAGACATTACATACATGACTTTGGAAAGCAGCGTCATGTTGCATATATACGCCACGTAGTTTATACGTAGGAGATATTGGTCTTCATTAGCTAATTACATCAGTTTGGTAATCCAAAATTACTGCATTTGGAAGAACACTATTTTTCTAGCATAGGCGCAACTAGAGGGGGGCTAAGGGGGCTGAAGCCCCCCCTTTAGCCTTATGAACGACAGTGGATAAAACAGCTGTAAAAAATTATAAGTACCAGTACTCGTCGTAATTTGTCAATATTCAACAGGCAATAGGGGTGGATCCAGGGGTGTTTGGGGGAATGCATCTCCCTGAAATCCGATTTTAAAACTGTTTTAGAAAAAATGCAATTTTTTTTCATAATTTCGAAACTTTTCGATAACAATAATTCTTACGCCTTAAGCACGCGTAATTGAAAATGTGCGAACACGTGCATCATACTTGGTGAGGCACGCACATATGGGGGCAAAAATTTAAATAAAATGTACCTGAAAAATGTTCAAAAAGCACTAAAATGGCCATTGCAGTGTGTAGATTTGCAAAAAGTTTCCGGGGGAGCATGCCCCCGGACACCCTAGATTCGTTCCTCAATTTGCATCAAATTCTGCCAGAAAAAATACGCTTGATTAATATGTCAAAATTTAATGCTCTTGTCCTTGAAAAAATTTCTGAATACGCTTTTGACATGAAACATTTTCAAAGGGCTTATGGTATTTAGGCCCGTTTTTGGGTCTAAACGTCTAACGAATTTGTACGTAGTAAGCATTCAACCTAATTGAAAACTGCATCCCCCCGCCAAAATTTTATTGATCCGCTCCTGACAGATAACATAAATTTAAGTTTTACTGAGGCATTTTTAACAATAATGAATTTCTATGTCCGAGAATATTGTTAACTGCGGTTACGAGCAAGGTTAAAACAACAAAAATGTAATCTTTTAAGCTGATACCGGTATCTGTAAATTAAAATCATTTGTGAATTAAAATCGTTAACCGGTCAGAACAACGGTTAACCGGTCTCGCTTTGCAACCGATTCACCGAGAACGATCAGTTGATAAAAAAAGTATTTTAAATAAATATGCCGCAAGTGCCAGTGAAAGATCTCATTTTATTGTTTAAATTTGCTTCCATGACGTTGACAACAAGCACCGAGTCCAAGATTGCTGCAGTACCAAGACCTCTCTCTTCCTAATTGAAACTTTGCAAGTTGAACATTGTCGCGCAAGTTTTTTCAAGTAATTTGCATAATTTTTCTTCGTTGAAATAGTTAGCAAGATAAGCATACCTTGGTTGAAAAAATGTTAAAAGACTCTTCATGTGCCGCTTTGGGATAGATTATAAACTAAATTTCGCAAAAACTTCGCTTGCCTAATGCCTAGTGAAACTAGTTTCGGACATAACGCTTAGCTCTCTTCTGTTTTAATGCACAGATATTGATTTGAGCAAAAAAACTAGCCGTGGCTTTTCCTTGTTGAAATAGACGATAGACCTACGTCATCTCGCGAGACAGTCAGACATGATACCAGAAAATTACGAGCAATAAGGAACTAATCGTAATCATAAAAATGTATCAGCCCCCCCCTTACGAAAATCCTGGTTGCGCCACTGTTTTCTAGTAAGGGTTCTTTGCGAAAAACATGGGGTAAATTGTTTTCATGTAATTTTTTTCGCTCAAAAATCCTAGCACAATGAATGAATGGCCGCCAGCCTAAACATTTATATTATTTAAATTATCGTGTCGCTTAAATGATCATTGTTTTCTTAAACTTCGTTTTAGATAAATGTTGTTGTTATTCACTTGGTTCGATAAAGTTTTTTTGTTTTGTTTAACTGGTGAGAAGGAGCAAGGGGGAACACTATTAGTTGAAAATATTAGAAAGAGAAACTCCTTTAAAAACAATTTAAGTTGTTTAAAAAATACCAGGTATATGTTGATGCGATATTAAACGTTCGGTGATAATTCAAAATAAAGTATAACTTAGAGCCGATATGAGATGCAAGAAGCATTGAGTTCAAACCAAAATATATAAACAGCACAGACACTTCAAAGACGTTTGGACAAAACGCACGTATCAGTTGTTTACGACGAAGTGCAAGTGAAAGTTTGGCGTGGTGGTGAAAGCTTTCGGCGCGAGAGGTCGGAGGCTCAATTCCCGGGCAGGTCGAAGTGACACAATGTCGTTGACGGTTCGCCACCACTATATTGCCTAGGCCGTAACTCGTGGAGATGGGCCCCGTCACTTGTTACAAGCTTCGGGGCAATGCCGCGAGTACAAAGAATTGATTTTTTTTAGTTCAACGGTTGCAATGCTAAATTTCACTTCAAGCTGAATTTGAGATATCTCGAATTCAATCAAAAGTGGACGCGAGAACAGCTAAAAGCACAACATAAGCAAAGCAATCGTTCTAATTGTTTTTATTGAATTTGCATATTTATCGAGAAAATGTAGTTCGCTCAAAACGTCAAATTGAACTTCAAACGAATATAAATTCTATTTGGATTGCCAGACAACACTTGTAGCGTTGATTGACGTGTGCATTCATTTATGACGACGTTTTTACAAGATTCACAGGGTCTTGAAAAAGGTTCTATTCGGACAGATGAGAATGCTTCACAGCAAAGATTGAATGATAAATTATACTATCTAAAATCTGCTTGTTCATGCTTTGCCTGCTTCTCAATGCACAAAAATGAACAAACAACCCTGCAAGTGGTTGTCAGAAGTTAGGCAACTTGTTTGCAACCTTAAAACAACAATCAACGAATCTAAACAGGTGGAATTTTCCTACCAATACATATCTGGGGTTATGTAATTTTAATATGATTGAAATGATAATTCAACAGTATCTGAGGGAGCCTGCGAAGTGAGCTTGCGCTCTTTAAGTCAGCAGCCACCAGTTATATACGTCAAATGCGATCGGCTCCAGTTGTGAATAGAACCCGTCACGTTGAGTCTGAAACCTGCGCGGTACAGCTAGGTACAGCTACACAGTTTCCAAGCTAGCGGTTCCTAACCTTATTAAGCCTACACCTCCCTTGATTTTTGCGCGCCAAAATGAATACAAAATAATGTTGTATTATTTAAATATTGCTGTATTATTTTGTAGCTTATTAATTTACTAATTTCGTATCAGCTTTATGACAGCAAGTTGCAATTATTTAAGTCTCGAGTATTAAGCACTAACAAGTGACAAGGACAACCACTAAACAGACGGAAAACCGCTACCTCAAAATTAATGAACAACGCACTGTAAAACACAATGGGCTTATCAATTGATGTCTGCCTCCTTGAGGAAGGTTAATTTTTCCTGAGGAGAGATTTTACGGGGTTTGCTTTTAAAACAGTTCTAATCTGATCGACTTTTAACGCTAACACACCTCTGATTCTTCTCAAACTCTTTAGCGCAACGCTTAAAAAGCTTAGAAGCAGCTCTCTTAGTTTATAATTATCAAGATTCTTTTTTGCATATATTTCTTATCCCTACTTTTTATATAAGCCTGCAGTATCTATACAACAATACCAAGTAACAAGATCACAAGAATAAACTTAAATACTTTTTGCAAGCTTTGATGATAAAAGTTCGACTCTTTCTCAAACTTCATTTTTGACTTGACAGCTGTTGCCCATGAATTTTTGCTCCACAATTTTCACTACATTATTATACTGTAACATAAGTTGATTTTCTGTTTTGCAACACCGCTTTTTTACTAATTTTCACTTTTAGTTTGTAAACTCACTCTGTATTGTATTCTACATTTTCTGCTTTGTGCTTTTTCAATGTAACAAAAAAAAAAAAAATCAATAACAACAAACAAACAAACAAAATAAAAAACGAAGGATGATTTTAAATGACTAATATAAAAAAACTTATCGACCTAAATTGTTTTCCCTTTGAAATATTTTAAGAATCAACTAACTTTTTCCAGTATTACAAACTTTTTTACAATCAGTGTAGCTTCTGTTCAACCTATGTAATGCAAAAGCAACTATTTTTTTAACTACTCGAACGCTTCCTTTAAGCACAGTTACCGGGTTTTTTCTCTTGGCATTTCCCGTACTCAACAGCAGGTAAATCCCTACAGCTCTCTGTTTTTTATTCACTTCAATTCACTAATGCTACACTGGTGGGAATTTTGCTTTTTGCCATTTTCCCCTGTTTTTGATTTTTCAACCAAATACCGGTAATTTCTCGCCAAATTTTTACTAACCCAATATTAATCGAATTTGGGCCCTCAGATCTGAAACCGTTTCGTCAATTTCTTTTTTTTTTAAATCAAGCGTCAGTGGTTGCGTCAGTGAAGAAGAAAGTCACTCTGTTCTGTGACTTGGTTTGTACGTGCTGCGTAGAAAGGCAGTGCATTTCTCTTATATAAGGTTAGCTTACACTGACTCGTTATTGGAAAACAAATTAGTTCATTCATTGTTATTGTTTTTTTTCTATGATTTATGATTTTCTAGGGCACAATATCTACAAAAACAAAAGAATAAAAACACCTGATTTATTAAATTAACCAAAGTTACCTAAATCACTTTGTAGTTAACCGTTGAAAAACAAAAACGAATTATTGCAGCGATCATTTCAACCAACGTTGACAGTACTTTACTCTTATCTTTTCTGTATCAGAATTGGGCATTTTAAGGGCCGTGGGCTGAATCAGGTCCTTTGCTTGACTCTGATCGGTAATGCAAAGCCATGTCCGAATAGGATATCGTTCATTTTGGCGCATAAAAAAAAACAACAAAACAAACCAGATCAACTGATAAAAATAATGAGTGACGCCGCAGAGCCAGCGAGAAGCCCAAACCGAGGCAAAAAATCTCTCTCTAACGATCAGGCCCTCCACAATCTGCATTTTTTTCATGCTTTGATTGATTTCTTCATGTTTATCTTCCTATCACGAGGAAGCGACGGAGGCGCTATGCATAGGACGAATCCAGGCTCGCTTAGGAGTTGCTTTTGTTTCCGAGTTTTCCGGTTGAATTTTCTTCTGACTTCTTCAATTTGCTCCTTGTTAGATTCCACCAAACAGAGATAATTAACGTGAAGCATCTTATCCAAGAACGCAACAACTAGGCTTGGGTGAGAGTTAAACCATCAACCTTGCGATCATGGTCGTCGTAAAAATAATTGGTCGTTGTAAAAATAAAATAATCTCATGCGTTCCCTATTCCCACAAAAATAATGGCCGAGTTCAGTTTCATATCAACCCTACTGTATACTAGCATGCCGGCTGAGAGGGAAGGGGGGCAGAAAGGGTCACGGTCTGGGGGCCCGGGAACACAGGGAGACCCGGGGTTCAGGATTGTCAGGTTTAAAATGCAAAATTCATCAGCTCAAACTACGGCCTGCGGACGCGATGATGTTTTTTTTTTATTTCGGGCCAAAATTTAAACATCTGCGGAGACTATGACCTTTTTTGCCCATCACGTGATTTTGAGACACCACTGACCAAAGGGCCCAAACGAAATTTTTGTCCATGAGCCCGAAATTTCTCTCGGTGCCCCTGTATACTAGTGACATACGTATAGGTGTAGCCGAAGGAGGAGTGTTCATTAGGCCAAGATTTTGGTGTAATAAAAACATCCAAAAATTATCTGCTGCATCGCTTACCAAAAATTTCATTTCTTTGCCTGATTTTGCCTGTATCAGCTCATTTTCACCGCAAGAGAGCTGCGTGCTAGCCTCAGCATGTACTCTTGTGGCCTTCTCAAATAAGGTCAGCGTTTTCGTTAATCATCTCAAAAATATTTTTAGGCTTTTTGAATTTGTTTTTCAAAAGTCCACTTGAGTTTATTACCTAGTTACAACTTGGTCAGTTAGCTCAGTTGTTACGACATTGATATCGGTGCCGAAGGTCTGGGGTTCGAATCCCACGTCGGTGAAATCAAGCACTGTGTTTCCAACGGCTCGCTACCGCCGCGAAGTTTCTTCAGAGCTGTGTTGCACAGGCTTTAAGCCGCGGAGATAAGCTCAGCCACTCGTTACACGCTTTGGCGTAATAACGCCAGTATTATGAAGATTTGATTTTTTGAAAAACTTCTGTTGTGTTTACATTCTTTCTAACATTGCTTGGCATGACAGGATATCAACACGTTTGACAAGCATATTATAAGCGCTGGTCCGCTCAAAATTTAGAAATTTTATTTAAGTCGTATAATCGACTTATTTGACACATATTGCAGAAATAGTAATATGATTTGAATTTAAATCTTCGAAAATGTATTTTATGTGGCTTGGTGTCTGCGTTGTAATCAAAGTTATTTATTATGAATTTTGGTTTCATATTATTTGCTTGTTACTTTGCTGAATCAAGCAGGCCTAGTGACAGGGGCGCCGCCACTGGGGGGCGGGAGGGGGTGACCGCTAGCCCAATGATTTTTTTACCATTTCTCCAAATCGCCTAGAATCGCAGAGTTTTTTTTCAAGGGGTAGGAGGGGGTGACGTCAAATGCTTTCGGCAGTGTAATTTTATAACAAATTGTCTAGCTCCATT
Organism: Trididemnum miniatum; assembly: GCA_964006365.1. NCBI lineage: Eukaryota > Metazoa > Chordata > Ascidiacea > Aplousobranchia > Didemnidae > Trididemnum > Trididemnum miniatum. The sequence continues at coordinate 7,596,055 of OZ023246.1, forward strand.
TCGTGTTCCAATATTCTTCGACATTCCTAATTTTGCAATTTGCAAACGCACGTTACAGAAGCAGTCACTGCTTTCTGTAAAAGACGGTGGTTACAATTCATATCAATAATCAGCTGGTGTATCATAAAAGCCACCTAAGATATCTCAATACTTTGTGAAATCATACCTGGCTTGACGTACTGTAATTTCACGAAGCCAGTGTAACGTTTTGAGAAATTTAAAGTAGCAGTGGGCAAGTGAGGGCTTTTCAGAATCAGACATCGCTTAGGTTTTAGTAAGTATTCATTATACATAGATTGATTGGCAATCCAAGGCAGAATGTAATTTACCGCGCTTTAGCAATATTTTTTGTTCTACGCAAAACATACTCAGACGTAAGCAAAGGATGAAAAGATGGTAGGCTATAGAAAAAGGAAGGCGCAACAAAATGGTTAATCGTTTAAGCATGCAGATTGCAGACCCTTAACCACTATCAGTGATGGGCACAATAAACCTTTCTGTAGTAAAGCGATAACGATAATTGATAATTTCAAAAAACCCTAAGCGATACCGATAATCGATAAATCTCAATGTTTTTAAGCGATATCGGTAATCGTTAAATTATCGCCAATAATTTTTTTCAATAAATGTTGCGGTAAATTTTTAATGTGCTTGACGATGTCTTTTTGTGAGTCAAATTGCAAAAATGTTTTGCTACATTTATCAAAAAAAAAGAGAACAGTCCACGGACTCTGCTTTGGCATTCAAAACAAAGAGAGATTTCTTTAAATTGCAACAAGACTTTATGGACACCGTGCATTTTTTCCAGCTGTTGTATCGAATGTAATTGTATTTAGTTGCATATTAGTTATCCTCCTATCACGAGAAAGCGATCAATGCGCTGAACGAACTTGCTTAGGAAAGTACTAAAACAGCCATTCGCAGCACGCAAAATTTCCCAATTTTTCCGGGGAAGCGTGTCATCGGACCCCCCTAAAGCTTTTCTTATTTTTCAATCAGCTTCAAATTTGTTGTGCCGAAAAAAAATACGCCTAAAAAAAATGTGGAAATTATGCCCCCCCTTTTTTTTCAAATTTTTACTGATCTTAAGGAAAGCTATCTACTGTAATTCTAATTTGATATTTTGATGTTTCGCTGTTATTTGCCCTAAAGTTTCTGCTAAAATTGGAGAAAATTTAACTGTGAGATCATAATAGAGCTCTAAGACCTTTGTATACTTAAGGTACCGGTACCAAAAAATCTAGCAGTTTTTGCGATTTTGTTCACTTGTGTTAAAACGTTGGTTTGTTACGAAGTTGCAAAAGTTAGAACGTTGGTTTGTTACGAAGTTGGTTTGTCACGAAGTTGCAAAAGTTAGAACGTCGGTTTGATGAAAAATTTAGGAATAAAAAAAATTTCAGTAAGAAGTGCAATAGCCTACTTTAGGAATGCCGATTAAACTGCACTTACGGAAAGCTAATGCGTCTATCGTATTATTCATGTGTTCGTGTTGCTCCGCAAAAATCACATTTCGCCCTCCAATGTTTTTTCCTGGCGGCGCCACTGCCTAGTGATTAATTTCACCAATCGAATCGGTAAAACTCGTTATGCTATTTGATGGACGGCAAAACCACGACTTTCTTTTGTCAACACAAAACGATGGAAAAACGAAGCAAAAAAAGGAAAAAAAACATTGGAAACATAGAAGTTAATTCATTGAAAACTAGTCATAAACTGAGACAAAAAGCTATGTACTTTTGTGAAATAATGTTGACATAGTGCTGCAAAATGACTAATAAGGTCATGGCTATTATATAACTTGAATTTCTTGTTGAAATCTGAGACGTGTCGCTCCATGCAACTTTCAAATATAACAGTCTACAGAAATTAACTTTACTTTGCTCAAATTCGAAAAGTTGACACGGGCAAATACTACGTTTTGGTCTGTTTGCGCTTCAAGACTTCATACCCATGGTGTACGTTATAATTATTCAAACAAATAATTTGGCTTCCATATCACGTCTGCAAGCTAGACATCCAGACTTAAAATGAACTACAATATTTGTATATTACGAAGGTATTTGACTAAGTTATGTCTAAGGTGTATATTGACAAATGCTAGCTGGCGTAAATGCAACGCTGGAGGTTCCAAGAAGCGGTCTGTAAAGCTGTATTGCCTTAATGGGCTTAAGAGTTCCAAAATCATTGCATTCTTTTTGAAATAAGTAAAAAATTGTTAAGTGCTTGAAGTAAGATTCTCAGATCCACGTCAGGAAAAGAGCTCAAATTTGAACTCCGGACCAGCTCGTCAGTGGCTACATTCGCCACCGTAACACAAGGCAAATGTAAATCGGACTCCCGACTGGACCTGCATTGTAAATCGAGTTAATTGATTTGCTTCCAGCTTTATCTTTATATCGCGAGAAAGCCACCGAGGCGTTATGACGAGCTGGCATGGGGGTTGATGAAATTCTGTTTATCAGTAAAGTGTGGTTCCGAATGGCACAACAAGTAAACTTGTCGGCTTGTTCTCCACACTGTTATGCAGAAGCTTTCAAGCAGGGAAGCTGTGAGTACCAATTTGCAAGTTTGACCCGACTCGAAATCAGACTACAATCTACCGCTTCAGCTGCAGGCTCTTTATCCACTCGGATGATTTTGCGTCTATTGATCTTTGTTTTGTGGTCGCATCATGCAATTCACAAAATTGCGCAATAATGCGCAATTTTGTGGACATATTTTGTACTGTAGAAGGTCGAAATTTCAATCGTATAACGCCACTCCTTCACAGCAAATTAAGTCAGCTAATTAATTGTGTTTTTAAGTGACAGGAAGTTTAAATATTTTAAGTTGATTGATGATTGCATTATTGAAATCTAGCGCAATAATTTGAAGAGTGAATTTGTCTTTCAGAGTAATTTGATTAGCGCGGTAATTTGACTTTGCGAGATGTCGTTGGCCAAGATTCTCCAAGTTTTGACTGTGGGAAACCCTGCCTTTGCTAAGTTGCGTTGACTCATTAGTTGATTATAGGTATTTTTAGGTTATACTAACTGTAATTAGAGGTCAATAACGACAAAGTTAAGTTAATTGTCCTTGTTTTATTTTTGTTTTAAAACGATTCGTATTCCAAGTTCGATTTTTTGCGTCATTTAACCTTTTTAGTGGCGTCTTTCGTCTTGGCTTTATTTGTTAAACAGTCACCTAAAATAAATCCCTCTGGCGGCACCTGACGGAAAGTAAAATTGCCAGTCAAGTAATCGAAAATCTGTAAAACAGTTTTGTGTCATGAATTGATAAAGGGTAGGTCATTTTAGCATTACCTTATAGTGAGTCAAACATAGCACCTAAACAGGGTATGGGTTTTGTTCATCAATCAAATAACGAATAAAATGTTTTGCAACGATGCAGAGTTGTAAGTCGGCCGCAGAGCTGCAAGTAGGATTTCCCTTTCGAGATTTCGTGACGGGAAATTTAAAACTTTTCAATCTTTTACTCATTCTTTTTCTCTGCTTTTATAAATACCCACCACAAAACAAGTTGCATTGCTGTTTGTAAATTTCCCGTTTCCTGGTAAATTTATGTCGGGATCCCGGATTATTTTTTCACATTAATAGAGGTTTCAGTGGTACTGATATTTGTCATTCCGACATAAAAAATGCGTTACTGCAAATTAAAAACTTTTTTGTTTGCTTACTAAAATGTATTTTTCAAAATTCGCAAAATTTTTTAAAACGAAATGTTTGTAAGATCAAAGTTTTTTTCTCAATTTGTCGAAAAAATTAAAAAAACTCCGACTAAGTTTTTTAAAACAACATAACAAAATGCTAAAAATTAGATCTGAAATGCTGAAAATCATAAAAAATGTCAAGATGATCAAGCTCAAAATGTCAAAAAGTCAATGTCAAAGTGATCATTCCCGGAAATTTTTTCCGAGAATTTCCCGAGTCCCTGAAAATCTGGAAAAAGGGAAACCCTAGTTGCAAGGCTTGAAAACAATCAAAAATCACAATAAAATTTTCATTATACACTCGCGGTATTACGCCAAAGCGTGTAACGAGTAGCGGGGCCCATCTCCGCGGGTTAGCCCCTGGTCAATACAGCTCCGAAAAAACATCGCTGTGGTGGTGAGCCGTTGGCGACACAGTGCCCAATTTGACCGGCTTGGGATTCAAACTACAAACCTACCACAATGATAGCGATGTGCTCAACTGGGCTAACTAAATTTTGGGGTTAAATAGAGCCTAGTGCCAAGCGCAAAATTAAAAGAATGTCTTTATCTAGGTAGCTGTACGTATTTTAACTTTGTGTGGATTAGTTGGTTGCATAAAACTTAAAGTTTATTAGGAAGAAACAAGGATTTAATTTAGGTTTAAAAGTGTTTTATACCAATTTTTATTTCCACTTTTTTCAAGTCTGTTTACGGCTTCAAATCAATTCTAGTATGGGCTGTTTTTTCGGGTTTGCCCTGAACCTGTTGGCCGTCTCTGCGACGACGACAATTTCTTCGCACTAAGCTGTATCACAATCTTATTAATCGATTAGTAAAAACGCAAATGATGAAGCGAGGCGAAACTAACTGAGTTAATTAGGATAGAAAAGTGTTTCATAAACGAAATATCAAACAAGTTTATTTATCCAGATCCTATCAAAAAGCTTTGGTTTTATCTATGAAAATATCGAAAGTAGTATAATAATCATGGTTTTGCGTGAGCTGGGTAATCCCTTTAAAAAAATAAATTACTGGTAAGATGTGTGCATTATCTTTCATCGAGCGACAGCTTAGATCTTCAAAGATGTTATAAAAAATGTTATAAACAATTATACGCCCTTTTTTTATCGAGCATTTTACACAAAATCTTTTCCGAACAGATACTAACGTACAGTAAGTGCTATTTCAAAACGATTAAAAAGCCAAAGCAATTCGTAAAACTGGGCGTTTCGACTACATGGATTTAGCTGTCATTATCAGCATTATATGCAAAGCCGTGCTTTCACTAATTACTTTGCTGGCTTCATTTCTCCTCCTTACGCTATTTTCGTCCCATATATAATGTATTTTGAAGTTTTTAATCTCGTTTACGTATTTTGCGACATGCGATAAAATTGAAACAAATGAACAAAAAACGAAGAGCTTTTGATTTTCGTTTTTCAACATTAAAAACAACTTCATAGGTAGGGATGTGCCGAGTGGAGCCCTAGTACTCGGCGTGGTATTAATTGATACTCGGCCGAGTATCAAAGCGTTATCATTTTGACCTTTTTTCGCTCTGTATCCGAATTTGAGTCGAAACTAGGACTTCTACGGAAGTGATGACCTTTTTTTTTCTGCTCTTCACCTAATTTTGAGTTCATATTTTGACGTCGTAAATACTCGGACTCGGCCGAGTGATGTCGTGAATACTCGTTACTCGGCGAGTCCACGTAATTTTCCATGAGGCACATCCCTCTTCACAGGTAGAAAAACTAGCAAATAAAGTTTCAAGGTGCGTTTACTATACGCGACTGGCGACAAGCGACAATTTTTTATCGTACCGTGTTTGTTTTGTTTTATTTTACTGTTTAGCCATCACGCGAAAACCTGCGAAAATCTGCTACATTTACTTACATTATAATTTTTGTCGCGTTGTCGCACGTCGCGTGTTGCTTATCGCGTTTCGGTAAACGCACGTTTTCACTGCATAAATGAATGATTATCACATCCAACTATTTCATGAATATTTACAGTTAAATGATGCATGAAATGCAGTAGCACGTTTTATCAAGACATTGGTAGAAAAATGACAACCCGTCATTATTGACAATTAAAAAAAACTCCTCCACCGTAGTGCTTGGCCGGCAAAATGTTATACACAATAAACCGGTTAAATACCAGAAAATATTTCTCAAAAAGAAGTTGTTGCAGTGATGGTGTTACGACGGTTGCTGCAGATTTACTTAAATAAACGTAATAACTCCAAAACAAAAACAATTAAAAACTTTTATGACGAGAAAGCACATCAATATACACTATAAATTCCTTTATAAACAACAACACACACCGCACATTTTGTTAAAATCGATTTAGCCTAATTAAATCGCACAATTTACGAACATCAAATTCATATTTCATTTTTGCCCACAGCATTCGAACCCAAAGTGTTCAGCACAATTGTTTTTGGTGGGAAGCATCGGCGCAGTTGCATCGCAGTGCGGTTACACTCGAGACCGACTGCTTTACAACGGAATCGGCAAGAAAATCTATGGTGAACGGACGCAATGCGAAAGAATAGAAAGTGTAGGCAAGAAATTTCAAATATTGTTTGAAAAAATTTCAACTCTTGCTGATTTCACCCGACTGCGGCCATTTACCGCCGAGTTTCTTGATTCCATCACAACTCCCTCCCAAATGTCAGCGATTGCTAAGGCGAGACAAAAAGCAAAAAGCGTAAAGCAATCGGTGTCTACTATAACGACAGGATTGGTTGAGTTTGATTTGGGAATGGATCGTTAAATGAAAGTCTTCATGGCGTAAAAATAAGAGTTCATAGCAATTAACAGTTCAGTATTTGATTTGGGTTTGGCTCCGTTTACAAATCAAGCATGGTTTGGCGACAGTTTTAGCTCAAAAGTTCGGGTTTGATTAAGGCTAGTTTCAAAAATAATGCAAAAGTGAGAACGAGGTATTTTTACTGCCAATCGGTATAATTTGTTTAGTTTAATTTGATAAAATTAAGAGTCGAGTTTAAATTGATGCTTTTGCACTTGAAATAACTGAGGTTATTTTCAAATTATATTGAACGGAAAATTCAACAGTAATTGAGGGAGACTGCGAAGTGAGCATGCGCTCTTCGAGTCAGCAGCCTCCCGTTACATATGTCAAACGCGATCGGCTCCAGCCGTGAATCGAACCCGTCACGTAGGATCTGTCACCTGCGCGCGGTACCGCTAGGCCATGTCGCTGTCGCTGACCGTCTTAGATTCCTTTTTGTAGCACATCGCTAAGCGATACGAAGCGCCAAGGGCTATCGTGAGTTCGTGACTCACCTACTTATTTTTATCGGAGACATTCCGATGGACAAGCATGCTTTGTTAAGTTCTACCGTCTATAGGATAGGGAAATTAAGTTTATGTAAATGAAAAATATCTCTATGGAGCAACATTGCAGAAACGATTGTTCATCTTAAGGTACAAAAGTAGTTCAGCATAACGTCTTTTAGTTCTGAAACTGCTTTTTCTGGAAGTATGCGCTGCCTCGAAACTAAACTAACCTGCAGCAGGCTGCAACAGCGAATCGAACCGATTGTGCAAGATATATTGCTTAGCCGAATGGGCTGAGTTTGGCTTAGTTGTGAATTTTATTCACTTCGGGTTTTGTACTTTGCTCAATAATATTCAAGTTGCTTGCAAAATCAAAAATAAATGATAAGCCCTATATTATAACAACAACAAAACATGGTCCACAAAAGTCATGAAAAGTCTGATTTTTTTCTAAAGTGCAGTAGGCGTACCCTGTAATATTAAAACTAGCTGCAGCTCGCGAAATGCCATCAATTCCTTTACAAGCGTTATCGAAGTTTCAAATGCACAGTAGAGATTATCCAAAATTTTTGACGAGATAAAGTCTATTTTTAACCCAATTTTGTTAAACAGAGTCAATTTAATTCGTGTAGGATCGCGTTCAGAGTTATTTAGTCTAAGTACAAATCAAGTTTAATCGTTTGAAGATAAAGCATATTTGACTACAAACAAACTAAATAGTTATGTCGTGTATATTGGTGACTTGGCATTTTCGATAGGTTATAAACTCAAAGACGAAGTGAGATACAGCAAAAGAAAAGATAGCAAAACAATAAATAAATAAAAACAATAAAACAACAGTTTCAAATTAAGACAAAAATGTCTATTGAACCGCATGAATTCTACCAAACAGTACAATTACGAAACAAAAAGTGGCAGCTGCAAAAATAAGGCGAAAAAGGAGGAGCCGTATTATTGAATCAGTACCAGTAAGCTTTGCAGTTATCGGTCAAAACGACTTACTGCACTGATGATGACATTTGAAAGGTTGAAGCGGTGTTCACTCTCTGCAGTTATCTAGTTAGGCTAACGCTTTTGCATTTGTGGCAAATCGTCGAAATAGTTAGTTAGCTTATTATTTTATTGTGCCAAGTGGTTAAAATGGAGTACCATTGCTACCTTGCGTAATGTTACTACCAGGAGCGTATTTAGGCCATTTGCATTAGGCCATCCCCCCCCTTTTTGACTCTGCCTTTTAGTAAAAAAGAACAAAATTTGTGGTGCCCAGTGATGAAATATGTCGGACTCTTTTAATGGTTTCCGTAGCTTATGGCCAATGGCGGATCAAAGGGGGGAAGATGAACGGTAGCCTATACATCCTCCCCCCAGTCATTTTCAAAAATGTTTTTGAAGGATACATTTTTTCCATAATTTCAAATCTCTTCGATAGCAATAAGCTTTGGGCTAGGCCTTAAGCACGCATAATCGAAAATGTGCGAATAAAATGCATCATATTTGGCGAAGCAGTCAGAATTAGGGTCAAAATATTCAAACAAAATTTGCCTGATAATTTCTCAATAAGCACTAAAATAGCCATTACAGCATGTAAATTTTCGAACATTTTCCGTGGGAGCATGCCCCCGGACCCCCCCTAGAGCATTTCTTGAATCTCAATCTGCTCGAAATTTGTTTTGCCGAAAAAAAACACGCTTAGAAAAAATGTGGAAATTATGGCCCCGTCCTTTTAAAATTTCTTGCTACGCCACTGATTACTACACTGCACACTCTTAACACCTTACATTTGTCACTGGTGCATTCACAATTTCTTGACAGAATGGTTCGTGCAGAGTGCAACAGATTTATGAAGTCGAAAACAGTAAAAAAGCTGTTATTAGAAGTTAAGTGCAAATTGAATGGGTCAGCCTTGCGATTGGTGACAACGCGGGCACAAAAGTGCAAATTTTTGGCAAGTGCGATCGTCGTCATTGCAAAGCGGGCCTAAGTTTGCGTATGCCTCTGCTTGTTTAATAATGATTGTACCAGCCAGCAGAACTGTGGCAACTGGCAATGTGCAACTATCAATTGCGGGGACCTGAGCCATTGATATTATCGGATTAGTTAAGGATAAATATTGACTATAATGTTGCAAATTTATCTCTTTTGAATTCTACATGCATTATTTCAGGTTGGCCAGCGCTGCGAGAAATGAGTCACCCAATAATTGCATCCAATAGATATCAATACTGGAGTTGGTGCTACCTACGATCAAAATACAAATCAATGGTATCGAAACCAATTTGAAATGGAGTGAAACTTCTTAACCTGATGGTTCATAAAACAGGAGATATTGTACTTTTACATATTTGGGTAAAATGGCACTACCAAGTATTACAGTATAGGCTACTTTCAAATTTATGGCTAGATTTATTTATGCTTGCAGTTGAATTATAAGCAAGGAAAAACCTTACTTAAGCAAATGTTTTAATCGCCACCAAGATTTTTGCTCCTACAGACAATATAACTATTTTACATTATTGTTTTGCAGTTTGGTAGAAGTAGTAACAGAGATCCATAGGTGTATAACGGCTGCACTCGACAAATAATTCAATAATCAGTGTTTTCATCGAAGAAATACATGTCATACTTGGCCATAATAGACCAGTCCACAGGACTCCACACCATGTTCTAAATTTGAGAGCAGTTAAGCTGCTTGCTACCTTGTTACTTCATCAAATTTACTACACTCACAAAGCGCTTTGCAGTTATGAAATTATAAAGGACAAAGAAAGCTCAACTCCGACAAATCCGCCTGGTAATTAATAAAGAATTGTATTTGCAGCTTCAGAATATTTTTTAGTTATGTCTCGTGCAGGAACCACAACTTGAAAAAATTATTCCACAAACGTAATGGAGCGGAAAGAGGAAACAAGGCCTTTTCTTTGTCGTCTTTGGAGCTTTCCACTTCGCCAAATATTCAGCATAAGTAGCGATCGTGCTCAAACATTGCCTTGATAAAGTTTCATGAGGGTTGTGTGTCCATCGTAAAACCTAAACATGTATTATAAAGAAATGATTATCATGAAAATAAAATAAAAATCAGCATTGGTCGTCTTGTGTCATGTCAATCAGGTAATTTATGTCGCTTCTTCCATAGTCTTGTCTACCATTTTATGTTGTAAACGAGCACGCTTGGATGCTGTCGACAACTAGTTTAAAATTTTACAGTAAGATAGAAAAATTTCAAGAAGGACTTTATTTAAAAGCACAAACGCTTGTAAGCTTACAAACCTAGCAATAGACTCCCTGCCTTGTGCATCAAATTTCCGCTACATCTACTGCAGCCTGTGCAGGGTAAATGGTTATACATACAGTACTTTTAGCTTTGCGTGCTGCCAGCGACCTGATTTCGTGCTAGATTTTCAAAAAACAAGCTGAAGCTAGTGTTTTTAGCTCTGTGCTGTTAGTTTAAAGTGCGTAATAATATTTGAACTTACAGTAGTTGCGTAACTTGCATATTTAACCTCCTATCACGAGAAAGCGACCAAAGCGCTATAACGAGCTCGCTTAGGAGTTGTCGCCTTGCCGGTCACCTTTTTACTACACCAAAGTGAAAAAAATACCGTTAAGTGCCCTTTATCAACGGCACAATGAGTAACTTTGCCGGCTGCTCATTCAAAGCTTCACTTTGGCTACATTGACTCTGCGTGAAAAAAATATTATACTTTATATTTAGTCGCATATACATCCTCCATCACAAAAAAGCAATCAAAGCGCTATAACGAGCTCGCTTAAGAGTTGCCGGCCATCTGTCTACCACACCACAGTAGGGGAATCCCGCTAAGTGCCTTTTTCAACGGCGCAACAAGCAAACTGGCTTGCGCTCTTTGAGTCAATAGCCACCCGGTATGTATGTCAAATGCGATCGGCTCCAGCCGTGAATCGAACCCGTCACGTCGGGTCTGAAACCTCCGCACGACACCCGCTAGGCCGCGTATACGCATGTTGCATATTTTGTTGATTTTGTCAGCCGTACTTCTGATATTTGTGGCTTACCTGACTGTTGTTCGATGATACAAGAAATATATTTGATCTCAATTTTGATGCAGAAATTTCCATCTCTTTTTCCAATAATTCTAAATTGGTATCGCTCAAAATGTTATGCAAGATCCTGAAAAGGTTAAATTTAAACAATGATGAAGCCTATAATAGTTTATGACAAAAGTATCATTAAATACGGGCGTCACTATCACACTAAGTACTTCAATATGGTCGCGAATTCGAAATGTGACACTGTTGGTATGCTGAAGGTATCGGTGTGTTCACCGATACGTGGCAAGCGACAAAGCAATAGGCGATTTCAAGTGTGATATATGACAGAAAAAATCCAAGACTATGTTTCAAACTAATAAACGTTTGAAGCAAAACTTACGCTATCTTTCTACTTACGTATTTCTCCTTTGATTCTATGACTGGTTGGGTGATTACCGTTTAGGAGAAAACTTGAAATCCCAAATTAAAAAAAAATTTCAAAAATCTAACAATTTTTCAAAGTAGACTATGTACATAAAAGTTTACCTGAAATGAATGTCAACGTTTGAACTAGTATTTCCAGTGTTGCATCTTCTAACTAGAAGTTTTGACGAATAGGACTTCTAAATAACATTTTATTTAAATTACAAGCTTAAAAATTATATTAGGGGTAGTGTTTTATCCCGGGAAATCGGGGCGGTAATGTTGGAGTTTTGAAATTTCCCGTTTCCCGGGAAATTTATGTCGGGATTCCGGGAATTTTTTTTTACTTTTTAGGGGTTGCAGTGGTACTGACATCTATCATTCTGACGTAAAAATGCGTTTACGTAAAGTTTCAATTTTTTTTTACTCGTTAAGAATTATTTTTCAAAATTTCCAAAATTTTTTACGACCAAATGCTTGGGAGATCAACAAGTTTTTCCCTAATTTGTTGAAAAACTCGAACTCAGTTCGTCAAAACAACATTAAAAAATGCTTAAAGTAGGATTAGAAATGATGCAATTTGGGAAAAATATGTTTGTCACTCCTCTTGTGGCCAAATAATCAAGCTCGGGAAATTTTCCCGGGAATTTCTCGAATCCCGGTAATCCCGAGGATTTTTGGAATACCGGAAATTTCCTGAGAAAATTTCCCGTTTCCTGGGAAGTTGAATCGCCGGGAAAAAAGGAAACCCTAATTAGGGATGTAGCATTTCGCTCATCAAAGGTTTCATGAAGCTAAAACTGGGAGTGAAGAATTGCTCACCAAGTATTCAATCCAAAATAGTCCACCGAGATTTTGGGGGAATATGTATACTTTGAGTTAAATATCTGGATATATAACTTAAGTTTTGAAATGCGTGAGGTATTTTCTCCAGTCTAGTGTACAGTAATATGTGACACGGGAAAGCTTTTCAGTTCACAATCTCTGGTAAGGTTATCAACATCACTGACACAGTGTGATCCCAAAACTTACTGCTAATACCTATTTTGAAATTCATCGAAATTGTCTTATCTAACCGGAATAAGCTTTCGATGTGGAAAAACTACCGGTACTTCAAGCCATTTTTAAAATCTTGGTTTTCATCCTAAGCTTTGCTTAACTATTCGCAACAAGTTAGCACTAGCACTAAATAAAAATTTAGAGAAGCAACTTTTACATTTCAAAAACCTACCGTTGAAGTTATTTTTTGCAACTTCCTTGCCGAAGAAGAAACTTGATTCAAACGATGAGATAGCATATTTGAAGCTGATGAAACGTTTCTTTCGGAAAATATCCGGAAAAATATTGCTATTCCAGCCAATAGACAACAGTGTCTACGCCTCATTTTTGACTCATAAGTATAACCGCGCAAATTTTTTGCGAACTCCCTTTTTCTTTTTTTCGCAGAAATTGATCTGAGCTAGAATACGAAATTTTCAAAAAACTATCTTAGAAAGCAGATTTCTTCCAAAGTTTCGATTGTAGTCCCCATTTGCTATGTGAAGTTCTTCAAATCACCATGCTCTTGATTTGTCAGTTTATATTTTAAAATTCATGCAGTTTTTTTGCACACCGACAAATCGTCTTTTTTTCATCCTGAACTGGCTCTGTTCAGTCATTCCGCGTTGCAGTTGGTCATTTACTTGCGAGTGTATCGATTTTTAGCTCATTATGCAATGAGGACCGGTAGGCCCTATGTTACAACTGAAAACACACTTCACATTTAGGTGTTGTTTATGCTTTTTTTTTTCGATCAGCAGGACCAGTTTCACATCTACGCAATAAAAAAGCATGTTACGCTCATATACGTATAGGGTTTTCCTCGTTTCTGCTGGATGTCTGCTTGGCTCTTTGTTGTTTGGTATTTGTTGCGCCACTGTTTGGTAATTGTTGCGTCATACTGGTTAGTTAGCTCGAGCATTGCTGCAAGCTGTTGTTTCTTGTTTCAAGTTGTTTGTAGCTGGACAGTGCAGAGTGCAGACATGTTACATTTGTGTATTAAGTTGCTTGACTGTTATTAGAGCCTTTGCGGGAAGTCATAGCTGTGGGATCTAGTCTGTTGTTGTGAGGGATTTATTGAGTTATAGCCTAGGGCTGGGTACCGATTCTGCAGTAGAAACCTGTTTGTATAATGTTCTATGTTGGCGGGTTTGTGTTTGCCATTATTTTAGAGATTGGATAAGTGCAGTGTTGGGACATGTAGTGTAGTTTATGCTGTAATAGGATTGCACGGTAAGTGTGTTTCACCTATAATTATGCCTGTATTTGTTAGCCTGCGAGCGCGATTAGCCCTGTGTTTGTTGAAACGTAGCTATTTTTTTTCTCGGTTGGATCGTAGCTCGGTGCTGGCTATGATTTACACTACGGAACCGTTGTTAGTCTGTCTAGTTTTCCCGTGATGCCTGTGCTGGCTACCACTGGTCTTTGTACCTTTGCTACTTGGTGCTAGGGTTATTTTTCTTGCTGTTTGTATAGTTGTTGCATGCCGGTTAATTTTTGGTCAGTGTGTTTACTTTGTTCTCTATTTCTTTAGGAAACGCTAAAGTTACCTCTAGCGTATCCGCAGCTAGTTAGATCTAATTAAGTGTGTTTAAGTTAGGTTTAAATGCTACGGTTAATTATCGTGTTGCATGTGGTTGAATCAATAGAATTCGTTGAAGACAAGAATTTGTTGATACATCGCACGTTAGGCGCTGATAGGACAGCATATTCCTTGTCAATTAGAATCTACGGGGACAGTAGTCAGCTGTCATTCTTTGTTTCTTCGTTTAGGGAACGCCTCATAGTCCTTGCGACGTTTTCTGAACGTACCAAAGCAGATGCTTAAAACGTTGCTAATATATCTATGTGTTGTATTCTCAAAAAAGCTAATTCATAACCGTAATGCATCAAAAATCAGTATGTAGCGTTTTCGTGCGTAGCCGTATAGGGATACGCCTCGAAGAGAACACCGTTGCTGAGCCTTAATAAAAACCCATTTGCGAGATTTTGCTTCCTAGAGTACCTGCTGTGGCCAGTGACTCCGCTAAGCGAGCTTGTTAGCCTCCGTCGCTTTCTCGTGAGAGGAGGATCGACAAAACTTAATAGCCTATACTACCTGCAGTAAACCGTTTTCTCATGTGAGGAAACTCAGCTATTTCTGCTAGAGTTTTTGCAATGTTAAGATGAGTTAATTTAACAAACGACTAAAGAGCAGTGTCCTTCCTGACCTACCGGACGGGAAGAGGAAGTCGTCATGGCTTCCCGTCCGGTAGGCCAGGAAGGACACTGCTCTTTAGTCGTTTGCTCTTCACCCTGGCCACGTAAGGAGTTTGACTGGAATGGTGACGTAGCCACACGAGTGGATATGCGTACCACAAAGGTTAAATTCTTTAAGAAATATTTATGCGAAGGGATGAGTGATCCTGACTAGATCATTCGTCCTGGAAGATGAAAGTTTCTTACCTGAGGGCGGCTGATGAAGGCTAATAGCCAAAAACAGCGCTGTCTCGCTCTACGGTATGAGTTAATTTGTCAGATACAATCTCCGTTTAAGCGCATGGCCAAGATACGCAATCTCTGCATTTGTGCAAAACAAGCTTTGCCGTTTGTCAAACAATTTGATTTAGCAATTCTTCTTTATGTCGTATTAAGGAGTTTTGCCTTAATCTCATTTACAACTCCAACGTTTCGAACTCAAATAACAAGGACTCGGCAAGCGGAATTTTTTTTGCAATAGACTATAAGCTTTTTACAGTATGGTTGACATTTGAAAACACTGTTGGTGCCGCAGTAATGTAATTGATTCGAACAGCTTCAGTTTTTGTAGCCGATTAGAAAACAAACAACGCGTTTATTTCTGAATTTGTGCTAAAAAGCGGAGACCTATTACAAAGATTGTCATTAAGAATACCAATTCTAGAAATAGTTTCTTGTTAAAATAGTCATGCGCGAGTTTTAACCGTTATTTTTGAAACGTCGTGCATTTTGCAAAACTTAACGAGGAAATTGTATATAACCCTAATCAGCTTCTACATTGAAATAGTGTAGCGCTTTTTTACTTCTAGCGCTTTCGAACCTTTTTTACATGCATGCAACACCAAGGGTCGATTTCTTGCTGATTTTCTATCTTTGGTTGTTTATATATGCTGTAACGGTGCGCTGAGATCTGACTCCAATAAATAAGCCGAAGTTTTTTAACTTGAGTTTAACTTGACTCAATAACAACCATTATTTAAGTATTACAACGTTATTCAAACAGAATCACTTTACTCAAATAGAATAGTTATTTTCAGAAATTACAATGGAGCTATCTTAGATATTTTCACGAGGTCACACGCTAAACTTGGGGTACATAACAACGATAGCCACCTCATTAACTCGGCTCTCAGTTTAAGACTGACGGGCGATTAAGCAAACATTAACAGTCAGCAAAGGAGAGAACTATGCTAGAGGAAGTTATGAATTTGTCACGAAAACATGAATATAGTGTGGGAAATAAAGGCTGTGCTTTCGCAGTCACTACAATGCCTAAAAAATACACAGTGGCGTAGCTAGAGGTTCTGCCGCCCGGGGCATTTCAAGAAATTACCGCCCCCAAATGAGCAATAATTTTTTAAGCATTAATCAGCTTCAAATGCGGCCATCTATTCTCCATGACAAAATATGCGTCAATTAAATGCGCGCTGACTTGCAAACTACAGGAATGATTTGGATGCTAGTGTATTAACCGGCTTAATTAGTTAATGCCTTTCATTTCCGTACCGTCAACACAAGAATAATACGCGAAAATAATATACAGCAACAGTCGCGCACCCAGGATTTGGAAAAGGGGGGCCACAACCGGGTGCAACCCCCAGCCGCCGCAGGCCAAGAGGGTCTGGAGCTACGCCCCCAGCCGCCAACGAATTTTTACGGTTTTCACATAAAAAACACTCATTTTTGCACATTTTTTTATCGAAAAAGGGCATGCAGTCACCATGGACAATGCTAAAATATTTCCGTAGCTTATGTCTAAAAGCAGAGGCTTGCTGAGTGTGAGCGATTCAAATAACGCAAAGACGAAGAAGAAAGCAGTAGTGACATAATAAACATTAAAATCAAATCTTTATCATACTCGCGAGAATACACCGAAGCGTAAACGAGATGGCGGGCCCATTTCCGCAACTTTACGCCTGGGCATTGGGCAACACAGTAAGATGATTTACGGTTAACAAATAGGCGATATAGCAAATAAGTAATGGTTGTCCAAAAAGCTTATCCAAAAATGCCGCCCCTCCCTTGTTACGCCACTGAAAATACAAGACCAATACCACAATGTTTCTAGCTTATTTTTAACAGAATGATAAGGCTGAAGGACCTAAAAATCAAGGAGATTGAGTCACAAGCTCTAGCCGCCTCCGAGTTTGGTATTTTCTTATGCATTTAAATCAGGGTTATTCGAAATAGAAAGAAAATTAGATTTGCTTTATTGACGATAATTAGTAAGAGTAGTCAGGACATGCTGGAGTATTCATTTAAAACCTTCTAGTTTTACAAACCGCGCTCTAGGCTTGAGCTTTTTTTTAAGTTCAAAGCGGAGTAAAGTTGTAATTTCAAATCAGTTGCCTATGAAGCATATCCTACTAGGTATTAGGTGTAAGTCTAAATGCGAAGCCAATTATGGGTCTACCCTACATTCAACTACAATACGTAGTCCTATGTTTACACTACAAATGTCAGAGAAGTAGGTCGGCGTTTTAAACATTATGAGCAATTACATCATTTCGGCAATGCAGATGCTTTTGCAGGCATGCGACGGGCGGCAAATGACATGCGATTCTGATGCAACTGGTTGCAGCAGGGTCGAAAAGCAATAAAATAAGCTAAAAAGAAGAAAATTGCTTGTTGTCGGCATTCGAAAGAAGGCGACGCAAAACTCGACCAAAAAGCAATTTTTTGTTCACTAAAAATGCTGCATTTTGATGTAGATTTGCATCTCCCCCGAAAAGACTCTTACCCACCGCCACTGTTCACTGAGACATGGCAGTTGGTGTAATATGCATGTGCTGCAATCTGAAGCAAGATTGGAGTTAACTGCAAAGCACCAAAAAGCAACAAAAAAGTGAAAAAAGAGGAGGGAAACAGAAAAAACATTTTTCAGGTAATATTTTTTAGACTCGGGATTGAAACGACTTAGCTTAATAAAAAAGCATTTACGCCTAGAAGCCTACGACTTAGCATCGAGAATCGAGACTAATTTTTTCGCTTTAGCAACACAAAACAATAACTTCACTCACAGATACAAATCGCAACTTCAAAACATAATCAGTTAATTGTACTATAAATAACTGAGGTTATTTATGGGGCGCCGTGTGTAAAGCTACGCAATATAAAATTTTGCATCATTTTTTTGGACCGGCCGTTAGCTCAGTTGCAAAGCGCACGCTATCGGTGCGGGAGGTCTCGGGTTCGATTCCCGGGCCGGTCAAATCGACACAGTGTCGCCAACGACTCGCCACCGTTGCGACGTTTCTTCGGAGCTGTGTTGCCCAGGCGCTAAGCCGCGGAAATGGGCCCCGCAACTCGTTACACGCTTCGGCGTAATACGGCGAGTATAATGAAGATTTGATTTTGATTTGATCATTTTTTTGGTTAAATTACATGCAATATCATGTATTGTTGCAATTTATGTATATTGCTGCAATTTGTGTAAATTGTTGCAATTTATCTATATTGCAAAAAAACACTTAAATCGCCTTTTAATTGCCATGGTGATATGCTAACTAAAACAGTCAGTGTTGCCCTTTCCCTTTTTCCATGAACTCATGTAGTGGACTGGCGTGAGGCGGGCGCTGTTGTACTGACTGTGCAGTGTGCGCTTATTGGTTTGGCTGAAACATTTAAGCTACTGGTTAAATGAATCATTTAAGCTACTACTGTTAAGCTACTGGTAGCGGTATCCTTTGGAATACCAGCAGCTAGACTAGACTAGACTACCGGTATAGGAGTAACAACTAGTATCAGCTCCCAGGTCCAGTTGGGTTAGGTTAGGATTAGGTTCCGTTAGGGTTAAATTTAGTTAGGGTTCGTTCAGTTACAAAATATCGGTAGACTAGTTTGACATTTTTAATTTTCCAGTTTACCGTATGTAACTGGCTACTGGTGTATCGGTGGGCTGATCTGCTAATGTCAGGATGTAGCCTACCTGCTTTCTGTGGACAGATCACAGAAATTACTGTAATCTGACATGTTTCAGCCATACAGCATAAGCGCACACTGCACAGTCAGTACAACAGCGCCTCACGCCAGTACACTACATGAGTTCATGGAAAAAGGGAAAGGGCAACACTGACTGTTTTAGTTAGCATATCACCATGGCAATTAAAAGGCGATTTAAAGTTTTGTTTGCAATATAGATAAATTGCAACAATTTACACAAATTGCAGCAATATACATAAATTGCCACAATTTACCACATATTGCAGCAACATACATAAATTGCAACAATATATGATATCGCATGTAATTTAACCAAAAAAATGATGCAAAATTTTATATTGCGTAGCTTTACACGCGGCGCCCCATAGTTATTTCCAAATTATATTGAACTGAAAATTCAACAGTAATTGAAGGAGACTGCGAAGTGAGCTTACGCTCTTCGAGTCAGCAGCCACCCGTTACATATGTCAAATGCGATCGGCTCCAGCCGTGAATCGAACCCGTCACGTAGGATCTGTCACCTGCGCGCGGTACCGCTAGGCCATGTCGCTGATATTTCGTTTTCCATACATTATGCTGTTTTTTGCTTCAAAATAAATAATTTAATATTGTAATTTGTTCTATTATTCTTTTTGTTTACATAAAAACCAGTCATTTCAACCTTAAGAGAACATTACTAATCAGTCGCTTGTACCGAGACGAGACCAGGCGGGAACGCGATACGCGGCAAGTTCTCCAGTCCATCCATATTTTTCGCAGGTTTTTTGTTGCATGTTGTCCATCGACTAAAGAATACTGTTCCTTTAACGTAGTCAGTAGTGTAAGCCTACGTTAAAAGTCGGTGTGGCATTGCAGTGTACCGGTATGGTCAACCACATTGCTGTTCTGGAACAACATGTTTTAATAAAATTTACGAAAAATTAGAAGATCGCCTCTTTTCATTGCGACGCCCAAACTGCAAAAAATGGTGAAATTGTAAACATCCAGCAGCTAAATTATCAAAGATAGCTGATTCACTATAACCTGCTAGGTTTCTGTCTTCTGGATATTATGAATCACCATTTGCTAATAAGATGTGGCTGATAATGAGTTTATATTTTGGAGAAAGCATGACAGGTCATTCCAGATTGCATTTTTAATATCCTTAGCTGAAATTAGTGAAAGGCTAATATGTATGTGACCTGAGCAGTGAGCATGTCTACGCTTTGTTTTTCCTTTAAACAGACATGTTATTACACATTAGTCATTCCTCTGTCATCGTTGGCATGATGTTCTACCCTGAGGAGGAAGCTATAGCCAAAGCTTTTAAACAGGGGTGGGGAATCTGCGGCCCGCGGGCCACATGCGGCCCGCTTAAGTTTTGAGTGTAGCCCGCGTCAGAACTTCAATTGTTAAGTGTACAACAAAATGGTGGAATATAAAACATTAAGGTTTCTTGAAAACTGCGTCACATCTACATGCTATATTTGTAGCATACCAAACGCGCAAAAGTTTCTGATTTTACGGTAAAAAACAGCTCAGCCTGAATGTTGCTAAATTTGCCACGCAATATTGTGCCTTTTTAAAGCGAAATTTAACAGTTAAAAGTAAATGTAGCCTGCTGAAACTATTATGCAATCATTATAGCCTGCTGTGCTTTACCGGTTCCCCAACCCTGCTTTAAATCTGGAGATTCCCAGTCCCACAAAAACCACAAAGAGTGACCACAAAGCTGTAACGTCATTGCTTCGAAAAATTAAACTACAGCGATATTAAAAATAAAAACTATTTAGATACAAGTTTAGCTGTTGTATGCCTCGACATTTAAAAAATTTCAATCAATCTAAAGCAACTTTGGAAAACAAAGTGAACGATGAAAGTTTCGACAGCCTTGCTATGCACAGCCAATGAATCCAAGCTAGACTCAATCCAAGCTAGACTTTTCTTTAGGCCTAACCCTATAATCAAAACGTTAGATTGTCCCTTTAAATTAATAATGTTTTGATGCGTTAACTTTTAGGATAATAATATAATCGTTAAAACTAAAACTGAAGAAATTGCTTTTATAAGCTATATAGGCCTGATATTTTATTAGGAATTCTTCCATGGACCATGGTTTCGAAAATTTATATTAACCTACCAGGTTTCCCTCACAAATATCCCAAGACACTTCTCTTCCGTTGCCGTAAAAAATACAAGCTGGTCGAACCAGGGAAGATGAATGTTTAAGGGGGTAGGCCTACTGGTATTTAATGAAAGGAAATAAATAACACTCTAAGCCCTAATGCACTAATGAGAAAATTTGTGGAAAATTTTAAAAGCAAAAGTTTTGATGACGAATTAGGAAAAACATGGCGGAAAGCGGGCTAAGCAATGACATAAACTAGATCAGGGGTGGCCAATAAGTCGATCGCGATCGACCGGTCGATCGCCTCGGCTCAGTCGGTAGATCGCGCAGGATTTTGTGAGAACTGATAAGATTCCTCAAATACACCTTTACACAGTGTTTTTGAAATGATAATTTCAACCAGAGCATTGCTACGTGAACTAACGCAAAGCAATGCACATCATTTCGCGACAATTATGAGTTTAGTCTCTTGCTGAGAAATGAATTGAGGTCGAAAGCAGGCACATTGACTAGCCACTATAAAAAGCACAGTTTTAGTTTGATAGCTGCTTCTGTTAAAAAATGCCTATAAATTAGTAGTTGTTTTTGTGTTAGTAAGGTATAAGTTAGTTGTTCTTGGTTGGACAGTAAAAGAACATTAGTTTTGTGCATTTATTTCAGCCTGGCCCTAGTTTCGAGCATTTATTTCAGCCTAACCCTAGCCAAAATTAATTACAATGAGCTCTCTAAAGAGAAAAAGATAGTATTTTGATGAATAATGGGAGCTTACCCATTTCTATGCAATGGTAAACGGTACATGCACCTGTCTTATTTGCAATGCTTCACTTATTTGCTTTGTTTTTACCTTCTTCATTGGGCTTTTGAGTTAATTCGAACCTGAAAACACTGCTTACGATGTCGATAATGGTAAATATAGAAGTCCATTACAGAGTAAAAATTACTGGGAAAAAATAACTTGTAATTTGCTTGCTGGCTGGTCGATCGCGAGTTTTTAATAAATTTTTGAGGTGATCCCAATGAAAGGCAGGTTGGCCACCCCTGAACTAGATGAACGGAAACTTTGTCACGTGATGCAGTTTTGTTTGTGCTCGGTCACGCTCCGCTGCAGCCAGATTAAATAATTAAATGCGATTGAGCGGAGGGTTAGGTCAGTGCTGTTGTGCTCTAGAAAAAATGTTGAGAAACAAAAATTTGGAGCTGTTAAGGTTATTACTGCTTTTTCAGTTTATGTCATTGGGCTAAGAAAGCAAGAAGAAGGAGCGAGAATATTTAGCAACCATCTCCGTCGTATAAGCGATGGACATTTGTGTACGTGAAAACAGTGAAATAGGGACTTTCTTTCCACACCAATCGCTAGAGTGACCGTATTCTCATTATCGAAAAGAAGCTAAAGGAAACTGATAAAATTATATCAGCGCAGTTTGCTTTTCTACAAGACTGGGTTTATTTATTTTTTTTGACTAAGCTTTTTTAAAAACGTACAAATTTTTTTGCGACATTTTGGTCACACTGACCGAACTAACTCATTGTTGTTTTGCTGCAGAATCACTTATTATTAGTGATGTAAAAAAACAGTTTTTTTTGCACTTGTTTTTATGACCTCGTTTTTTTGTTCATTGCTTCTTCAAAAATTTGAACGAGTTTGTTTTTAATATAAAGCTTGGCAAGCAGCATCAAATCGCGTTAACACATTGAACATGACTGTAGGTCAGTGGTTCTCAAACTTGTCGGAAGTATCGAACCCAACAGGTGTCATGCAAGCATACATCGAACCCTTAATTATAACCAGGAGCGGATCCAGAAAATTTTAGAGGGGGGATGCAGTTTTGAATTAGGTTGAATGTTAAATGAGGGCAAAGACGTTACACGTCTAAACCGGAAAAGGGAATAAGCTCTTTGAAAATGTTTCACGTCAGGGGCGTATTCAGAATATTCTTAAGGCGGTGGAGGGTGGCATAAATTTTTTACATTTTTTAAGCGTATTTTTTTTTCCGGAAAGTTAATTTGAAGCAAATAAAGTTAATTTAAAGATTTAATTTGAAGAAACAAAAATATGGCTCTAGGGGGGTCCGGGGGTATGCTTCCCCTAAACGTTTTCAAAAATTTAGACACTGTAATGGCCATTTTAGCGCTTTTTGAACAATTTTTATGGCAAATTCTGTTTAATTTTTTTTGCCTCTAACTCTAAGTCCTTCACCAAATATGATACATTTTGTTCGCAGATAACCGGCCGTTAGCTCAGTTGCAAAGCGCACGCTTTCGGTGCGGGAGGTCTGGGGTTCGATTCCCGGGCCGGTCAAATCGGCACAGTGTCGCCAACGACTCGCCACCGTTGCGACATTTCTTCGGAGCTGTGTAGCCCAGGCGCTAAGCCGCGGAGATGGGCCCCGCAACTCGTTACACGCTTCGGCGTAATGCGGCGAGTATAATGAAGATTTGATTTTTTTTTTTTGTTCGCACATTTTTGATTTATGCGTGCTTAAGGCGTAAAGATGATTGTTATCAAATAGGTTTGAAATTATAGAAAAATTGTAATTATCAAAAACAGCGTTGAAAGAGTATGGTGGGGGGATGCATCATTCCACGCTGAGATGGTCATTTACTACAACTGTATGCCTTTTTGCAAAAACTTATTCTGATCTTAGCCGAACCCCTGCTACAGCCTCACCGAACCCCTGGGGTTCGGTTGAACCCAGTTTAAGAACCACTGCTGTAGGTAGTATTGTGACATTGCTTCATTATAGTTTGTAAAGTAGTAAGTGCGCATCTAGCTTAAAGCTTACCATTCGGGCCATTTTGCGATTTGCACGGTTCTGCCGTGCTAAATTTTAAGTTTCTCCAAAATACAGCTCAACCGCAACGTTGTGCTATTGAATGTTAAATCAGCTTAAATTAGGGGTTAGGCCTTTATTTAGCCAATCAGCTTCCTTGCGCTTTGGGCTATGGAAGAGTTAAGGTAAAAAAAAAGAATAAATGTAAATTAGGCCGGAGCCTAGATTTTCTGAAACAGCTGAAAAAACTACAGTTAGCCTACATATTAGATGAACGGGAAATACAGTACATTAATGTGTATCATCGACCTTCGCTTCGTAATCATCGGCCGACCAGTATTCATTTTAACCAAGTTATAGTCTAGCATTATTAGTCTTTGTTTTAGCACTTATTTCATTTGTTTGGCTGGAACTGTATCGACTCTGAAGTAACTTATGATCCATAAAGTAAGCTACGATTTCAGGTTTACCATCCAATTTTATAGGTTGCCGCGTTAATACGCTATTCCAGTTTCTTTCCTTCACCGCTCATAGAAAGACAGCAGATATTTTAATCTATCTATTGCGATTGCTCCTTTTTATCTCTTATTCTTTGCATAGTGAAATTAAAACTGGCAACACCTTTCTGGTAATCGCTACCAACAAGCATGCAAATGATGCAATTCATGATGGATTTAGGGGGCGGAAAGGTTGCTCTTTGCGCTCCCTATTAGATCCATCACTACAAGAATACTCAACAAAAAACAGTTGGGCGGCCAATACTTATACTTAGCATCGGATTAGAATTCGTTTTCGTTTTCAAAAGAAAAAACAAGTTTTTTTTGACCTACGTTTCTTTTTGCAAAAAAAAAACACGTTTTTTAAAAAAAAAAGGAAAGCAAAAAAAAGCGATTTACATCACTACTTATGATATGGTACGGACGTACGGTACTCATTTGATTACAGAACCTTGCAAAACCATTTAAATAATTTTGCTCAGATTGATAGTTGCCACGAGAGTTTGCTGTAAATAGATTTTTAATTATGGTAATGAGTTTGCATAATTCCATTTCCAGTCCACTTCCCTTCCAGAGCAGTGTTTTCGCATAGACTAGTATATAGGCATTGAGTTTCGAACATTTTCCTTTTCGTTTGGTCTTATTTGCCAGGTGCCAGTAAGCAAGGTAGGCAGTACGTCAGTTACGTTTAAAATTTACGTACCCGTACTTCAACATTTTAACCGTACCGTAGTAACGTAACGTACTTTGAATAAATTTAACAAGCGTACCGTACCGCGTACCGTACCAATGGATGGTACGCTTAAAACGTACCGTACCTAAAATTACGTACCGTACCTTAAAACGTACCGCACCTACCTACCGCCATTCTTGGATGTACGCCAAATTAGCTAAGTGCTATTGCAATGCCTGTATATAGGTTAAAGTTTGCAATATGCGACCTGATCGGAAATTGAACCCCATACAAGTTTTCCAGCTACAATACGAACACTCTTGTGGTGTCCACGAAACTACCAAGTCGCCAGCGCTGTTCTACCGTGTGAATAGAAGAACATATCGCATCCTACCTTGACTAACGCGGCTATCATTAGTCTGGAAAAGCAATGTCCCAGTCAGGGGTGGATCCAGGGGGGGGGATGTGGAGGATGCATCCCCCCCACCAGCCATTTTCAACAATGCTTTGGATAAATAAAATTTTTCCATAATTTCTAACCTCTTCATTACAATAAGCCTTAGTCGCCTTGAGCACGCATAATCGAAACTGTGCGTAGCCTACGAAATGCATCATATTTGGTGAAGCACTCAAAGGTAAGGGCCAAAAATATGAACAAACTTTGCCTGAAAACTGTACAACAAGCACTAAAATGGCCAATGCAGTATGCAAATTTTCAAAAACATTCCGGGGGAGCATGACCCCGGACCTCCCTAGAGTCGTTTTTGTTACTTAAGTTACTTAAAATTAACTCTACCGGAAAAAAAATCTACGCTTGAAAAAGTGACGAAATTTGGTGCCCTTCCTGAAAAAGATTCTGAATACGCCCCTGACACAAAACATTTTCAGAGGGCTTATGCACGGCCGTTTTCGAATCGAAACGTCTCAGTATTTAGTTAACATTCAACCTAATTTAAAATCACACCCCCCACCAAAACTTTCTGGATCCGCCCCTGGTCCCAGTCACACTGATCGATACAATTCATGTACGCGATCGGAACCGCAGCTAGCTCCTACCTTTTGTAAAAGCTGAGTAAACATTAGCCGAATTTTTCTTTTTTTAATTGCTTCTCAAATACTGTAGGTTACGACAGAAAATAATGCTGCTCGGTGACAGTTGAATGAATTTTTATGAACAAGTCCAAACTTGTCCATTGAAATGCGCATAGCGTAAAATTTCTCTTATAAGCCTATTGATAGTCTGCACTCTGCACCCTGCCGAGCACTGTTTCAAGGAAGCCAGGACTACTAAAGGGACGTCAGAAGACCAAAAGAGACTTCTCCAATGACTTACCGGTAGCATCTTTTGTTGTGCTCATGAATCCTTTCTCAATTGAAATTCACAGTGGATGCATTCCATGTGTAATTGCGACCTGTTATTGTGAATTTGTAATGCCGTATATTAATAGTCTAAATGAAAAATACTTTGTTTGCGCTAGGCCCCAAAAGAGTTTTCTGTCCACTGACTGCTGGCAATAATAATTTGTATATAACTTAAAAGTTTTGCAAGAGCATTAACCTTTTTTTGTCACAACCTTTTTTTTTATTATTACTAATTAGTTTTCAGGGACAATCCAATTGTATCATTTAAAAGTTGTATAATTGCATGTCTACGTGTTTTAATATCTGCTTTGTGCTTCAAACCTCGTCGGTTACTTTCATTTTTTTTGTAAGTCTGTAGTTTCAAGATTACCGCCGGGGCTGCATCGCTGTAGATATAATTAATCATTCAGTGTTTTTGTCCCATCGGTCCCTGACAGAGATGGGCATTTATCGAGATAATTGATCGGCGATAGTTATCGGCAATAATTTATTACCGATTATCGTTATCGCTTAAAACAGTTTTGATTTATCGATTACCGATATCGCTTTTGTAATATATTGCTTTATCGCCGATAAATTATCGCGATAAACGATTCATTATGCACACAGTCTTAAAAGTTAGTGAGTTGGCGCTATCGAAAAAATACAAGGTGTCCAAAAGTGTTGTGGCAGTTTAAAAACATTTTTTTTTCAATTTATTGCCACGTCAGAGTCCGTGAACTGCTCTCTTTTCTCGAAAAATTTAGAAAAATATTTTTGCAATGTGACTAACAAAAAATACTTCGTCAAGCACATTGAAAATTTACCACAACATTTATCGGAAAAATTTATCGGCGATAATTTATCGATTACCGATATCGCTTGAAGAAATTGAGATTTATCGATTATCGGTATCGCCCAGGGCTTTTTTAAATTATCGCTTTAGTACTGAAAGGTTTATCGTACCCATCACTGATCCCTGATCTTCTGTAGGCTACTTCAGGTGGCAGCGACGTAAATGAGGTTTGCTTCCTTTCCGTCTCCTACAGTATGTGCATATTTCCGAAGCTACAGAGTATAATGTTACCGTTTATTTATTTTTGTTTTTGGAAATCTTGTACATCAATAAAAGCTTTGTTCTTCTTATTCACAAAATTTCACTATACCAAATTACGTACCGTACCACATGGTACGGTACCACATGGTACGGTACGTAAGGTACGTCTTCATCTCAGTAAGTTTACGGATTTGATTGGTTAATTTTTTCGTATTTCAATGCAACTTAAAACCTATGTTTAACTAAATGAGAACAACGACGACAAAAAATTTAATGTGGTTTTAAAACGTCTTTTTTGCAGATTTCAAAATTCATTTTTTCGACTTTGACTGGTAAATATGCTTTTTCTAGACATTTCTCCGACTTACAACTCTCTGCAATACAGCTTGTTATGGGGCGCCGTGTGTAAAGCTACGCAATATAAAATTTTGCATCATTTTTTTGGTTAAATTACGTGCAATATCATGTATTGTTGCAATTTATGTATATTGCTGCAATATGTGTTAAATTGTTGCAATTTATGTATACTGCTGCAATTTGTGTAAATTGTTGCAATTTATCTATATTGCAAACAAAACTTTAAATCGCCTTTTAATTGCCATGGTGATATGCTAACTAAAACAGTCAGTGTTGCCCTTTCCCTTTTTCCATGAACTCATGTAGTGAACTGGCGTGAGGCGCTGTTGTAGTGACTGTGCAGTGTGCGCTTATTGGTTTGGCTGAAACATGTCAGATTACAGTAATTTCTGTGATCTGTCCACAGAAAGCAGGTAGGGTACATCCTGACATCAGCAGATCAGCACACCGATACACCAGTAGCCAGTTACATACGGTAAACTGGAAAATTAAAAATGTCAAACTAGTCTACCGATATTTTGTAACTGAACGAACCCTAACTAAATTTAACCCTAACGGAACCTAATTCTAATCTAACCCAACTGGACCTGGGAGCTGATACTAGTTGTTACCCCTATACCGGTAGTCTAGTCTAGTCTAGCCGCTGGTATTCCAAAGGATACCGCTACCAGTAGCTTAACAGTAGTAGCTTAAATGATTCATTTAACCAGTAGCTTAAATGTTTCAGCCAAACCAATAAGCGCACACTGCACAGTCAGTACAACAGCGCCCGCCTCACGCCAGTCCACTACATGAGTTCATGGAAAAAGGGAAAGGGCAACACTGACTGTTTTAGTTAGCATATCACCATGGCAATTAAAAGGCGATTTAAAGTGTTTTTTTGCAATATAGATAAATTGCAACAATTTACACAAATTGCAGCAATATACATAAATTGCAACAATTTAACACATATTGCAGCAATATACATAAATTGCAACAATACATGATATTGCATGTAATTTAACCAAAAAAATGATGCAAAATTTTATATTGCGTAGCTTTACACACGGCGCCCCATAACAAGCTGTATTGCAGAGAGTTGTAAGTCGGAGAAATGTCTAGAAAAAGCATATTTACCAGTCAAAGTCGAAAAAATGAATTTTGAAATCTGCAAAAAAGACGTTTTAAAACCACATTAAATTTTTTGTCGTCGTTGTTCTCATTTAGTTAAACATAGGTTTTAAGTTGCATTGAAATACGAAAAAATTAACCAATCAAATCCGTAAACTTACTGAGATGAAGACAAGTAAACATCCCAGAATCGTATCGAACAGAAAGAAAAACATTTCGGAGAGCGCACATAGTTCACTAGGGCTACCCATTGCGCAACTCTGTCTAACATTATTCAAGCCACGTTGTACGCATGCAGGGCGTGGGCTGTTAAAAAATCTATGCAGGTCTTGACACTTTCTCTCACAGTTATACAACCTCATCAACGGACGGTAACGCAAAAAAGAACACACGAAATTATTGAAAAACTTTTATTCTGAATTGCCTTTCAAAAACAAAAGCATTTTGAAATGGTCGTTTGAAAGACAACTCCTTTTCGGCTTCAAAACATCTTTTCCTGTTGGAAAAATATCTTTCTAGTGCCGCGCTTGATGGGATGGAGTAGGCCTATTGCATTTAACGATTGCTGCGGAAGGAGTAGTTGCGCAGACTTCACCTTTTTATGATTTTTTTTATTGCAAAAGATTTTGCAAAAATACCGAGTACCGCCTAAAAATTGAGAAATAAAAGTACCGGCACTGCGGTACCGGTATTTTTTTCAAAGTACCGACGGTAGCGGTACTAAAAAAGTACCGCGGTACTAAAGTACCGCAATACTGCCCACCTATGCCGGTATCTACTCTTATCAACCAGTAGGCCTACTAGACTGTCTCGAATTTACAGTTTAGCATCATCCTTATTCTTCGTTATTCATCGGCAAGGATGGCAGTACGGTACGGTACGCTCCATTTTTCGGCGAATAGTACGGTACGCTTGTACGGTACGTAATTATTGCTAACGTACGGGTACGGTACGTTGGTAGGTGTTATAAATATGCGTACTAAACGTACCTTACGTACCGTACCATGTGGTACGGTACGAAATTTGGTATGGTGAAATTTTGTGAATAAGAAGAACAAAGCTTTTATTGATGTAGGCTACAACATTTCCAAAAACAAAAATAAATAAACGGTAACATTATACTCTGTAGCTTCGGAAATATGCACAAATCGAAAAGGAGCTGCTATGGGGCGCCGTTTGGAAAAAAACTATTCGTTTTGTGAACCATGTTTTTTGAGCTTATTTGGACCATAGTTTGTCCGATATGTATATTGGAAATATCCTACTTATATATCGGACAAAATGTACTCTAAGTCGGACCAAAATACTCGCGCAAAATAAGTCGGACAAAATCGTTTTTTTCCAAGCGGCGCGTCACACGCTTTTTGGAAAAAAAACGATTTTGTGTCCCCTGTTTTTCGAGCTTATTTGGACTATAATTAGTCCGATATATACATCGGAAATATCCGACTTATATATCGGACAAATTGTGCTCTAAGTCGGACCAAAAAACACACGCAAAACAAGTCGGATATTTCCGACTCATATATCGGACAAATTCGCCGTTTGGAAAAAAACTACACGTTTTGTGAACCATGTTTTTTGAGCTTGTGTAGACTCAAAAAGCATGGTTCACAAAACGTATAGTTTTTTCCAAATGGCGCCCCATACATATCGGACAAATTATGGTTTAAATAAGCTCAAAAAACATGGTTCACAAAACGTGTAGTTTTTTTCCAAACGGCGAATTTGTCCGATATATGAGTCGGAAATATCCGACTTGTTTTGCGTGTGTTTTTTGGTCCGACTTAGAGCACAATTTGTCCGATATATAAGTCGGATATTTCCGATGTATATATCGGACTAATTATAGTCCAAATAAGCTCGAAAAACAGGGGACACAAAATCGTTTTTTTTCCAAAAAGCGTGTGACGCGCCGTTTGGAAAAAAACGATTTTGTCCGACTTATTTTGCGCGAGTATTTTGGTCCGACTTAGAGTAGGCCTACATTTTGTCCGATATATAAGTAGGATATTTCCAATATACATATCGGACAAGCTATGGTCCAAATAAGCTCAAAAAACATGGTTCACAAAACGAATAGTTTTTTTCCAAACGGCGCCCCATAAGCTGCTCTCTGTTGTATTCAGACTAGAACGTTTTGACCAGTACTCTTACGGGCGAAAAATGCTGATTCACAATAACCACCGTTCGTTGGAGACTATACTAAAAAATCTTTTGAGCCAAGCACCGAAGCGATTACAAATTCTTGCTATGCGCATTAATCGTTGTGATATTGAATTTGAATATGCCCCTGGTAGTGTTTTAGAAATTGCCGACACACTTAGCCGAGCATGTCCAGAACTTAATGATAGCCGACATCGGATTGCACAATTCTCAGCTGATCCTATATGTGAGGACATACCTGATGACACTTTAGTAGCTGTTGCTCAAGCAATGGTCAATGATGAAGAGTGCCAGTTATTAATGTCTGCTATTAAAAATGGATGGCCTAATGATAAAAGTGTATTGCCTAGCCTTTTAAAACCGTATTTTGCCATTGGTGATACTTTAAGTTTTGACAATGCTGTGATTATGAAAGGTGAACGTATTTTTGTTCCTAAATGTTTGCGTCCAATGATTAAAGCTCAACTACACGCTGCTCACACTGGCGCTGATAGCATGATTCGTCGCGCAGAGGAATCGTTATTTTGGTTACGAGTGCCTAAAGAACTACGACAACTTGCCCAGTCTTGCGATATTTGTCAACGCGCCAAACCTAATAATGCAAAAGAGCCATTGTTATTACATGCTGAAGGCTCGTACCCTTTTGAAAAAGTAGGTGTAGATATTTTTGAGCTGAACGGAAAATTATATCTTGTAACAGTTGATAATTTTTCAAATTTTGTTGAAATAGATGTAATGTCCGCTATTACCAGCCGTGAAGTAATTTTTGCTTTGAAACGTCATTTTTGTTGTTTTGGCATACCCAAGTGTTTAATTTCTGATTGTGGTCGTCAATTTGTTAGTGACGAGTTCAAATCTTTCTGTGCTAAGCGGTCAATTGTGCATAAGACGTCCTCTCCCGGGCATCAGCAATGTAATGGTAAGGCTGAAGCCACTGTTAAAACGTACAAAAACATGCTCAAAAGAACCTCTCATTAACATGAAGACCAGTGGCTTGCCTTGTTAGAAATTCGCAACACACCACGACAAGATACACTAGCAAGCCCAGCCAATATTATGTTTGGTAGACCTACTCGTACTGTTATTCCTGTGCTTACTAACAAATGCGCTGAATTTGATTTTGAGCGACGTCGTAAACGCCGCAATACTGTTAAGTCTTCTTATGATAAGTGCACCGCGACTAGGTCTCTACCTCCCTTGCACCTTAATCAACATGTGTATTTTCAAAGTCCTGCAAAAGAGGGATGGCAAAAAGATAAAATTCTTGAGAAACTTTCTGCACGTTCGTATGTGATTCAAGCTGAAAACGGTTCCAAATTTCGCAGAAATCGTGTGGATGTTCGTCCTTGTTATAGTAGCGATAGTGAATCTGGTAATGTTGACGTGTATGACTATGTGCCTCCTAATTATATTTTTGTGGCGAGTCTTCTGTGGCGAATCTTCCATGTGGCGAATCTTCTAGCAACCAAATAGCCTTTACAGCATGTAAATTCTCAAAAATTTTCCGGGGGAGCATGCTGCCGGACCCCCCTAGAGCTTTTCTTGTTTTTCAATCACCTTTAAATTTGTTCAGCCGAATAAATACGCCTAATAAGAATGTGAAAATTATGGCCCCCTCGTTTTGAAATTTCTCGCTACGCCACTTAGCATTAGTTCAGATAATTGCCTTCCTAAAAACTCAGAGAAAACAATTCTATGCCTAAAAAAACGGTCAATACCATGTAAATGCTCAGTGCAATCCAGGCTGGTTTTAAGGAAATTTAAGAAAATCTGAGGAAATTATTTCTTCAATTTAAGGAAATTGAAAAAAAAAAGTGAGAGCCCTGTGCATACCAGTCAGCCAGTCAGCTACTCCGCCAATCCCGCTAGAGCATTGTAGTCAGTTAAGAAGTTGCTATGGACTGATGGATATGAACTTAAGTCGATATTAGTTACCGTACTGCCCCTGTACTATTTTCATACTTCATAATATGCTCTTGGATTTGCAAAGTCTTACTAATACTGTGATAGACTAATCAGGGAAAGTGGAAAGTTGATTGTCGGTAGATCTAGACAATCAGACTATGGAAACTATATCAATAAATCATGTCATAGTGTACTGGCGTAACAATGTCAACAACAGATAAGAAAAATTGCCCTTCGTAGAATGTAATACCTGTTATCCTATTAAAATACAATGTTACAAGCCTTACTTGTACTCTGCTACTGGTAAGCAATTACCGGTAAGTGCTTTGGGCAATGGGGTTACTGTGCAGTGTGTTACCGGTTTAACTTAATGCTTTTTCTGAACATGCCTTAGATTTTGAACATAGGGTAGACAAATTAGTTCAATATACCAGTATTACCTGGTATTTGTACTGTGTAGTGCAGACCACTGTTCTCTTCAATGTGTGAAATTTGGGAAAAATGCAAAATTTTACAATATTTTTTGAAGCTGGTGGACTGCAATTTAACACAAAATCTGGTTTCTAGTTTGCTTCTCTGTTTTGATATTAGGTAGCGGTACCGGGCAGTATATGATTTTATGATAAAGCATTGTTTTGTGCTTTAGTTTTACCCTACTGTTTTCATCTGAGTTTTTGTCTAAGTGAATTGTTGTTAAGTTTGGGTAATCTTGCTAGAGTGCTTGCACCAATGGGTTGCCAGTAACTTCATCACATGGTAACTTTGCCACAGTAACTTTGCCACATGGTAAGTTCGCCACACTTTCATACATCGAAAATTTACATTGCCTGCACCGAAACAAGACTTTAAATTCCCTGTTGTTGTAAAAAATTGTATCGAGCTTTTCCAGTTAATTTTTTTATGGTAACATCGTCACATGGTAACTTTGCCACATAATCGAAACTGTGAAGGAAGATGTGGGGAGAGTGCATGGGGTTAGTGGGGAAGTGTGTTGGGGTATAGGGGGAGGTGAAGGGAGCTGTGGGAAGAGGTGTGGGGGGAGGTGTAGGGAAGTGTGTTGGGGTGTGGGGGGAGGCAAGGAAAGATGTGTGGGGAGAGGTGTGAAAGAGTGTACCGGTATGGGGTGCATGGGGAAGTGTGTTGGCTTGTGGGTAAAGGATGTGGGGAGAGGAATGGGGGAGATCTAGGGAAGTGTGTTAGGGTGTGGGGCCCCAACACTTCCTCCCACACTTCCCCACATCTCCCTTACCTCACCTTTTCCTACATCTCCCCTTACCTCCCCCACACCCCAACACACTTTCCTACACCTCCTCTTATACCTCTTCCCACATCTCCCCTTCCTCCCCCTACACCCCAACACATTTTCCTACTATTCCCACATATCTCCCCTCACGTTCTGAAAGTGTGGCGAAGTTACCATGTGACGAAGTTTCTGTGGCAAAGTTACTGTGGCGAAGTTACCATGTGGCAAAGTTACTGGCAACCGCACCAATGCACGTGATGGTATAAATATGGGATATTGGTACAGTATTATTATTACCATACTTTTTGGCCAAAATCAAATCAAAGTGTTCAATATTTTGGTGCAAAACATTTGTTTCATACTTTGGAAACTCAATTCTGAAGCAAAAATTGGATCAAGTTTTCTTTGAACTCTGTATATCTTTGGGCAAATTTTTTAAAAAATTTATAGTTGGGCAAATTTGCACTCACTAAACACTTAAAGGGAGCAGTGATGTTGCGAATTAATGATACCAATACTATGTTAAACGAAACTTAGTCTTAATGCTGGTGTCTTTAAGTATTACTGTTGTGCCAAGGGTGATGAAATTGCAGTGGCTTTGCTAGCAGAGTATCAGAATATACTGGTATTCTGGTAGCAGTATAAAATGTACCACTATATACCAGTTATACCTATACTGTATAACCGAGTATACAGCGTAATATTTTACGTGGAGAAGAGTTCTAACTGTCTAAGGCTTCGATTTTTTGCTGGTACGGTGGTAAGTTCTGATTTTAACTACATTTAGCTGAAGCATTTGCCAAATTGCAAGAAAATAATGTGAAATACGGTATATTCTATTTGCACTATGATTTTTTTTGGTCATTTCTTCATTGTTTTCACAGCTACTGAACTAAGGTCCTCTAAGATTCGTGCATAAAAAATTTGATCATTACAAGCTATGCATGAAATTGATGCACAAGTGTTATGTTTCTTCTATCCAGTTTCAATCCGGTTTTCTCCTAGTTCTCCAAGGTGGCTGGATACACTTCATCCCCTCCGCGATTGCTTTCACACCTTCCTTCCATTTCGTTCAATCTCCAGCTTCCTCGGTCTTTAATCCAGCTTACTTCACACTCTCTTCCACCTGCCTCCTCCATGTCAGTTTTGGCCATCCTCGCTTTTGCTTCCTTTTTACTTCCATCAGGCCCGTAGCCAGAAATAATTTTCAGGGGGGGCCGTTGGGGCTCAAATTTTTATTACATATATGGCGTCAAACACTGCACTTATGTAGTAATGGTGTTACATAATTTTTATCATGCTATGCATGAACTGTGCACGTGTGCAGCTTATTGGCTTCTCTGTACAGTTTATGCGCACGGTATTTTAAAAGTAAATAAATTTCTGAAGATGAATACTACAACAGTAGTTTTGCTTGCATTACGTGCACAGAGGCGAATGACCAGCAAATGGCAATAAAAAGATAACAGGAAATATGCCCCAGAAAAAGAGTGTGCAACAAAACAAATAAACGTTAAAACAAGCATAGTTGGACAAACTATACTTGGTTGCAAAACTGGGTGAAGTAAGCAAGAAGTCCTTACATTTAAGATTCCTGACCAATCTTCTACCAAGCGTTTTTTCGGTGCTCCTTTTCAAACATATTTGTCTGAGGATGTATTTGCATTATAAAGCTGATCTTTTGGCCTATGTTTTTCGCTGTTTTTTTTCTTGTGCCTTACCGTTTATCCTGATTTTGTTAGGATAAATAAACTGCTACTACTAATACCATTATACAATTGCACAAGTAATTAGCCTACGCTGGCTCTATATTCCCTCTACGCAAGACTTTTATTACATCTACAGCAGCTATGACTAAATTTTATCTTCTTCCATCACAAAGCATTTTGTGATTTCATAAACACGATTCCTTTCAAAGCTACGAGTCCAAGCATAATTGAGGACTCAAATGCTGACTGGCTGAAGAAGAGTTGCGATAATGTGGTTTTTGCGTTTTACCCCCGATAGACTGAGTTTAAGCATATTTTCAAAATGTACCAGAAATATAGGCTACCAAACCAAAACTTTACGTACCAAATAGCCAAACAATATACCAGAAATTTCGAATCTGGAATACCAGTTGGTAACGCTGTTTATGATTGAAATGAAAATAGCAGTAAAAATTTGGCTCAAAAGCAGGTTACTCTGCGGAGTTCCAACTTCCAACTGCACTTATTTGCTTTGGTGCAAAACCAGGGTCACGCATTTATCACCATCATTGTTACATTATACTAACGCTATTTTCGACTCGTAAAACAAAGTTTTTGTATCTATAATTTTGCAATTTCAGAAAAATTTGCTAATTTTTCGCCAAGTTACAGGGGGGACCCAAGGTTTTTTAGGGGGGGGGCCGGCCCCCCCCTGTGCCCCCTCGAAGCTACGGGCCTGACTTCCATCATCATTGCCTTCTTCAGTATCAGAATATTCTGCTATTTATTGTTTATTGATATTTCAATTCATTTTTTAGAAGCTTTAGGGCTGTGTTTCATATAAAAGTTTAAGCCATTATTGGATAGATTTTTGTATAATTGTTGAAGGAATGTCGGTGAGTAGTCTAGTTCGAGTGTGTTAGCATAATTATTGAAACAGTAATTTTAACTTATGATATAGCTTTGGATGTGAACATATTTAGCTAAGCAATAATTGCTGGTATGAGGCTGTTTCTGCATTGTAAAAAACAAAAAAGTTGAATTGATTTGTACGTTGCAGGAAAAGAAAAAGAAGGAAAGCATTCTTGACCTCTCCAAATATTTAGATAGACCAATACGAGTAAAATTTCATGGAGGTAGAGAAGGTAATTAACTTCTTGGCTAGCTTTTGAAATATATTTTGGTCATCGTTAAAGTAACTCCACTCTGCTGCATGCAACTTGTAAGATTAGCTTATGATGCTGAAGCAAACAGTTCTTCTGATGTAGGCTTGAACTGAACTAAATGACTCTCAAAAAAGAGACCATCAGATCAAAAGTCAATTTAATATTTCTGACGTTTTGCTGGTCAGAACGACCAGTTTCTTCAGAGACACTTGAAATGATCACACAAAACTGTGAAATAACTGGTAAAATGCATTTCAAAAATATATCAAATGGGTACATTAATTACCAAATAAGAACAATATTACGTCAAATTGTACGGTAACTGAAAAGTAGACAATGGGAAAAAATAAAGCATTACGGTAAATCTCCAGGGACGAAAAAACTTGGCAAATAAAACCAGAAATTTAAAATAAAAGAAAAAGAGTTAGAAATTATCTTTTAAATAGATTTATGTACGCAGAAGGAGAGGTGTGACCATTATTTCTGTTCATCACTTCCGGCTTCTCGTTAATGAACCAACTTTCAGCAAATAGGTGGTTTGAATAGTCAGTTTCTGTTTTAAAAACTTCAACTTTAGACCGATTGGTTGTGTGATTTAAAGATGTTGAATGTCTTTAAATCCACATCTTTAAAATCACACAAAATGTCTTAAAATGGAATGTCTTTGAATCCACATTTTTAAATCACACAATCAATTGGTCTAAAGTTGGAGTTCTTGAAACAGAAATTGACTATTCAAAACGCCTATTTGCTGAAAGTTGGTTCATTAACGAGAAGCCGGAAGTGATGAACAGAAATGACGGTCACACTTTTCCTTCTGTCTATAAGAAGCTATTTAAAAGATAATTTCTTACTCTTTTTCTCTTATTTTAAATTTCCGGTTTTATTTGCCAAGTTTGACTCAGTCGCAATTTTTTCGTCCCTGGAGATTTACCGAAGTGCTTTATTTTTTTCCATTGTCTACTTGTCAGTAACCGTATATTTTGACGTAATATTGTTCTTTATTTCGTAATTGTCCATTCCCCAAAATTTTTTTATCCATTCCTCAAATTACCGACTTTGAAAACAGTCAACATCTATCTAAGCTTGCAAAATTTAAATTTGTTTTTCATGTAACTAAATTAGTTACGAATTAATATGTGAGTTGGGAACAATGGATGGGGGTAACGACATCGCTTCCGGTGGGAGAGGTTTGGGGTTCGATTCCCGGGCCGGTCAAATCAGACACAGTGTCGTCAACTGCCCGCCACCGATGCGATATTGCTGTGTCGTCCAGGCGCTTAGCTGCGGAGACCCCACAACTCGTTACATGCTTCGGTGTAATACGGCGAGTATAACAAAGATTTGATGTTGATTTGCAACGAATGTACGAGAAAAGCTAAAATGTTTTACGCTAAGAGATTACAATACTGGCTGCTAGTACGATGATGATCGTACCTGGAATGTTCGAACAACAAACCAACCCATCTAATTCTTTACAATAGACTCATATAGCTAATTGGCTGATTTATCTGTACCAGTAAACTCTTCCTTACTTTTTTAGATTAAATTGCTTTCAGCTCAGCTAACGTTAATTTTCTCTTGCATCCAAATAAGTCTATAAATTGTATTAAAGCCAAATTCATTGATAAAATCTGAGATCACTTTGTTGCAATTTGAATGTACTATCCTATTAAAGTTGTAAAATACGCTGTTTATATTTTATTTACTGGACTATTATTCTTAAATCAAACTATAGTTGTAGCGATCAATTTAAACACTTCTGCGTTACCGTTCTTCGGTATCATAACCTTTCTGCTGTACTTGGATACTAAAAACAATGATACGACCCTTTCGCTTTTTTGCTCTCTCCAAATTTGAAAACTTTCAAAAATGTAATCTGCAACAGCATAAGACCCAAAAATGCCTTGTTTTAGAAAGCTCTATTGTGCCAAAAGATAGGACTTTTTGACGGTTTGCTTTTTTTCTGTTCTGCTCTTTTCCTTTGCCGCTAACTTTTGTGGGCTGCAATTTACGGGAAAACATTCATTTTATCTCGTCTCCTTTTTTTGGCCTAAGTAGTAAATAAATTGTGACACAATTTTTGCGATAGCCTACAGTTTTTTTTTGTTATACAGCAAATACAAAGCTCTGATTTGACAAGTATTGAACATGCAGTATGATCAAACCAAGCTTGTTGTTTCATTTGGTTGACAGTAAAATATTATAGGCCTCAAACGCTACATTTTTTATTCTGTGCTACTGTAATACAAGTACGTTAGGCCTGTAGTGCGTCTTGAAAGTAATTACGGCCACAACCAACCGAGTCATAAGAAGTCTTCGTTCATTTACTTTGTAGGCAACGCAGTGGGTGAGGACTGAGAAATACGAACGTCGATGAAGTTCAGGCCCGCCAACTCCAAACTCGCTTTAAGTTCTCTTTTTAAGTGCCAACTAAACCCGGTTTATTTGCAACTATACTGACTACTGCGGGTCTACCCAAGTATAACCCGGTCGTCATAAAGCTGCTCTGATAATTTAATTACTCAGTTTCGCTCTTCCCGGTTGTGCGAGAGTGGACCTTGATGACAAGCGGCTTTTACTTGAATAGACCCACTACTGTCACTGTGTACTGAGGGCATATGGGTTGCCCGTGCACATTTTTAGCACTGTACCGCTGGTAATTAGATAAAGAAGCAAGCAAAGTAGCCTATGTCTGACAGGGTGGGCCCGGCCCCCGTCTAGTTACGGGCCTGATTGGTGCTATCACGAGAAAGCGATCAATGCGCTATAACGAGCTCAGTTAAGAGTTGCCGACCACCTGTCTACCACATCAAGATGGAGGAATCCCGTTAAGTGCCTTTACCAACGGCACAAGTAAACTTTCCGGCTTGTTTCCCACTCTGTCCCTTTTAGTGCTGAAGGTCAAGCAGGGTAGTTATGAATACCAATTTTACAGTCATTGGTTTGATCCGACTCGGAATCAAACTCGAGTGTACGACCCTAGAGGCGGACGCTTTTTACCACTCGGCCTACTGAGCTGAGCTTTTACTGATCACAGCTAGAGCAGGCGATTTTTGGTTTTTTAACACCAACCTGGCGTCACACTGAAAAATCATGTTGAATGGTTATTACCGTATTTACACGATTGTAAACCGCCCTCGATTGTAAGCCGCACGTTTTAAGCGCTAAAAATTAATGTAAGCTGCACCTGTACTGGTGTTAAATCTAAAAAATAGGTTCATAAACCGATCTAATAAAATGTTTTGCGTACCGGTAGTTGATAAACTTCCTATTCTCGACAACAATAGCAGGCAACATCAAATAGGAATTTTGTGGTTGTTTTTAATCGTTAACAGCAAGCAAAATAACAACGAATAGCGAAGACACAATTACCAAGTGTTTTATAAAGTTTTTCTAGCGTATTCAGCAAGCACGCAATCATCGCCACTACTGTCACAGTCATCAATAATTTACTAGGTCTACCATCTGCTTTTACTGCTAGACACACAGTGAGTCGTTTTTTTTTCGTGACCGGTAGTTCTAATAGGAACTCTGTGCACACCTCTTTGATCGACCGTGGTGGTACCGGGCACGTCAGCCCGGATTGGTGTTTCGTCCATGTTTGCTATTATTGATGGGTGAAACTCGTGCAAATCTCTTTGCTTTTTATTGAAATCTACCAATCCATGAAGTTTTGCATTCAAGTCTTTTGGTACTAATTGCCCAGTAGCAGGGTTAGAAATCAATAATGAAAAAGTAGAGAATAATTCGATACCTCAAAAAAAAGTAGCGAATTTCTACATTCGATTACAAAAATAAAAAGTAGAGAATATCGATCAATCGATAACGTCAAATCGATACTTTTCTTTGACTAAGTTGACAGCGACAAGATATTTTGATGCTAATGGGAGGGGGTAGGGGGGCTTCAGGTTAGGCAAAGTGGAGAATGTCGGTATCGAAGGCATAGCGTATTATGATGGGCAGTTTAAAACAGGAATACCAGAAGGCTTACGCACTTTTCCCTTTTCACTATAAAAGATCAGATATCACTTTTTTTCTTAAATACTCTACCTTTGATCTTGGCCTACTTCAGATGCTATTGACTATAAAACCTTTTCTACGATGTTCAAAACACAAAAGTTCGAAACACTACCATCAGATGTAATCTTTTAAATAAAAAAAGCTGGTGAACAAATAGTCAAAAACCACTTTATTAGCCTCAAAACTACATTGGACTGCCTGGCCCTGGCCTGCGATACCAAGGGACTAAACGTTAAGCAAACGTTTTCTCGTGATATATTTCGGAATGAAACAAAAAATGACAGTGCATACGGAATTTTCCGCGCGCTAACTGCTCTTATGCGGATGTAAAGTAAAATATTTATCTGCAAACACCACAAAAAACAGATAAGGTACTAAAAACAACAAAAAAAAACTTTTGAAAGAACTTAACCAGAAAAAAAATACCGATTAATTAATTTCGATTACTCCGCGAAAAAGTAGAGAAAAGCCCCAATCGATAATGAAAAAAAGTAGAGAATTTTTGCATTCGATGACGAAAAAGTGGAGAATATCGATTTCTAATCGATATTTCCAACTCTGCCCAGTAGCTGTTCGCCTTCTGATTGTCAAATTGAACCTTTTTAAAAACTTATGCAACCAACCGCAAGAAGCTGCAAAATCTGTAATGCCACTTTCAGACACCATTTTTGAGGCCCAAACTCTTATTAATTTGGTGGAGACGTGATGTTGCTGCTCTCGCTCTTAGGCAATCTTTTCCATTAATTCCACTTCTGTAGTAGATAACGGTTTTTGTTCCACAGCCAAGTTTTAACTTATTTGATGGTCCTGGTTTTTCGTATTCTTCTTATAACTTTGCTTTTTCTCAAACCCATCTCCGCACCATTGACTCCTTCACTTGGAGATTTCTTCTGGTTTCTCTGTTTGAGTGTTTTTCTGCAAACTCAATGACTTCAATTT
Source organism: Trididemnum miniatum (assembly GCA_964006365.1). NCBI lineage: Eukaryota > Metazoa > Chordata > Ascidiacea > Aplousobranchia > Didemnidae > Trididemnum > Trididemnum miniatum. Next base: position 7,637,749 of record OZ023246.1, read on the forward strand.
TAAACTCCACGGAATATGCACGCTTTTTGCTCATTCTTGAAAACAGATTTTGTTATTTTTTATAATGCCACGTCACGGTAATAACTGAAACAATTCGGGTTTGAAGAACAGTCTCTTGTTCGCTAGCTACTGTAAAATAATGGCATGAAGCTTAATTATATTGTCACTTGGCGCGATTTACGTTAACTCGCGCAATCGTGGCGGAAATCGTTTTTTCTTTCGTTCAAGTTTTGATCTTTTGTTCTCATTTTGTCTTTGTTCAAGCCACGCTGCAAGCATGCACGTTGAAACAATAACAAAGGTAATGATTAAAGTGGTTGTCGCTTTGCGCGATTTACATTAACTTTCGCAATCGTGGCGAAAAACGTTTAGCACCACAATTCAGTTCGCAAAACACGTGGCTGTGGACTAAAAGTGCAGTTAGCACTTTCTCACGCTTTTGGGACGAACTGAATTTGTACATCGCCACATAGGACGTTTTGATAAAAAGAATTTTTTTAAAATCGTTTGTTATTAAGATGTAAGCCGCACAAATGATGATGAAAAAATATTTTTAAGCCGCGGCTTACGATCGAGTAAATACGGTATGTAACCACTGCTTGCATCACTGCTTTTTCGTTCTGTTCGAGATCATTAATTTACTTCAAAATCGTTTTGCAATTTTGATAGCTGTGATGCTGAACCAATGAATATGGGGATGTGTGATACATAATTATGTTTTGTTAATACACGAGTGCACAAGTTCTGTTGACCTCGCGTTATCTCAATGCTAATATCTCAAACCGTTCATATGAGATCGAAGTAAAAACTTGTATTCATTACTACATTCCAAATACCTGTGTTCATCATCCAGTTTCAATCCGGTTTCTTCTTCGTAACCGAAGGTGGCCAGATACACCTCATTACATATTAGCTTTTGATGTGTTATGCTGTAATATTTATGCAAATAAATATGCTGTCAGGTCAAGGCGTCAGCCTGTCACACTAAATAAAATTCATCAAAAAGTGCAACTTAAGCAGTTGGCTTAATTTCACGTACGTCAACTTGTTTTGCAGCAAGTGGAGTTCTCAAAGGCTATGATCCATTATTGAATCTTGTACTTGATAGTACTACAGAAACCTTGAGAGGTAAGTAAGCCTGTGCATTGCTCTTGAATTAATCGCATTGATAGATCATCATTTTAACAGTTTTTCATGTTTATGATACATCTGGTGTATTGCAGATCCTGATGATCCTTACAAGCTCAGTGAAGATACGAGGGCGCTAGGTCTTACTGTGTGTCGTGGAACTTCTGTTGTATTAATTTGTCCTCAAGACGGGATGGAGGAAATTCCAAATCCTTTTGTACAACATGGCTGAGTTTCGACTCGCTTGCAAGCAACTAGCGCAGGGTGATCCCATGCAACTTGTCCTACTCGGGGCTGTTAAGAAGAGCAATCGTACCAGTCATTTCTTCTTCTTTTTTTTTTTCATTCTTCGAAATAATTGCGGAAGTGGTCATTGAAAGAAGTTGTACAACACATTTGAAGATCCAAGAATGAAAATTAGTTTGATTGATTCACGTGTGTCTACTTTTTTAATTTAAAGTTTTACAAAAATTGCTGCCAAGAATCTCGAATATATTTGTGTGAAGATTTGTAACGCGCTACATTCACAGGGGATGCAGTAACACTCTTGTACTTGTTCAATTACAATTACTGACCTTGTAAACAGTAAAAAACAACACTATTATACACTAAGCGACAGCAAACTGCATTAATATAACAAAATTTTTGAAGAAAGTTTGAACATAATCAACTAGTTGTTCCAAATGCAGTATTTTCGAGTTCTGTTTTCCCTGAAATCTGGGGTGTTTACATACAACGGGTTTTCGCATTCAGTTAGGAACTCAAAAATTGGGTCCTGCGATTTCATAACGCAGTCCTGGTGCTATGCAAATACTAGCCGATCTACTAAGACAAAGTCTAAGAAAAATTGATTCGTTCAGCGAATAAAATCCGTAGGCGTGAATTGATCGAATGGGTACTAGGTAACTGCTTGGGCATTGAAATCGCAAAAACAAATCTTGCTTTGCAAAAAAGGCGTCAATTAAGAGTATACCTGTGATCATGATGAACATTTACAATTTAACAACACTTTAACGGTCGCAGAAATAATCACATGCGAAAAATCATTCATACTCTCAAAGAATCAAGTACACTTTAAAAACTACGAAAATTAGGTTAATGCCCACAGTAGTAATAGCAAAATACAAACATTGCCAAACAGCAGTATAATTTATAGGTGATGGCAATTGCTAATAATGTCGCATTTCCAAGCAGTAAGGAGAGTGCAATGCTTTAAAAATGCCTTTGTTAAATTGCATAACTTGATATATTAGACAAGCCGCTTATATTAGACACCGCTATATTCCATTGACAATTCCACCAAATCCTTCATCGTAGCAAAACCACCAACTGCACACTTGCCTACGAACTGAGGACTTGTTACAACCCAGCATAAGGTGAGTAAAGCTACTCAACTCAAACTCCCAACAAGGGAGGTTACTCCACAGCAATGGTTTATAACTGGTACAATTTTTGTTCCGAACTCTTCATAACTTAAACGTTGTGACTTATACTGGGGTCTAACAACAATGATAGCTTTGACTTCCATAAATGATTTACAAATAATTATGCTGCGAAATTGTGCTTCCATGAATTTGATTTCACAAGAGGAAATAAGAACAACGATAACTAAGGCAAAAAATAGTGGAAGTAACAGAGATGCTACAAAAAATTAACAACAGTACAAAAAGACGTCATGATGCCATGATCAAAATTAGTCTAAGCCATCAGCTTAACACGACACAGGGATTGTCAATTGAAAAGACAACAATAATTAACAAGTGAATCAACATAAAAATATTTATACATAATTCGCAAAAAAAAAACGAAAAATTACTGAACTACGGCTTTCAAAACCAAACTTAAACTGCCCTTGATTAAAACACTACATGGCTTTCTCTAGGAATAAGACACTAGCGGTAACTGCTATATGGAAAATTGTATATTACACGCGACTAAGTCATTTTTACAAAAGTTGCTATCGCCATTTGGTAACATTAAATAGACGTAGTTACAGTAAAAAATTTGGAAGTGCATTGTTCGTATTGCACAGGTGTAGTTTTCCAAGTCTTTGAAGGACGCAGTAAGAAAGAATCGAAATGACGATACCTAAAAAAAAAAATTAAAATATTAATTTTTTTAACTGAAGAACTTGAGTATTTGAGAGTTAATCACTAACTTAATCAGCCTACGAATCGAACCTCAGGCTGCCTCTTACTAGCGCACTTACTGAGCTTGGGGCGTATGCAAAAATATTTTGGGAAGGCGAGAAAGGAACTTTCCCACATTAAGCATAAATTTTCCCACGGTATATGAGCAATAACGGGTTTTAAGGTGCATCGGACAAGACCGGAGGAGGGCGAGCATAGTACGGTGTCCCGTTTTCTCACTTTTTTTCGCAAACTCTCAGTTTATAGATTTACAGGGTGTAAATCGGCACAGAAACCCATTGCGAAAAATGTTTTGAAAAATATTGAGTTCTTCATGCCCTGAGAAACTTGAGAAAGCGACTTATGATTCATGGATGTGCAATAGAATTTTTTGATTTTCTACCTGCAAAGCATTAACTTTAATTTTTTAAAGAAGTCGTTTTCTGATCGAGATAGAGCATCAAAGTGTATTACAGACAGATAGGAAACCATGTCTTCCAAATTGTTTGACATCAAATTCAGCCGTGTAGCATGTGTACTTTTTGAGTAACGTCATTTACCCCCCAAAAATATTTTAAAGTCATGAAGAACTCAATATTTTTCGAAAATTTTTTTGCAATGGGTTTCTGTGCCGATTTGCATCCTATAAATCGTATAAACTAAGAGTTTGCGAAAAAAAGTGTAAAAACGGGACACTCTACTGCATAGCTGCCGACCCCTGTTTGTTATTCCAAATATAACACTAGTAAAGCTGAGAATAGCATTCGAGATACAGTGCTAAATTACGTCAGCCCAATCTACTTTCAGAGAAGCCAGTAGCAGAAACTGCACTCTTTTGCTCTAGTTTCAGGCCGTTACAAGAGTTTGATATAAAAAATCAATTACGAGCACATAAATAAAGTTGACATGATTCATGACATGGCTTAAATGCATGCATTATTCCACGCAAACGCGGACATCCATGTTTTGACGTAGCTCTTACGACAAGGTACAATTTTTCTGTATATTAGTCATTCTAGGCAAGGATAGTCCATTAGTCCTGCGCTAGCTTTGAGTTTTTAAAATGGCATATAACTCACTTAGGGCTAGCACTGTTATTCACAGCGAAGGCTACAACATACTCTGCCAATAAAGACCTATGTTGTCATAACATTATACAGTTCGCTTAGCAGTGAGTCGCTGAGTAAGAAAATCATGTCATGAATGGAGAATTATGACGTCAACTTTATCGCTAAATTGTCAACCTCAGCAAGAGCAATTCGAATATTATGAAATAAATACCAAGTATATTTCATACATTCAACATCATGTGAGGCAGAGCATGTACCGGTGAAAAGTTATTGTTAGAAGACAAAATGAAATTAAGGCAAAGCTATTTACCACCAGCTAATCTCGAAGATATATTTATCTGAAACACGCAACATAATTCAAACCAGAACTTCAAGAAAACAGGAGATTTTGCCGGCTCTCACTTGCGCCTTGGGTAAAGTGGATTGATATGCGCACAATTTATTAAATAACTCACATTTCTCCCGACAAAAATGTTTCCCTACAATATCAGCACCACTTACGTTATGCGTAAGGTGTTAATGCTACCACTTCAATACTTGCTGTAAACACTGAACAGTTTATAAGACACACTCGAAAATAGCATTTTACATGCATCTGCGTGTTAAACTATGCATAAAGTCCGTTTGTGCGAAATGCATTTTAATTAGCCACACTAAATTTAATATCGATAGTTAAAAATAATGAAAAACATACCAAATCAATAAAACTAGGGTACACCCGTGATAACATCTGTTAAATTTCGTTCAACTTTCACTTCTGTGTGATATTCATAACCGCCTTTACTTTGCATATTTTCCTGAACTTGTACCTAAATAAACATAAAAGTTACAACTAAATATTTAAACTTCTGTTAAGAGTTAAAATAATATTGACTGATAAAGTTGATTATTTGCACAATCGTCAACACTCGAAATTTAAACGTTAAAGTTCTTGCGTAATCCAGCAGTACCGTAAAACGGAATGTACGAACCAACAGACACAATAATCTACAAATTTTAGCGGACAAGGTGTTAAATGATGGCCAAATTATCATCATAAGTCCACGACAAAGATGCAAATACGAAAAAATTTGGCGCAAAATCAAGCATCTGAAAATGTCGCGACAATTAAATACGGTGGTGATTTGTTAACACGTAACGATACAGTCTATTGGCATGTTTTTAGTGCATTACGCAAAGCATAGGCGCTTAGCACTTCCGACTAAATACAGTTGCAGAGGTAACTAACACCGCGCAGTTCCTAAGCTGTAATTCTAGCAGTAGCGTATAATATTAATCATGCAGAAACTCGAATAACACAGTGTAATCGTATTCAATTGCACGCGACGTCACCGTGTGGTAGGAGCAATAAATAAGACGAGATGGAGTTTACTGGCTGTCAATGCCTAATTGGGCAATAAAATACATTTGTAATGCCTTTTTCCGAATATTAAAATGAATGGCCCCATGGCCATTCCATCCATCAAAAACGTTGTTTGAGTTATAACATAGGCTCACGTAGAGTCAGGTTTGCAAAGAAAATAGGTATGACAGTTTACTCACCGTAGCACCGCCCGTCTCGCCCGATCCTATATGATTTAAATGTTGAAAATTAGCTGGAGCTCCAATCATACTTGCATCGATTTTTTTTCGCGGCTTTTTTCTCTGCAAAAGGAACATTGATCACATGCAAAGGGAAAAGAATCGCATAGGAAGCGTCTCGGTCTATATTAACACCACTTTCAAACGCCACAAAAACAAAATAGCACGCTACAACCGAAATACCCGTAGGATGTTAGCTCAGGCGGATCTCTAAGATAATAGTCCCACTTTTAAAAATACCTTTCTAAAGCTTAAAACATAATAGTGCGTGAAAACCGGATTTAAATGCTCAAAATATACTAAAAACGTACCTCCATTTACAGACAAGGAATTAGTTATAGCCGGTAAATATAGACCACAATACAATTACGCCACGTGACTTGGTGCAGAAAAACTAAAGTGAAACAGCACATGATCAACAAAGGACAAGCAAAGGTGAGAATTTACGATGATTTCACTTTTTTACATTACCATATATACACATTATTTTGCAGCACACAGTGTAACCCATATCGCGAAAAATCATGATGTAAAGCACAGTGCATGGAGACTAAAGAATGGTTCATGATAACTGGAAAAAAACTCACGCTCGCTAACCCATTAATATCAAATGTTCTGTACAATGTGATAGTCACCGGAATATCAAGTTAAAGACAACGCTAACGCTGCATTTCGTTTCAGTGCGTTTAAAATTAATCATAATACTCCACATTACTTTTCCATTTCATTCTTAATGCTGTGTACCCAGAGGCGTATTTAGGGAGAGGGGCCATGCCACACCATCCCCTTCTGAGTTTGAGTTTCAATAAAAAAGAACAAATGTTGCGAAGTGAAAATACGTCGGACTCTTTTGAAGCTTTTGTAGTTTTTATAGCCCCGATTTTAAAATTTCTTGCTACGTCATTGTCGGTACCATTGTGACTCAGATACGCCCGAATACCTTAAAACCCAAAGTTGCTAACAAGACACTCTGCAAACTAGGTCACCTCAAAAGTGATCTTTCAGAAATACGAGCGTCACTTTTGGCCAACTTTTGCCAGTGACAAAATGTAGGTAAATATCTGGTAAAAGTGACTGACCAGCAATTTTCAATAACTGTGTGTTTCGTAATAATTACTGGTGGAACTCAAAAAAATGTTCCTTTACACCATGAAATTTTCAGGATTTGACGCGACTTAATCATTGATACAAACATAACAGGCCTTTGAGAAAAAGTAAGACAGTTTTTTTCCAGCATAAAGCTTCGATTCCATCCTCGAATAATTTTTGAACCAACAAAAACAAGCCTTTGAATAATACAATATACTTACAGACAAAGATAAAATAAAAAATTCTAATACTTACAGATGAAGAAGAATTGGAGGACATGCAGCAAGAAAAACACACCCACACTTCCGCCATAGCTTTGACACTTAAACAAACTACAAACACTGCACTGAAAATACACGGAACATATTAACACATTTACATAACGGTAGATCAGATTTGATACAAGTAATATAACCTCACTTATTACTATTTGACGCAGGCCAAAATTCATTCTTTTATGCAATTTTTTTCAGCCTTTATTTTGTCAGGCTGATACCAGAACTGCAAATATCGTTCAAGATTGCTTCCACTCTGTACACAAGTGTGTAGTATAATGCATTCATAGAATTCAATTTTACTTGACCATTTTATTAGAGTCTTAATATCAAATGAAAATAGAGTTATCAGAAATGAGTTGATTTTTTATTCATTACATGGCCTACGATGGTAAGCATACCAACACAACATCTTTACTGAACCAAAAGTATGCACATGAAAAGAGAATATTAAACCAATATTTACATAGTTGAAGAAGGATAATTAAATACATGCCCAGCTTAGGATAATTTCCGTTGGCAAACTCTGGCAAGCAACACCGAATACTTAAATGAAACTGATATAATGGTACCTTGGTTGTCGACAGTTCGTAACAACAGAGAAACTGCTTCATAGCAAGATCATTCTGCAACTGGAATAGCTTTCTGCTGACTCAGCACTTTACTTAGGAACAACTAACTTATTTTTTAAATATGTTAGACTGTACCGGCACTCTACATGTGAATCAGCTTTTCTGACCATGACAACAGAACGTATCATATATATAATATATTTTTTTTTTTGTCAAAAACCGTCATGAAACTTAATTTTGTAAAATTGTAGTAGAAATTCTAGATAAGTCACAATCGATTTTCGAAGCTATTGCCTGTTCTCAATTCACTTAAGCAAACATAAATTGTGACTGCAACAGCACCCATATGCCATGGCATGCGACAAATGCGACACTGTTGTAACTGATGTTCCTTGCTTTCGTAGTTTACAATTTTGTCATCGTCAAGTGTGCTAAAAATTTAGCTGTTTCATCAGAAATACCCAAAAAACTATGCTTTCCATACTGTACAGTATATACATACTAAAATTGGTACCAATACATGTACACTGTGCAATGTACATGCCAAGATCAGCTAGTTATGGTCAGGTGATAAAATTTTTAGCTCGAGACATAAAATGCCAAAGGATCAAAAACGTTAAATTTGGGTCAAAACAAGCAATGCCAAACATCATTTTTAGGAGAATAGAAAATCGACACATCCTTTCCTATCTCTACCTTTCCACCCAACACCTGTCTTAACAGTAACTTTGCAACCAAAACCAAGATTACAATTATAAATGTTTGTTGAAAATACATAGCCTGAATGTTTTTTTATTTCCATAACTGTTCATTTATGCATCTGGGATGGCCGAGTGGTAAAAGCATCCGCCTGATTCAAAGTGGGTCAAACAAATGACTGCCAAAGTGATATTTACCACTTCCTTGCTTGCCACTCAGCTCTAGAGGTACAGGGTGGAGAACATGCCGGCAAGTTTACTTGTTGTGAAATAGGAAAAGGCACTTAATGAGATTTTCCCATCTTAGAGTGATAGACAGGAGGCTGGCACTCCTTCAGAAGCAAACTTATTATAATGCTTTAATCGCTTTCTTGTGATAGGAGAAAGAATAAGCAAATAAATACAAAGTCTTTGTGCACCAGAATTTAATGCTTGAAAAATCTGCATGTTGGTGACAAAAATGGGTTTGAAGCGATCAAAAAGATCTTTCCATTCTGTTTGTAAAAATACACACAATGGCTTAGAATCTCAATTTATGGTCTTAAGCCGATCAAGAAACTCCAACGTCTTCACAAAAATATGGAAAAAGTAAATAACTTTATAGCTGAATGTTTTTCTGATCTCTTTTAAAAAACAGCGATCCTAATAAACAAATTCAACAGGTATAATGCGAAGAATATGCTGCTTCTCATGACATAATCTTTAAGCACACAAAAACTGTGGGTGTGATGTTCAATTGCAGTACCAGTTTTATTAATTTGAATTTTGAACCTAATGTTTATTTAACTCTTAAGAAAATTATAGTTGTTAAAAAAGTGAAATATTTGGGTGTTTTATTAGAAAATAATTTAAAGGATGACATTGATATAAATAGGCAAGTCCGCAACTTTTAAAACCAAAACCTTCATTATACTCGCCGCATTACGCCAAAGCGTGTAACGAGTTGTGGGGCCCATCTCCGCGGCTTAGCGCCTGAGCAACACAGCTCCGAAGAATCGTCGCAACGATGGCGAGTCATTGGCGACACTGTGTAGATTTGACCGGCCTGGGAATCAAACACCAGACCTCCTGCACCGATAGCGTACACTTAGCAACTGAGCTAACGACCGGTTCCGCAACTTTTATTATACTACCAACAAACCTAAAGCGAGATTTAGTAAGTGTTCTACATGTGCAAAAAAATGCTTTATTTCGTTCTTTTTGCTACGGCATGTATGCTTGTCAGCTGTGGTCCTCATATTATCAATACAGCCTTAAACGTGTACGTATTACGTATAATAACGCTTATAGAATATTACAAAACATTCCACGTTGGGTCAGTGCTCGTGAGGCACAGGTTGATAATCACATTTATACTTTTGACGCTTTATTGCGTAAAAATGCTTACAGCTTTGTGGAGAGATGTCGTTTCTCTAAGAATATTTTGATAACTGCCTTGATGAATTCAAGCGCTTTCCTCGAGTCTCGATTTTATGTGCATTACCAGGACCTGTTGTTGCTTGTTGGTGCTCAGTAGCTTTGGTTGCTGTGCTTTTCATCGTCTTTTTTTTCGGCTAGCTGCTTAAGTTGTTAATTTTTTGTTTTTTTTGTGTGCAGTTTTGAGTTTTATCTCTGGCTATTGTGCTTTATTTGTTCTTTCTATGGGCTAAATTAGCCTGAAATAAACTCATTGATTGATTGCTAAGAAACAACAATTTGTTAGAAATAAATTTACAAAAAGTCAATTGCTTTAAATCAGTGTTTCTCAACCGCCAACCCACAGACCGGCAGCAGTCCATGTCTATTTTTCTGCCGGTCCACCGAAATACATTCCAATCATGCGCGGATTTATGGGGGGGGCCCAGGGGGCCCGGGCCCCCCCCGAAGTTTCCAAATTTTTTATAATTTATTACTTATTAGTAAAATAATGTTTTAATTGGCATCAAAATCTGAAATAGTTTTGACTAGGATTAGGAAAGGTCGTTTGAGTAGCAGCGTTTTCTGTGATTTTTTCCTTTATTATTAACGGGGAGGCTGCTATTGTTAGGCCTGTGTCGTCATAATCCATATGAAAGTCAGAAATAAATTCATGATGAAAAGGTTGCCTGCACTGCCTACCGGTACTCGGTGAATCAGTGTAGGCTAGGTATTGCTTAAGAGCTGTACTGCGGAAAAACATTTGAAATTTCAGATAAAGAGTTCGCGTATTTTAGTTGTAAGGTATTGAAGTAGCCTACTGATATTCCATTGTGCTTTGAAAGTCTAGGAATTGTAGTTCAGCTCAGTACTTGTAATACAATGCTGTAAGCCTAGTGTTTAGATCAACGAGCTTAGTGTTCTAGCCTTATTTCTGCCAATTAGGGTCCTACCTTATTTTCTTTACCTATAGCATGCGTTAACCAATAGAGGGCAGAACACCCTTCCTCTGGCGAAAATTAGTCCAAGATATAAAAACAAACTAATGGAATTGAAGTGTTGGCATGGACTACGCTTCAAAGTTAAAAACTTGCTGTAAAATCTTCGTAAGATCAGTGCACTAAACGTATTTTCTAACGAACTGAGCGGAGGAAATGAAAAGGCTGTTTTTTTTTAAAGTTACCGGAGACCTACTCCTTTAGCAGTTTAGTTTCGAAATCGAAACGAAAACCTTGCCAAAAGAAATTTTTAGTTTCTAATAGTCGCGCGGCCTATACTCGTTTAAATAAGTCGTTAAGAGGGATAGCATAAGCTAATTCACTACGTAAGTATAGCAATTTTTTGTTTATGCTGATTAGATTTTTACAATCCTTTTAAAATCTGACCGATCTTGAAACTGATCTCAGAGTTATAACTATGAGTAAACGACGTAAAATTACTGATTTTTTCCTCAAGGACACTGATAAATCGAGTGCTACTGATTCTGAATCGGTAGTACCCATTGCTGATTCCGTTACTCAAGCTGAGCCAAGCACTGCAGCACATTCAAGCACCTCAGCTGCCGCCACTGAAGAAATAAAAAGCTGCAGTGCGTTTGATGCTGAAAATTGCCTCGATATAGGAGAAATAGTTGGCCACGATGTTGCAAAACTATCTGCTGCCGCCAAACTAAAAATTATTAACTGGAAAGAACCAAGCACAACTATTTTCCCATTAATCCAGGAAGGAAATCACTCAAGATCATTTCAACATTCCTGGTTGACAACATATTCTTGGTTGCGTTATAGTCATTGCAAAACCGGAGGTATGTGCGTTGCCTGCGCACTTTTCGGGGCTGAATTTGTTGGAAGAGGTAACCACCAAGACCCGGGAATATTTGTAAAAACGCCTATGGCAAAATATAAAAAGGCTACAGAATTGTTGAAAAAACATCATGCGTGCACCTTTCATAATGAATCTATGATTAAACTGGAGGAATTTGTGACAAGACAGAAATATCCGGAAAAAAGAATTGCTAACTTATTAAATCAACAAAGGTTAGACGAAATCGAGCGAAACAAAAAACTGCTTGTACCAATCATCCAAAGTTTACTATTTTGTGGAAGAAATGTACTTCCAATACGAGGTCATCGCGATGATGGGCCAATCAATGCTGTTGCAAACCATGTGCCTGGAGAGGGGGTTTTTCGAAGCCTTCTTCGCTTTCGATTGAAAGCTGGCGATAAAGATCTAATTGAATTGTTTGACAGGTCACCATCCAAGCCTATGTTAATCAGCAAAACAACTCAAAATGAACTGCTAAGCATTATTGGACAAGAAATTCAAGAAAAAATTGTTAGCAAGGTGAAAGAAAATGCTGTCTTCAGCGTTTTGATGGATGAGACTCAAGACATCAGTTGCAAAGAACAAGCTACCATTATTATTCGATATGTTGATGAATGTGGCGCAGTTGTCGAAGAATTTGTTGGCTTCTGTCATGCTGCTGATTTGAGTGGCAAAGGGCTTGCATTGCTCTTGCAAAACCATTTAAGCAAATTGGGGCTTGATATTTCAAAATGCAGGGGTCAAGGATACGATGGCGCAGCAGCAATGATGGGTAAACTGAGAGGTTGTGCTCAAAATATTTTGAAAGAAAGCCATCTTGCCTTTCCAGTGCACTGCTTCAGTCATAGGTTAAATTTGGTGCTGTCAAAATCATGTGAGTTTCCTCCGATCCGTAACATGATTTCTATCCTAACAAAAGTATGTGACTACGTGAAATCGTCTTCTATCAGAACTAAAAAGCTGGAAAACATTTTAAATGAATCTTACTCGGATGAAATCAAAAGGCGTCGATTGGTCAGATTATGTCCCACTCGCTGGGTTCAGCGTCATGATTCAATCATAGTATTTATAGAAATGATTCCAGCGGTCGTACAATTTCTATCATTGGAAACGACATCAGATGCAGCGGTTTTGCTATCTGCTGTTTTGTCTTCTCAATTTGTGATCGGACTGAAGATCTGCGAGAGTGTGATGGTTCACACTGTGTACGTCAGCGAAGGTTTGCAGAAAGTAAATCAGCATTTAGGGGAATCTTACAGCCATATTCGCAACCTCAAGACAACATTACAAAGTTTACGTACTGCAGCTGATACGAAGTTTCATGATGTTTTTGTGGAAGCCGAAAAATTACTGCGGGAAATTGGAGGAAGCGACGTAATCATGCCTCGATGTTGTGTCAACCAAAGAAATCGGGGAAATGTTTCAGCTGCCACTCCAGAAGATTATTATCGTAATAATGGTTTCATTCCGTTTTTAGATAGTATATTGGTTCAATTAGATGAACGATTTGGTGCTGACAATGTCCCCCCTGCCCTAGCGTTCCAAGAACTGATGCCGCGTTTTCAAAGCGAAGGATCTCTGAATCGCGTATGTGAAGCTGCTTTAGTCTATAGGGGCGATATCAACCGTCCCGAAAAGGTTGTTGAAGCCGAGATTCAACGCTGGTTGGCCCTTCCACATTCTGTTATTATTACTGATGATACGAAATCTGATCTGGAAAATTCTCTTTCTGCTGCAAATGATCGATTTTTCCCCGCTGTTTCAACAATGCTTCGCATATTTGGCACTCTTCCTGTTACGACTGCCACTGCAGAGCGAACCTTTAGCTCCCTTAAACGACTCAAAACTTACTTACGTTCTACTTGTGAGCAAGAACGTCTTAGTTCTCTTGGCCTACTTGCTTGCAATCCCACTGTACCTATTGACGAAGCCCGGATAATAGACAAATATGCTCGAAGAATAAATCGGCGACTTTTGCTCCTATAACTTTCCAATAATTTTGCTACAATATCCAGCTTATTTATTGTGTTACTGTGTGTAGATATTCTTCAATTTTTTCAATGGTCTCTTCAACTTCTTTTAGGTATTCTCTTTCGTTAAATGTCAATAGCCAGGTTGGCGCGTAGTCTTCCAGGTTGCTGAAAATCTCTTGTTGCTATTTTAATAGTACGCAATACGCATAGACAACTCTGTGTTTATAATTAGCCTGCTTTTCGCTAATAATTAAAACGATAGGCCTACTGCAAGGCAAGTTGTTGACGGGCCGACGGCAATGTTTTATTGGATGCTAGATAGCGTACTTTAATTATAAACTTTTCCCATCAGCCCACTGAAAAGACCTTAACATATTAAATTTTCTGGCCCCCCCCGACAAAAACTGTTTAATCCGCGCCTGATTCCAATGTTATACCTAAATTTGAAATTGGACTTTTTTTGTAACCCACTAGGGTAGAAGATGACTTCAAAAAAACAAGGATGGGCAGGGCGACAACACCCAAGTCGAGAGTAGAAACTTTCTGTAAAAAAAGATGTTAAAAAAATTTTGCTAGTGTATATATTTTTTTAAAATTTAGATGATGAGTAATGCGTATTGTCAGTATAGTTAGTTACAATTTAGACATCACAAAATAACAACGTCCACAATCACCAAAATTTGTTAGGCCTATCCGAAATTTACTACATCTTCATAAAATATAATTCACTTGATCTTCTAGTGGCTGAATAATAGGAGAGGAAAAGTGTTATTTGAGACATTGAAGCTATTGTGTCAAATGATATCCACACACCAACTCCAGAAATGCTGACAAAACCAACAAAGCTGCTTTACTAATCATGATCATGAGATAAGAGCATTAAATTAAAAACAAACAAGAAACAGAAAAGGAAAACTCGCAACTAAAACAAGATACAAAGAATGGTAGGATACCACATTAATAATTCTATTCTAATTAGAGACTTAAGCCATACAGTTACAAATCATTTTATTTCCCATTTGCCTCACACATAGCACATCAAGAGGAATACGTAGACAATTGGTACTGGATCACTATAACAGAATCTGGCAAAACAACATTACAGTTAGCTTTTGAACTGGTTCTAGGCAACAAACTGAGGTGGTAAAAAGATAGACCTTCAGTGTGAGAGCTGTTTGCACTTGATTTAGAGTGAATCCTCAGTGAAGCCCCGATAACAACAAGGCACGGCATAGTATCATAAGATCAGTGATCACTAAAATGGCTTTGCAAATAGACTAGCTGAGTAACAATATTCTATCCAGATTAAGGGTAGGCCTGATATGGTCAGCAACTGGTCAGTTAGCAAAGCGATCAAAGACATCGTTACTAGTACAAGGATGGCGTGGATTTGATTACCATGCCAGTCAAATCAGACAGTCTTGCTGGCCACTGCTGCATTGTTTCTTGGGAGCAGTAAGTTGCTATTATGACATTATATTATAAACACGGTCTTCCGAAACTGATATTTATCAATGGTCACCCTTGCTTCTTGTTCTGACTTTGACGCAATGATCCACTGACAAGTGTGCCACAAAAAGCTTCTGGGACAAACAACTTTTTTCAAACCTAGGCTACACAGAAGAGTTATGGCAGAGCGTGTTTCAAAGCTGAACGCATAAACAGCTTTTCTCAAAGCTATTCTTAAATTTTCTACTGCCAATGGATTGCTTACTATAACAGCATAATGATGTCAACAGCTAATAGGAAACAACTACTGGTACCAGGGTACTGGGTATAAACACAGTATAGATACCCATAAACCAGCACCAGTATTGAGTGGAGAGCGAAACAGTTTTAATGTCTTAACTGGTCTGTTAACAGATCGACATGCTGTAGTCATACCGATATCCATTGATTTCAGTACCCGTATTGGTTATCAGTAGTCCACAATAAATTTTCTAAATCTATCATACCAGTAATCTTAACAGCTTAATAAACTGATAAATGCAACACTGATGTGTGATTAGACCAGGCCAGCAGCCACACAAACAACACAAATTTGATCAGGTGATGAAATTAAAAAGAAAAGTTTAGATTAATCTTGAGACGATATCTTCCAAGACTTTTTAAAATCTAAATCTATATCTTCAAAAATTTCCTCTTCTTTTTTCTTCACACCTACAACTCCCAATGAAGTTAAAATGATGATCTCAATTATTAAACCTAAAAGTAGTTGTGGCCTGGACGAATTCCCAACTAAACTTCTGCGGTATTTACCAAATTCAACCCTTGACTTACTGGCTCACTTATTCAACCTATCCCTTTCTACTGGGAAGTATATCTCGGTTTTCAAAGTTGCAAAGGTTACACCAGTTTACAAAAACGGAAATGCTCAAGTTGTTTCAAATTACCGTCCAATAAGTGTGCTTAGTGCCTTTTCCAAAATTTTAGAAAAGTTGATTCATAAGCGTATCCTATCCTTCCTTGATCAGAATAATATCCTATCCAAACTGCAATTTGGCTTTAGACCTACCTTTTCAACCCAGCTAGCCTGCTCTTACTTATCCTCCAAAATCTCTGATCTTTTCAATAATAACCTCTTAGTTTTAGCAATCTTTTTAGATTTAACAAAAGCTTTCGATACTTTGGACCATGACATCTTGCTATCTAAACTTAGTAACTATGGATTTCGTGGTGTTGTTAATGATTGGTTTCGCAGCTATCTATGTGATCGCCAACAAAAAGTTAGAATTAACGATAAATATTCAAATTTTAAGCCTATTTTATATGGCGTACCCCAAGGTTCGACCCTCGGCCCCCTCTTATTTTTAATCTATATTAACGATATCTTCCAAGACCTTAGATATGAAACCATTCTATATGCTGACGATGCAACGATCCTTATACATTCTAAATCACTCTCCAATCTTTTTAGTGCAGCTAATGATTCCTTAAATGAAGTTCACAATAACCTTCTTATCAACAAATTAACTTTAAACGTTTCTAAGACTAAATTCATGGTATTAACTCCACAACCCCATCGCTTGGTTCGAAATCCTTATCATGTAATTTCTGTCAATAACGTTCCCATTTCTGAGGTAAACAGCTTTCGATTCTTAGGCACTATTTTTTCTAATAACCTCAGCTGGAAATCCCATATCGAATCCATCCGCAGCAAACTTCGCACTGGTCTGGGGATTATTTATAAAGCTCGCGATCATTTAAACATAAGCTGTCTAATGTCCATTTTCCACTCCCTTGCCTCAACTCATCTCAACTACTGCATCACCACGTGGTGTAATACAAATTTTTCAAAAATATCCCAACTCCAAAGCTTGTGCAATAGAATTCTACGATTAATTTTCCGACGTCATTCTCATGATAACATCGATGATATTTATAAAAAACATGCCTTGCTGAAAATTAGAGATAAGTTTAAATTTGAAATTTGCTGCTTAGTTTACAAATTTCTTCATCAAATGCTACCTCGCTGTTTTAATAATTTTTTCCAGAGAAACGATGAAGTTCATTCTCGCCGAACTAGGCAATCCAATAATCTGCATCCTCCTCTTTTCAAAAAAAGCGTCTGCAAACAGTCTCTTAAATTCATTGGGGTCAAATTATGGAATGAACTACCCAATGAAATCAAATTATCAAAAAATTTGGCACAATTTAAAAAGACATTAAAGCAATACCTTCTAAATAGTTACTAAATTATTGCACCTCTTCTATAAGTGAATTCTTTAACCCATAACACTCAAGCACTCTTGAGTCCCTCAGTTTTACCACCTTAATCAACTGTGTACCTTTAAACGTATTACGCCTGTAAGCCGCTCCAATAGTAATATTGTTTTTCCTTCTTTCTCTTCCATGTTGAATTGTAATTTTGTATATTTATACGTTTGTTTATTTTTTGATTCCTTTGCACAGAGTTTGTGAATTGATAGTTCCTCTTGTAAGTTCCAGGTGGAGCTATCAAGTAAAAGCCACCCTTGGGCTTCTCACTAACTCTGTGGCGTCACATTTTATTTTATTTTTGACTGTTGTATTTGTTATGACTGACGCCGAATAAAAATACAATACAATACAAGACTCTACACAAAGCCATAAACTAGGCTACTGGTACTGGTAGACTATTTTAAACTGGAACCTACAAATACCGGTAAGTGTTGCCAGAGCTCTGAGCTCAGGGCATGCCATGGTATGGAAGACAATTTTTGCATATTCCATATATACTGCAAAATTTCTTCCATTCCATACTGTAACAGAACTTGCTTGCTTGCAGAATTGAACACGCGTCACACGATTGTCATGCAGTTGAATATATTGATTCAAGTCGGATGCAGTAAAGTTCCGTATAACAACGGCGCGGCAACGGTAACGGTTTTCTAAGTAAACATTAAACATAAATATTCCAAAGGACAAATTACGCACACTATTATAAACTCATTCACACTTACCAAAAGAATTTTCCTTCTTGCAAGCAATAATCCTTGTTACAACCAAAAAGATAAAGATATTCGAACCAGTATTTATGCAATGGATCAACAAACAGTGTGGCAGTGGCCACGTCGGAAGGGGGCAGTGGCCCAACTTAACTAAGGGTGTGGCAGTGGCCACGTTGTTTTTGTCTAGCAGTTTAAGTTTAACTACTAGAGGTCTGTGGCAGTGGCCACGTTATAGTACATAGGAGAGGGAGCAGCGGCTCAAATCCACTCTCAACTTAACTTTGGTAGCAATTGGCATTAAACTTCGATTAAGATTTCTCCTGTAACTTAACGCAGTAAATTTCATACAAATTGAAGAGCTGGCAAGATAATACGTCTGTGCCTTCCAGTCACCAAACTCGACTGCCCGCTCAAAAAGCTTGCTTTGCTTGACAGCAGGAAATACAAATTACGATTGAAAATCACAAGCAAGTATGCAATTGAGTAGTTGATATAAAAAATAAACAAAGATAAGATTGTTTTTAAACCAGTTACAGCTGCGCGTTTGCAGCGTTCGTCGGCTACTCACTTGCGAGTCACAGAAAGGTCAAATAGCTAACAACACACGGTTCGATTCTAAATCGGATTAAATGCCGTTTTATGAAGAACTACTTAAACGACGCTACACTCCCCCCCGAAATGGGCACTAAGTGAGCATTTCTAAACATAAATAAGCGTCGTTAACAGACCATAAATATCAATCGCAACTTAACTAAGTCATAACATTTCATCCTGCAGTAGTTTAAATGACAAATCGTGAGAAAACAGAGGCTGAGGTGACCATACACAACTTACAAATCAGTCGAAGTAAGGATGGGACAGAGCTTGGTAATAGGCCGTTTAATGACGTTAGCTTGCGTCTTGACCAACACTGTGCGAACCAAGCCAGTTCGGTCCGGAAACGTTTCCAAAACTCGCCCCATTACCCATTTCGATCGCTGCTGCGTATCCTCAACAACAAGAACAATGTCGTTAACTTGCAAGTTTTTCTTAACTTCGAACCATTTTTGTCTCTGCAATAGATTAGGGACAAATTCATTTTGCCAGCGGCACCAAAATTGGTTTGCAAGGTATTGAACTTGGGCCCATCGCCTACGTGAATAGCAATCGTCTGGCGAAAAAACACCTGGTGGCAAGTTCGGGCTTTCATGCAAAAGAAGGAGGTGATTTGGAGTCAATGGTTCTTGACTAGAGTCGACAAACGAAACCGGAACGAGGGGTCTTGAGTTGATTATCGACTCTATTTCTGCCATGACCGTCAGAAAATTCTCGTCATTAAGAGACTGGCTCCCTAAAATGAAAGGGGTCAAATAGTAAATTTCAACGAATCCCAAGGGGTCAAACAGGCTAGATAGTGCTGATAGCATGCCTCGGGATAGTGCTGATAGCATGCCTCGGCGAGTCAACGGTTTTTTAGGCAGATCAGCCGTGAAGGTAAAGGCATCCTCCTTTAGCTTCCACAACATTCCGAGAAGCCTCTCGTTTGTCGTTTCATCTAAAGGGTGAGCTTGACTGATGGTGGCTCGTTCCGATTCTGGAATGCACCGTAAAACTTCTTCGCTGTTAGTTATCCACTTTCTGAGACGAAATCCACGCTTCGCAAGAAGTTCCCGCAAACCTCTTTGAGCTGAAATTGCCTCTTGAATTGTGGGCAAGGAAACCAGGCAATCGTCCACATAAAAACTATCTTGAACAATTTGAGATATACCCGGCTCGAAAAGGTGGCTAAATTCGACGGCTGTTTGTCGAAGGCAAAAATTAACGCAACACGGTGACGACTTTGCTCCAAAAATATGAACCGTCATCTGATATGGGACTGGGGCCTGGTCCAAATCACCGTTGGGCCACCATAAAAAGCGTAATGCATCTCTGTGTTCAGGGTGAACTTTAACTTGATGGAACATTTGTTCCACGTCAGCAACAAGCACAACCAATTCCTTTCTAAACCTAATTAAGACGCCAATAAGACTGTTCATTAAGTCAGGGCCTCGAACCAGTTTGTCATTTAAAGAGGTATTGCACGTCTTGGCTGCGCAGTCAAAAACCACTCGAATTTTTGATTTGTGTGGGTTTATCACCGGATGGTGCGGCAAATACCATGAAATCTTAGACTGCCTTTGACCACCATCAAAGTTCATTCGACGCGCATGCCCTTTGGACACATAATTTTCTACTACCTCTGTGTATTTGGCTTTTAAAGACGGATCCTTCAATAATCTTCTTTTTAGCGAAGACAGTCTTTGCTTGGCCATCTCAAGATTATTAGGCAAAGACGGATAGTCTTCTTTCCAAAGTAATGGAAGCTGATAGCGGCCATCGTCGGTGGTTGTTATAGAAGTCGTCAATCTCTGGAGAGCATTGCGATCTTCACTTGAAGTCGGCGTATCAAGAACGCCCGTTCCTGGCTGGAAGTCTGCATCCCATAAGGTATTGACCAACTGATGAAGATCATCTTGTTTTTGAATGAAATTGACTTTACAGTTGGTTGTAAAAGATGGAGATAAGGAAGGACCAAGAAGAGACCAACCGAGTGGGGTCTCAATGGCCGTTGGACCACCGTGCGTTCCCTTACGGTAGCTCCTTATGCAGAACATTTCTGGAACGTCAGCTCCGATTAGAACAGATACTTCAGCTCCACCAAGTTCCTTAAAGCTAATGTCTTGCAGATGAGGCATATCCAGAATGTTTTTGTTTCGAATTTTGTTCGGCTTTACCGGAATTTTATCCACCGAAAATACGTTAGGCAGCACAAATAAGTTCTTTTTGTCCAAGTCTGATATGATCAATTCACACACAGTACTTGAGCAGTCCCTCTTTATGCCATTAATTGTTTGTAGTGAGATGTTACTATAAGACCCATCAATTTGCAAAGAATTGACTAAGTCACTGCTGCAAAACGTATGCGTGGACCCTTGGTCCAAGAACGCGTACGTACAAACTTCTTTGCCGTTGTGACTTACTACAACAGGGACGACACACAAGTACACGTCAGAATTGGAATGTGGGTCTGGCCTCATGACTGCACATCCGACTGTTTTTTCTTGACCAGTCTGAGTGCTGACTGTGCTCTTCTCCTGCAAAGGCTCGTGCCTTTGTTTGGTTTCGTTCGAGTAGTGCAAGAGCGTATGGTGGAAGGTGCCATTGCATCCTTCAACACTGCAGGTTCTTGTTTTCTTACAATCCGGAGTCCGGTGTCGTGAGCTTAGGCATTTGTGACAAAGTTTATGTTTCTTGACGAAAGAAGAACGTTCCTTTACTGATTTGGCAAGAAAGAATTCGCATGTGGTGAATTTATGAGAGGTTCTGTTGCAAAACCAGCAAACTCCAACTTTCAGCAAAGGATTAGGTTCTTTCTGTGAATTCGCAGAATTATGGGTAGTTGAAATGCCATACGAAGAAACTTTAACTTTGCCTCCTCGCGACTTATCAGACTTTGTGGTCAAGTTTCGCAGACCGAACAGCGAATTAACTATCTCTGACTCTCGTTGCACAAACTCAACAAAATGTTTGAATTTAGCAAGAGATCCGGTTACGGATTGGATTTCGACTGACTTGTCAACCCATCGCCGGCGAAGTTCGTACGGTAGCTTAGTGACTAACATAGTCAGCGAATCTAGAGAATCTAGGCTGCCAAAGTTGCTAATGCCAGTCATTATGCTGTACGTTTTTTCCAGAAGCTCTGCGAACCGTTTGATTTGTTTTGAATCGCCAAACACGATCGAGGAAAAGCTCTTGAGTTTTTGTTCGCAGACGTCAGACACTATCCATGGTGATCCGTATTCCTTTAAGAGTTTTTGTTTAGCGAGCTGATAGCACTGTTCTTTTCCTTCCAGATGCTGTATGCGCTCTCGCACAGAGTTTACGCAGTGCTGAGTAAGGAGACAAAACAGCATTTTTTGATCTTTTACCCGCGGTTCGACGTGGGTCTCAAAATTATTAATAAATGAGCTGTACTCAAGTGGGTCGCCAGAATATTTGGGAAATTCCGGCCGTGGAAGAAACATACTATCGTAGCTCGGTCGTCCAGGAACATACGATGACTGTTGACCGGGATATGGCATACAACTCAATTCATTTCCAGGCTGTAAGCTGTATCTGTGAACATGGGTCTGACCCTCCGCCGCAGGATGCGTGCTCTGAGTGCGAGTCGTGTGCCTTACATTGCCATTGAAAAAGAAAGAATTATCCTCTTGCTTAGGCGTAGGATAAGCTACGGATGCTGGAGCTTCACATCTACTAGGTGTGACTTCTTGGGGGCTAGTAGATAGAACGGAGGGATGAATCACCGTGCCACTTACCTGAATAGGCGGTTGATTACTCATTGCCGTCCTTTGTTCTTGACCACTTGGGTGCTGCGATACAATGGGAACAGTGTTAACAGAATATGCCATGACTCCAGGTTGCATTGGGTTCAAAGACGCAACTTCAGTTCTTCGAAATTTGTCATGCGGCACCGCTTCGTGGTTCAAAGGATAATGACCATATGCATGATAGGGTTCTAAGACGGTTGGATTCTCGACCACCGATGGTCGTTGCAGTGGACTAGTGCGACCCATACTTACCGTAGGCACGAAAGGTTGAGCTGCAGCAGATAAAGAAGGACTTTCGACCAACTGAGGTCGTGTAAATCGACCACTACTTACCTGAGGCATTTGGATAGTGACCTTAGCAGGTGTCGGTAAAGACACAGAAGACGAAACTCTTTCGGTTAAGCCTCCAGAGTGCAAACAGCTCCTACCTAAAACCCTTTCAGATATGCCTCCGGGGCGACAATGACCAATACCAACCTGCTTTGAGACTTCGCCAGATGGCTGAACCTGTCCTTTAGTTGTACTACGTTTAGACGTAGACCTACCACTATGATTTGACTTAATCGATTTGGGCCGGCAGTGTTGTAAGCTAAACTCTTTTAAGATTTCCCGTTTTCTTCTAGCAAGTTCGATTTTTCTCTGCGCTTCGCGTTGTTGAATCTGTGTTTGTAAATTTCGTTCTTCGCTTTGTTCTTCCAAGCGTTCGTTTAACTGCTCGGCCTCCAACAAGGCAGTTTCGAACTCAATTTCCGCATTTACACGCTTTAGACTGATGGTGGTAGAAGAGCTAGAGTGCGAACCTTTAGAGCTTGAAGATTTAGGGCGTTTCGTGCTAATGCTTCTGGTGTTTTTAGGAATAGAACTACTTGACTCTGCTTGGTCTAGAGTCAAAGGTTGCTCTACTGAGGTGCCAGCAATGTTAGCACTAAGCCAATCAAATTTGCGAGAATCGAACTCAGCCTTGTTTTGGGATGTCGCAGCAACGACTTTACTGTCCGTTTTAGCCACAATATGAGCCCCCATTAACTGCACGTATAGTTGGTCAATTTTTGCCGACACTTCACTTAACTCGCCAGTATTTGGTCGACGCAATGCCATTAATTTTTCGGCTCGGAGGTAATTTTGAGCTAAGGTGTCTTGTAATTCGTTAATTGCGTCCTCTACGTGTCCTTCTGCGTCATCCGCGTCAGGAACACAAGGTTCAGGTTCGACTCCAAGTGCACTACAGGGATCGTTATTACACTGAGACATTAAGCCTACAATCACAGCAGTTGCAAACAACAATAAAAATTTAAACATGCAAAACAGATGAACAAAGCAATAAGTGTTAGATCAACCGCTCAGTATTTCAATTAAACTTCAGCGTTATTCGATAGCGCAAACTAAATTCTGCCCAAACGTGAGTCAGCAAATTAAACAAAGTCGACCGATAAGAATATGAAAGCAGCTCAAATTGCGGCTTTAACACAGTTCAGTCCTACCGTAAATGGCAACTTCTTCAATAAGAAAATAAACTTGGATTGAGGATTAATTCAGATTTAGAGATGAGTAATTCTTTTGAAAACTTTGTAACAGAACTTGCTTGCTTGCAGAATTGAACACGCGTCACACGATTGTCATGCAGTTGAATATATTGATTCAAGTCGGATGCAGTAAAGTTCCGTATAACAACGGCGCGGCAACGGTAACGGTTTTCTAAGTAAACATTAAACATAAATATTCCAAAGGACAAATTACGCACACTATTATAAACTCATTCACACTTACCAAAAGAATTTTCCTTCTTGCAAGCAATAATCCTTGTTACAACCAAAAAGATAAAGATATTCGAACCAGTATTTATGCAATGGATCAACAAACAGTGTGGCAGTGGCCACGTCGGAAGGGGGCAGTGGCCCAACTTAACTAAGGGTGTGGCAGTGGCCACGTTGTTTTTGTCTAGCAGTTTAAGTTTAACTACTAGAGGTCTGTGGCAGTGGCCACGTTATAGTACATAGGAGAGGGAGCAGCGGCTCAAATCCACTCTCAACTTAACTTTGGTAGCAATTGGCATTAAACTTCGATTAAGATTTCTCCTGTAACTTAACGCAGTAAATTTCATACAAATTGAAGAGCTGGCAAGATAATACGTCTGTGCCTTCCAGTCACCAAACTCGACTGCCCGCTCAAAAAGCTTGCTTTGCTTGACAGCAGGAAATACAAATTACGATTGAAAATCACAAGCAAGTATGCAATTGAGTAGTTGATATAAAAAATAAACAAAGATAAGATTGTTTTTAAACCAGTTACAGCTGCGCGTTTGCAGCGTTCGTCGGCTACTCACTTGCGAGTCACAGAAAGGTCAAATAGCTAACAACACACGGTTCGATTCTAAATCGGATTAAATGCCGTTTTATGAAGAACTACTTAAACGACGCTACACATACTAAAGATTTTTCATTCTATATTCCATTCCATACTAAAATTTTTTTCCATATTCCATTCCGTTCTTCCATACAAATGTAATTTAACGTAATGATAAAAATGCACTATCATTGCATTATGTGATATAAGCAGTAAGCGTTATCTGCAGGATAGGCTTTCCAACCTAAAACTAGTCATGCTCTTTTGTTGAACATTCCTACGTTGCAAAAAAACACAATAAATGAACACATGCATGTAAAAATAAACGCAGTGGCATAGTGAAAATTTTTAAAAGAGAGGGGGGCCATAATTTCCACATATTTTTCAAGCGTATTTTTTTTTCGGCAGAACAACTTTGAAGCTGATCTGTGATTGAGAAACAAGAAAAGCTCTACAGGGGTCCGGGGGCTTGCTTCCCCAAAATAACTTTGAAAATTTACATGCTGCAATGGCTATTTTAGTGCTTTTTGAATAATTTTCACGCAAATTTTGTTTGAACTTTTTGACTCTAATTTTGAGTGCTTCGCAAATATGATGCATTTTGTTCGCACATTTTTGATTATGCATGCTTACGGTGTAAAGCATATTGCTATCGAAGAGGTTCAAAATTTGGAAAAAATTGTATATATCCAAAACACTTATGATAATGGCTGGTGGGAGGATGTATACCCCTGGCCCTCATCCTACCCCCTGGATTCGCCCCTAGCCATGTGCTACAGAAATCATCGAAAGAGTGGTCCTACTAAACACTGCAAAGGACTGAAACATTGCAAAGGACGACAAAGGAGCTCTAATTGATGTACGATACTAAATATCGCAAACAACCACATAGGACCTTAAATTGATTTACTAAACACCGCCAAAGAGCAACAAAGAATTATACCATAACAAAGAACTACAAAGGACTTTATATCATATTCAGTGTTCCCTCTAAGGTGCGAAATTTGAAAAAAATGAGACATTTTGGGCAAAATTTTTCAATTTTTGCACACTGCTAATGATTTAGAAGCAAATTAGTGGAAGGTGCTCAAATTTTTTTGTGTTAAATGAAAGTGTTTTACCTTAAAAACTTCTATTTTCAGCAAAAATTATTCCAGACCTTGAATTAGACCCTTTAAATGTTTGGGCAAATTTTTCGTGATTTTCATATTTGGGCAAATTCGCACTAGGCTTAGCTAAAATTTTAGAGAGAACAGTGATTATATTTGGGTTGGGTTAGGTTAGGGTTAGATTAGAGTTAGGGTTTTGGGGTCCTTTGTCGTACTTTGCGCTGTTTAGTACATCAATTTGAGGTCGTCTTTTATGGTGCTTAGTAGGACCCATTGAGTCTGATATATTTCAGATACTTGGCATCATCAATTATGTTCTTCTTTACTGAAAGACAGAGTCAAAAAAAAGGAGGGGGGGAGCACGGCACAATGTCCATCCCCCTTCAATACACTCCAGCATAGACGTAAACAATGTATTAATGCTTAATGCAAAAGAACAATTCAGTCACAACATGCTAAAAACTTACACTGAACCGAAAAGTGACCAATTATCCTCACTCTAGCTGTTTAGTTTGGTAGTACTTCGTAATTTGTTGTAAGTTTTGATATACACTGTATATAAAGTTAGTATGGAAGACGATCTTTCATTCCATTTCATTTTGAGCATCTTCCGTAGGCCTATTCCATACCAAAATTCACCTTCCATTCCATAGCATGCCCTGTCTGAGCTACACTAACACTTCAAATAATTCTAAATGACCTCAAACTCAATAGACTATCATCCCTGGGTATGAAAATAACTGGGTAAAAGACGCTAGACTAGACTGGGCCAGCCACCATCATCTACAGCCCAAAATCACCGGTATTTAGTCTACCATATTTTACCAGTAAACCCATACAACCGGTATTCAACAGAACAAATAATCAGGTTACCACTAAACTGCTATGCTGAATTTTGTATTCTTTCTAACAATCTTTGTACAAATTAAGCGTAGCCAACAAATAGATCATCTATTATGATCCACTCAATAGAACCTGCAACAACAATGAAACAGGGCTGGGCAGTTTTGTAGTAAAACTTGCAAGACAATTTGGAAAAAACCTTTTTACGAGGAATGGATTAACAATTGAGCGATAACCGGACTCATAAGTATCGAATAAAAAGGACTAATGCTAGACAACGCATTGCCGCCGAAACACACAGAGAAAAAAACAACGCCGATTGAAAAAGAGCGCCTCTATAGCCTACTTGATTGCGCACTACTATCAGCTGAAAATAATTTTAATTTCGACACTAATTGTTTCAACAAAACCGGCCGTTAGCTTAGTTGCTCATCGCACTCGCCATTGGTGCGGGAGGGCTGGGGTTCAAATCCCGGGCCGGTCAAATCGGCACAGTGTCGCCAACGGCTTGCCACCGCTGCGACGTTCTTTCGGAGCGGTGTAGCCCAGGCGCTAAGCGGCGGAGATGGGCCCCGCCACTCATTACACGTTTCGGCGTAATACCGCGAGTATAACGACGATTTGATTTTTGATTTAGTTTCAACACTGATTAATGATACTCTTGCCAATGTGAGCTAGGGTTGCCATACCGTCCGGAAAATTCCGGACATGTTCGATATTTAAGGTTAAATTTTGCGTCCGGAAGGAATTTGGAAAAATGCTTAAATGTCCGGAATTTTATAGGCTAATCCTGTGAATTATGTTGAACTTTAAACATTGTACATATTTTCCAAAGACGAGAAATTCATTCGGAGTTGTATACGCTGCTTCTTGGCTACAATTATCCATATTTGGTGAAGTCAGAATTAGAGGCAAAAAATGTAAATAAAAATGGTACCGTGTAAAAATTGTTAAAAAGCATTAAAATTGCAATTACCTCACGTAATTTTTCCAAAAATTTCCGAGGGAGCATGCCCAAGGACCCCCTAAAACCGCTTGTGTTTCTCATGTTACTTTAAAATAACTGGATCTGCTGTTGCCGCTCTCCAGAAGTAACTAAGAATAACGAGTAGCAGCGACCACTTTAATAGTAGTAGTAGTATGTTTTACTCAACGACCATCAAACTACATAAAAACAAGGCATATCACGACATACGGCCGAAAAAAAGGTAACAGCGACAGAACGTTAACCGTTAAAGCATGCAATATACAACCCTACAATGAATTTAAAAACTAAAAAAAAAGCATGGTCGTTGCACCTAAGTTACACGCTGAATTATTTTTTTGATTTATTATTGGCATATTTATCCTCCTATCACGAGAAAACGACGAAGCGCTGTACGAGGTCGCTTAGGAGTCGCCGGCCATCTGTCTACCACACTAAGATGGGGAAATTTCGTTAAGTGCCTTTTCCAACGGCACAACAAGTAAACTTATCGGCTTTCTCCTCATTGTCCCTTAAATGCTCAACGTCAAGCAGGGAAGCTGTGAATACCAATTTTAGTCATTGGTTTGACCCGACTCGGAATTGAACCCCAAGTCTACCGATCCAGACGCTCTATACCACTCGGCCATCTGATTGATATTTGCCCTCCCTAAAATATATTTTGCCTTTCCAAAGCATTTGGTGTACAGGGGCGTACCCAGGAGAGGCCGCTAGGTCCGACCCCCGCAGACAAATGCACTAAGTAAAAGGTTATATTCGTAAGTAGGTCTAAAGCAGGGGTGACGAACCTATTTGCTGTCGCGGGCCACTTTGTTACTTACCAATAAGCAAGCGGGCCGCATAACTTTTTAGTCATAAACAGTGGCGTAGCGAGAAATTTTAAAAGGGGGAAGCCATAATTTCCATATTTCTTTAAAGCGTTTTTTTTTTCGGTAGAACAAATTTGAAAATGATTGAGAAACAAGAAAAGCTCTTGGAGGGTCCGGTGGCATGCTCTCTCGGAAAATTTTTGAAAATTTACATGCTGTAATGGCTATTTGTAGTGCTTTTTGAATAATCCTCAGGCAAATTTTGTTTAAATTTTTTGACCCTGATTCTGAGTGCTTCGCCAAATATGATGCATTTGGCGCGCACATTTTCGATTGAGCGTGCTTAAGGCGTAAAGCTTATCGCTCTCGAAGAGGTTCGAAGTTATGGAAAAATTGTATACATCAAAAACTATTTTGAAAATGGCTGGTGGGAGGATGCATACCTCTCATCCTAACCCTTGGATTAGCCACTGGCCATAAGCTACAGAAACCATCAAAAGAGTCTGGCATGTTTCAATCACTTGGCACCATTAGTTTTGTTCTTTTTTTACTAAAAGGCAGAGTCAAAAAGGGGGAAGGATGGCACAATGGCCCCCCTCTGAATACGCTCCTGGTCATAAACATATTGGATATCGGTCCAATCTTTTTGAAATACTCTTTTTTCATCTACAGTATTTCGTTTTTTCGCTGAAGACAAGCGGCTAATTAAATATTGATTAAAAAACAGAATAACAAATACCTTAAGAAAGCAGTATAATTTGCATATATGATAAATGATACTGCCACCTCACCAATTCATTTCCGCAAACTCGCATAATTCCTACTACTGTAAGGCAAGCTAAGCTCTCACTCGAATAGTTACTCGTAAACTGCTGCACTATGCTGAAGCTGCAACGGACTCGAGTTATGTTATTATTATTTCATAACAATGGATGAACTACTGAATCCTGAAACAGATGACTTGTATTGAGCGTTTATATAACTACTGAGTGATACGCGCTTGATTAAATCAGGGGCTCAGCTTTTAGTATCGCATCGCAAAGATTAGGCGGGGAAAAAATGTTTAAAAGTACTGGTCTCGTCAAAATGTTCGCGGGCCGAATGTTCGTCACCTCTGGTCTAAAGGTTATAAAGGACAATCTGCGGGCGTGATGACCTGTTTTTGCTCTTTTCTTGTCTTTGGTCGGAAAATTGGACATAAGCGGGAGTAATGACCTTTTTTTTGCTTTCGGCCTTGCTAGCTGGGGTTTAAAATGCGCCTCTACCCCCTTTTCGAATTTCTGGGCACGTCCCTGGGTGTAGTTGCGGCACTGGTGCTGCATTGCCAATTTAATAAGTCAAATTTGATATGACAAAGATATGGTGGCGAATATTTATTTGGTCTCATGAAAAGTAGTCACACACTCTCCGGAATTTGTCTTTTGCATATATGGTGACCCTAATATAGCCTATGCCCAGTTCTATTTTTTGATATTCGATGGACAGGATACTCAAACAAGAAACTTTAAATAGATTGTCGAGTACAGACCGCAGGAACGAAGAAGTAGGGTAAGGTGGGGTAGCGAGCACACCGTAAGCGACTTTTGCTCTCTCTGCCAGAATACAAGGTTTTTTATTCTAATTTTTGTTATGGTTGATCTTATAGGATTCAGGGCTATCTATTCCTACAGTCATTTTTGAAAAAATTAGCACTCTGACTAATTTATTAAGGTTTAAAAAAAACTCAAATCGGGCGTTTTACCCCATGGGGTAGGGTAATACGCCCACCCCAAAATTTCAAAACGCCCACCGGTGGTGTTTTACCTATAATCTCACAACCATTTATTTTTCCACAATCTATGTGCAATTCTAACTATATAAAATGCTTAAAACAGCTCACTATTTTTTTTTGCTAGAATCAATCAACTATTTTGCTGACCCATACCTAAAATTTTTTAAATATTATGATTTTGCCACCTAAAATAAACTTTATAATTTTAACACTAAAGTTCCCAACGTCCTGCTACCTAATTTCTTGCAGATGTTCAGTAACAGGATGGCTTTCCTATCCAATGTATATTCATAGCAATTATGACGTGGTTGCCAAGAAACAGCTCGTGGGCGTATTACCCAGAGTGGGTGTCTTACACCACTTTACCCTATGACTGCTTTTCAGTCTATAATTCCTTTGCTTATTTTTTTTTTTCAATTTTTAAATTGCGCTCGGTACGTGCTCGCACGTTTATACATTTCGCATGCGGCAGCGAGCATGTTTAATGTTAGTTTGGTTGCACATTTACCCTCCTATCACAACAAAGCGATCAAAGCGCAATACCGAGCTCGTTTAGGATTTGCCGACCATCAGTCTACCACACCAACATGGGGGAATCCCGTTAAGTGCTTTTCCCAACGGCACAACAAGTAAACTTGCCGGCTTGTTCTCCACACTGTCCCTTTAATGCTGAGCGTCAAACAGGGTACCTGCGATTACCAATTTGTAAGTCGTTGGTTTGACCCGACTCGGAATCAACTCGAGTCTACAGCTTCAGAGGCGGACGTTCTTACCACTCGGCCATCTGAGCTTTGCTTCCGTTACTGTCATACCATATAGGCTACGCGTTTCTTGACTACTGTGCTGTTGTTTTCATTGACGGTTACCGATATGTTCTGAAGTTTTGTACATAAGTAAATGATATTCGTTGTTGTACGTAGGTAGTTCTCCAAAACAAGATATTAGGCGCATGTCTTTTTCGTCCGTTGCACCACCCAACAAAATTGCTGTATTCGAATTGTTTCATGATAAAACTTGAAGACACAATAAAAATGGAATTTGCAAAATTTATGGTCAAGTTTAATTATCCATGTTACACCTGTAGCACCAGACAAAAAACTCGCTGAGTTTATTTTCAATCTTTTGTTGGTTTGGAGGCAGGAAGAAAAACGCTTCATCATGTCTGAATAAAATTATAGAAAGATATTCCTCAACAGCACAGGCACCAGTGGTGGCTCGTGGACCAAAAAACTAGAGGTGCTGCAAGCGACAAATTTTGACAAGCCTGCTTAACTGTGGTAACTGGTAATCCCAACGCCTATTACAGAAACGTCAAATTTGCGGTGCGGCGAGCTAACACGATACAGCAGAATAATTGAAGTGTTGCAGCATTTTTGTACAAATTTTTTTTTTTTTAATTTACACTGCAGTTGGTGTAGTTGTTCAAAGACATCACTATTGCTGCGATAGGTCCAAGTTTGATTACCTGGCAGATCAAATGGGACACAGTGTCGCCAAGGGCTCACTACCGCTGCGATGTTTTTTTCGAAACTGCGTTGCCCGGGCGCTTAGTCGCCGAGATAAGCCGCAACGACGACACAACAAGTAAACTTGCCGGCTTGTTGTTCCCCACACTGTACCCGTCCCTTCAATGCTAAGCGTCAAGCAAGGACGCTGTGAATACTAAGTTTAACGGCATTGGTTTGACCTGACTCGGAATCAAACCAGAGTCTACTGCTACAGAGATAGACACTCTTGCCACTCGGGACCTACAACGACAATCGTTTTCGAAAATTACAAGGATAACAAAAATATTATAATCGATACTAATCCAGGGCCAATACTACTAGGCGAAGGGTATAATAACGCTATAAATTGATATAACATGTCCTAGAGGAAACTCGCCAAAAAACTAAAACTAAGCCCGATGAATCGAGCATAAAGTTCTTCGTTGTTATTTAACGATAACTTGTTTAATGTAGAAAAAACGCATGCACTAAACCAGTTACAGGCAAACTTATCAGAGTTAAGCAAAAAAACTTTAGGTTTTTATTAAATCAAATAATGTGTGCATGGAAACAAATATTAATGATGGTTGAAATGTTTACTACTTTAGTCGACACTGTTTAGCTTACTGCATACCAAATTGGTTAACAATTTTTGAATTTTGTGCTTACAAGCTAGTAGGTAACCTATAGCCGCATTTTTTTACGTCTGCACTCAATCCGCAGTTCGCATTCCCATAGGCGTAGCCGCATTCTTCGGTACAACATCGTACATTACCATTCCTACCTACAACCCTTGGTGAGCCAGATTCAGTTTAAGGAAGTTCTACCCACCAGGCCGCCACTGTCTTATACATTAACCATTATAACTAAAAACCAATTTACCAAAAATAAACAACAAATCAACGAAAATGCAAGCAATCATAATACAAACAAAATCACAAAACGAAGCAAAACAAAAAGTGAAAAGCACTCACGTATCATGCACATTCACACTCAAAGAACTACCCCACAATGTGTTAATTAGACTTAAGAAAAATCAATGTCGAAAGCACAGACCCCGAAAGGCAAGCTCGATGGGGTCACATAATAAATTTCCCTTTGCTAAAATCTCTTTCGACCAGGGCTGATGATGCTACAACAGTTAGCACCCGATGAGCTAAACAGCTCAATTTGGGCAGAAAATTAATTATTTTACTCGCAATCTAAAGCTGCAACGTTAAAAGTTTTTGATTTTGTTATCAACTAATGATGAAGTCAAGTTTTGATGGTCGAGACCGAGACTTAAAAAAAAAAAAAGATTCGAGACCTAGACCCAAGACTTGAAAATATTTTTGACCCCGAGCAGAGGCGTCGTGCAGCCCAAAAGTTTGGTGGGGCCCGAGTAACAACTTAAAGAGATATTGATCATTTACAACCTTTATAAAAGCCATATTTATAGCATCGAGTAACATCACGAAACAAGGAAATTAGGAAAAGATACCAAAATATGTCGTGATACCCCAATTTTTGGATAATAAATCGAAATTTATTTTGATACCCGAAACCGCTCTTTAATTATGGACAGTATGCGCAATCAGTGTGGCCCCACAATTTAACAAAGGTGGAGAACATTACAGGGAGGTTGGGGGAAAGCCCCAGCCGCCGTAGGCAAGGTGAGTCTGGGGGCTTAGGCGATATTCGCCAATGCATTTTCACGGTTTTCACATAAAAAACACTCGTTTCAGCACACTTTCTTGTCGAAAAAGGACATACCGGTACCTGCAGTGATGTGCAGTCACTACTATAGTGTCAGACAACACAAAAATATTTTGGTAGCCCATATTTTAAAACATATTTTGGTAGCCCATATTTTTAAAACACCTCTCCTATGGATTGCCACCTTAACGTGGTGGGGAGGTTTGAGTTTTCAATGATCCTTAGAGCAACGCCGTCGGTGTTTAATCACTTCCATCAGGGTCACCCATGGCGGTAAGGTCGAAGGAGAGAAACAGACCAAGTAGCAATCCAATGCTGTAGCTAAATGGAAAGTTGTAATAACAATATTCATGCTGCATCGGACGGCGCGCAGGATAAAAAGGTCCGCGTTCGAGTTTTAGGCAGAGGGACTCGTTCGAAAAATAAGCTACAGTCTCCCCCACAAGCTGACCGTCACCGGAAACCCACCAACGCAGTCGCTAAGCGTTTGGGGAGGCAAATGGGGGCAGCGCACAGAAAACGTACTCGAGTTGGACCAAACTGCCGGGATCTAGCTATCGGGAACTGGAACGTTTCGTCACTGACAGGAAAAGAGCAAGAGCTTGTTTGCGAAGCCCAACAGTATCGCCTTGATGTTGTGGGAATTTCATCAACAAAGCGCCGGGGTTCTGGAACTGTCGAGTTGAACGATGGGTGGAAAATTTTCTACTCAGGTGTTGATGCAGCAATGTCTGCTCAAG
This sequence comes from Trididemnum miniatum, assembly GCA_964006365.1. NCBI lineage: Eukaryota > Metazoa > Chordata > Ascidiacea > Aplousobranchia > Didemnidae > Trididemnum > Trididemnum miniatum. The sequence continues at coordinate 7,672,044 of OZ023246.1, forward strand.
CTGGTGTTGGCTTACTTGTGAGCCCCAACATAGCTGAATGTGTCGTTGACTGGGTACCACTAGGAGGAAGGGTTTGTCTTCTAAAGCTAAGGCTGCAGGAGCGATCTCTGTGTATATTGCAGGTGTACGCACCTAACATAGAATCACAGTTCGAAGCCTTTCTGGAGGAAGTTGAGGTTGCATTGGGAAAAGCGACTTCATCAGAATCCCTTGTCCTTTTGGGCGATTTCAATGCACATGTGGGCATCGACAATGCAACCTGGAAAGGTGTTATTGGGCAACATGGTGACCCTGACATTAACAAGAACGGAAGGTGTTTATTGCAGTTCTGTGCCACCAATGGGCTGTGCATAATGAACACATTTTTTCAGCACAAAAGAATTCATAAGTACACCTGGTACAGAGACTCTCTGGGACAACGCTCCCTGATTGATTTTTGTATCGTTTCGGCGGACTTGTTTTCTACCGTGTCTGATGTCCGTGTTAAAAGAGGGGCTGAGTTGTCAACTGATCACCACCTAGTTGTCTGCACTTTGAAAGCTTTGAAACCCTTGAAAAAACGAAAGACTTTTCCACCACGAGAAACTTATCGAATCAAATGGGAATCATTGGCTGACAAAGAGGTACGAACTGCATTTGCAGACAACATTGCATCTAAGTTCAAAGAACTTCCGACCTCTACTGAAGACATTGAAACTGAGTGGTGTTTGTTTCGAACAGCAGTCATTTCGTCCGCTACTAACTGTTGTGGACGTAAGCGTGTTGGAGGGACGAAGAGTAGCGAGAAAAGAACTCCTTGGTGGAACCAAGAAGTTAAAGAAGCTATTCGTGCGAAAAAAGTGGCCTATAAGGCCTGGCTTGCAAATAAGTCATCACTTGAACTTCGTTCGCAGTACTCTGAAGCACGTAAGACGGCAGCCACAAAAGTTAAACTGTCTAAGGAAAGAGCCTGGAAGGAATTTGGAGAAAGGTTAGACGATGATTTCAAAACGGCAAACAAAGTGTTCTGGCAGACCATTCGCCGTTTGCGTGGAAAAAGATCTCGAGCCGCTCTCTTTATCGAAGATTCAAATGATGTGACTCTGAAAGATCAAGATGCTATTTTGAATCGGTGGAGAGAGTACTTTAGTGATCTTTTAAACCCAGTTGATGCTACACCGATACAAATTCACGAAGAACAGGTTGGGGAAGATATTCAGATAACCGAAGCAGATGTGAATGCAGTAATCAAATCATTGAAAACTGGAAAAACACCTGGTGAGGATGATATCAGACCTGAAATGTTAAAAGCAATGAACATACATGGTGTTCGTTGGCTGACTCGTGTTTGTAAGGTGGCGTGTAGTACTGGGCAAGCACCAAAGCAATGGCAAACTAGTGTGATAATACCTATCCACAAGAAAGGAGACAAGAGAAAATGCACCAATTATAGGGGCATATCTCTCATCAGTGTCCCGGGTAAGGTCTATGCCAAATGCCTTGAAAAGAAATGCCGTGAAATAGTCGAGCCTAAGCTAACAGATGCTCAGTGTGGCTTTCGTCCTGGCCGAAGCACAATGGATCAGATCTTTGCCTTGCAGCAAATCTTTGAGAAGTCGTGGGAATATGCAAAAGAGATCAATGCATGTTTTGTTGATCTTGAAAAAGCATATGATCGCATTCCTAGAGACAAGCTTTGGGCGGTGCTGTTGCAGTATGGCATTGATGGCCAGTTACTAACTGCCATTAAGTCGCTGTACATGCATTCTGAGATCTGTGTTCGTGTTAACAGTGCAACGACGAAACCTTTCAGAGTAAGTGTGGGACTACGGCAAGGCTGCTCTCTTTCACCTATTCTGTTCCTTATTTATATGGATAGAATAGTTAAGAACAGTGAGTCTTGTGGCGGAGTAAAGATCGGTGAATGCACTGTACAACGTATGTTATTTGCAGATGATCTCGTGCTACTCGACTCTACCCAAAATGGTCTCCAGCAAGCTCTTGACAGGTTTTCGGATGCATGCTCTGTTGCCGGAATGAAAATCAGTACAACAAAAACAGAAACCATGTGCCTGTCCAGACAACCAAAGCACTGCTCTCTCCAAATTGATGGAGTACCACTAAAACAGTCAGAGAAATTCAAGTACCTCGGCGTCTCATTCACAAGTGACGGCAGACAAAATAGCGAATTGGATATCCGCATCGGAAAAGCAAGTGCAGTAATGCGCCAGCTCCACCGATCTGTGGTACTGAAACGGGAGCTTTGCACCAAGGCAAAGCTATCCATTTTCAGATCGGTCTATGTTCCTATTTTGACTTATGGCCATGAGTGTTGGATCATGAATGAGAAAGTGAGGTCTCGAGTTCAAGCAGCCGAAATGGGATTCTTGCGAAGAATTAGCGGTTTGACCTTGTTGGACAAGGTTAAAAGTGCAGATATTCGTGAATTTCTAAACATCGAATCGCTGCTTCTCCGACTAGAAAGATCGCAACTGCGTTGGTATGGACATGTGACACGAATGCCCCAGGAAAGAACAGCCAAAAAACTGCTCTGTTCAACACCGATTGGTCGAAGGCCTAGAGGCCGTCCCAGAACTCGATGGCGAGATTACGTAGAAGATCTTAGTTGGTCTCGCCTTGGCATCCCAGCAGAACATCTATCCTTTGTTGCAGAGGATCGAGATGCTTGGAGGCTCCAACTTGAGCTGCTGCCCCTGCGACCCCCCAAGGATAAGCGGGTCCAGAAAATTGATTGATTGATTGATATTTTAAAACACAAGCTGGGTTAAAATAAATAAAAGCAGGCCGCAATCATTATTGGTTTTGTCACATTTGATGGGAAGACGTGTATAGGTGTGTTCTAGGCTATAATCTTTAACAACGCATGCAAAATGTTTTTTAAATTCAAACGATAGATCAACAAACTAACTTTACTTCTGAGTCGAAGCGATTGATTGAAGCAAAATTTAAAAGACAAAGCAATGGAATTTATAGTATAAGAAAGGGGGGCGAGGGTATGAGGTTAGTATGAAAGATGAAAACAAAATAGCTCTGGCTATTATTTTATTTTTTTAATTTTCAATTTTTTAAATTATAAAAAGTAAAACATCTCACTCTCCGGGCCCCAATGACACGACGCCACTAGCCCGAGATCATAACTCAGTGAATTTGTTCGAGACCCAAGTTTTACAAACAAAGCTTGTCTGACCGAGTGGCCGGCGCATTGGGCTGGGGAGCTGGTTTCGCAGGTTCGATGTTCGGCTGGGCCATCTACCATGATGCACATATTCACTACGATAAAAACCTTAGCTGTGCATGCGTGGCTTCGTAAAAATAGTATTAACGCTCTTTGTTTTTGAAGTAAACCTGCATATGCAATAAAATGTTCATACAAATTCAAGCTTAGGCCACAATTTTTATTTGCTACACTGGTCGTACTTTAAGCTATTCCAATCTTCACTGGCCCTATAGTTATTACTCTTAAACGTTATATAAAAAAGTTATAATTTTCAAAGAAGACATAGGTTCAAGTTCATCATTCTGAGTCTGCAGTCGTTGCTGTACCGGTACTCTAGTAAATCTGTTCTATAATATGTAAAAACAATTAATATGAGCCTGCACAGAATCACTTCCCATCATAAAAAGCTAATCGTACTGCCCTGCTAAACCTCAAGCTCAGTCCACATGCAAGTGCTCTAAACGAAAAATTCAGAGCATTGAGAAACAGAAAAGCAAAAAAAAAAAAAAAAAATAGACAGCTGCAATTAGCACCTCTAACAAAGATATACTATAATACCAAATAACATTGCCGGCGCGACATTCTCTTTTTCAGACTGCTTTACATGTTTGCGAACACTTGGTGCGAACCCGGAGGATATGTTGGGGGAGGGTTGATAAGTGTTGCTAACGTAGGCTACGTATAAGATGCACTCACCGGAGTAATCAGCAAATAGACAATCTTCCGAGCTTCCCATCAATACCTTGGATTGTATGTCCGTAACTTTAATCCAGTTTATAATTCCAACTAATAAGCGTTTGCTTCGCGGGAGTAGCCGTGGATATTTTCCAATTTGTTTGTTTAAATATGATTATTCTTGTGAACAAATTTATTTTATTTACTATAAATCTCCTTGGAATCTTATTCCAATAGAAGCATGATAACACCGCATGCACAAATAGTAACCTACGCTCAATGCGCTATTCTAGTTATCGGAAACATTGAAATTTTCAGAGAGAAACCAAAACATTAGCTATCCACTTTCAATTATATCACGTTTTTATGAGAAAACGCGAAGTTGACAATTCGCGCTTCTCGAAGCACAAGAGATTGATTAGAAATTAATGAATCAGAAAATGTATCCCGTACATCAAAGCATACTACAAATGTACTGCCAAAGGATAGAACATATACGAAGCGAAAAGCGTGACGTAACAAAAACTGAAGCGCAATCGCTACAACATCACTGCTTTACTTCAGACTGCTTTGCATGGCTATTAAGCAAATTATAAAGTAAATAAACAACAGTTGATTGAAACTTTGAAGAAAAGTGTAGAGTAGCTTTCTCCCATCATTCTACCCGAGTTTTCAAACCTCAAAGATCTCCCGCTGAGAATCCAATTAATTATCACAGATCAAATTTTCTATTAAAAGCTTTGTTGCACACAATTTCAATTTAAAAATCTTAAGCAGAGATTATCAGAAACAAAATCTTAAATTGTCAAAGTTTTGCTTTTCACTATGTAACTTCAAGGTTTTCTCATCATGCATTGTTTACTTTTATTTCTCTGCCGCGCGAGCTTACCAAATACCAATGCTTATCGTTATTTGGATCCTTTTTGCTTAAAACAGCTTGCGTTTTGTGAAAATAATCGCAAAGTTGAATTTTTAAAAATATAGAGTCCTCGAGCCGAGGACAGCGCAAAATCCAAGGCCCAAGAGAGCCGAGGCCAAGGCCAAGGACAACACGGTCGAGGCCAAGGCCAAGGACTTCACAAACTTGACCTCGCGGCCAAGGACATCCTCGAGGACTTCATCACTGCATCTGAGCTCCGCCACTCGTTACACGCTTCAGCGTAATAACGCGAGTATAATTAAGATTTGATTTAATTTTTTTGTTCAAGATAAGTTTTTTACTTTTTAGATCATCAAATATTACCACAAAAGTTTAAAAATGCTACATGCTTCGGCGTAATATCACCGCGAGCTCATCGAAAATACGATTTGGATCTGAGGTGCAGAAAGCATTTTTTCGAAGCATCTTATCCAATCACGCAAGAAACGCGCTAGAATAGCAGTGAAATCTAAAATCTTTTTATATAGCATTGACCGCGGCTTCAAAAATTTCTGTAAGGTTTTCAAAATTGGTACAGTGATAGTTCCACGATTTAAGGCCGCTTTCACACGAACGACACGAGTCGTACGACTTCAATTTTTGTCACGCTATTTTGAGTGCTACAGCCTTTCACACGAGCGGCAGCAGTCGTACGACTTTATTTCAAAATGGAAGTGGAAGAAGTGGCTGCTGTGTTAGTGCTGGCCGAATTACAAAAGAAAGAACAAGAAAAAAAGCGGAATTATTGGATTCATCCACTGCTCCAGGACCGAAGTGAAAAGGGCCTGTTTTATACTTTGTATGGTGATCTACGATCACATCCCGATAAATTTTTTATATTTGCTCGCATGAGCATTTCTTCCTTTGATGAGCTCGTTTGCAGTTTACAGGCTCGCTTGAAAGGCTGTGATACAAATATGAGAAAGAGCATATCACCTGTGGAAAAAGTCCTTCTGACTCTAAGGTAAGTTGGGAACCCGCAACCTTTGTATTGAACATTTATTGATTTGTGAATGTACGCTACCGGTACCATTAATACACACACACTCAAATTTTCCTTAGGCCTACAATTGTTTTTTCTTAGAACCGAAACAAATTATTCGTAATTAAATCCAGTTATTTCTCCTGAGGAGCGGCGGTCCTCTTGAGGTTGCTTGGCTGAATTTTGCTGGCTAAACGGCTGTGGTGAAAGTAGGGGGCCCGTAATGGCTTGGTTGTAAGTGGAAAGCGAATAGGGAGAAGTATGCTGGTAAGTGTAATTTTCAATTACTTGCATAATTTGCGAGCGCACCTGCAACTTTAGCTCTTGTGGTACTGCTTTGATTGGTTGCAGCAGGGAAAGCAAGAACATTCTATCATCATCATTTTCTCTGTTTTGTTCTCTTTCTTCTCGTGCCTGAATGCTGGATTTTAAAACTTCAACGAGACTATCTGTTTCTACTGCATTTTGAGATCGTTTCTTTTCCAACCTAGGTTTTTTGGAGGTTTTGTTTGTACCAGAAAAGCTTGCACTGGAATCATGCTCTTCAGAACAGTCTTGAACAGTTTCAACCCCGGTGCTAGAATTGGTACCGTCACTACTGAAATTGCTACTTGTTTGCTTGCTTGTTGCAACCTTGTGCAAAAAAGCCAGCTGGTCATAATAGATGTAGGAACCCTTTCTTGGAGCAGCTGCTGCAGACGATCCACTGGATGTGGTCGACAATCTGCGACGTTCTCTGCTGAAGCAATCTCTCAGGCTTCTCCACTTTCGCTGCAATGCTTTTTCTAAAATAAGAGCTATTGTTATGATCAGAAGCATAATATATTTTGCTGACGCTAAACCGATCGATTATGCAATAGATTTGCGTGGCCGGCTATAGCAGTTGGCATAGATTGAGCTAGCCGATAAACTAAGACCCCTTTTCAGTGGTACACCAACCTTCTGCTTATTTCGAAGCTTTTTGTGCGCTATAATAGCGAGCAATCTAAATGTACTTTCATCTCGATAAACTGCTTTTGCAGAAGCGCTGGACTAAAGATCGATTTCCCGTCGGCTCATACACAAGAGTTTTAAAATGATATTCACGCCAATCATGAAGAAATAAAGCATAGTACTTGCGAAGTTCTTATTTGATGTTAGTTTTGCAGCAATTACATTCAACTGAAGCCTAATTGGGATTCTTTTTTTTTTTAGATACCTTGCTACGGGCAGCACCATGACTGACTTACATTTGCAATTTCGATTAGGAGTCTCGACAATTGGATGCATTATACAGGAGGTGTGCAGAGCAATATGGGAAATTTTGAGAAGCGATTATATGCCAATACCGACCACAGAGAAATGGCTGTCTATTGCTGAAGGGTTCATGAGCAAAGCAAATTTTCCCAACTGTATTGGAGCTCTGGACGGAAAACATATCAGAATTATCAAACCGGAACACAGCGGTTCCATGTATTTCAATTACAAGCACTTTTTCTCCGTGGTCTTGTTAGCAGTTTGTGATTCTAACTTCATGTTTACTTTTGTTGACATTGGTGCATACGGCAAAGAGGGAGATTCTGCTGTATTCCGTAAAAGCGATTTTCATACGGCAATGATAAATTGCCAGCTAGCACTGCCGCAGCCAGCACCGATACAAGGTTTCGATCAGCAAAGTTTGCCATATGTGATAGTAGCAGACGAAGCATTTGCCCTCTCGGAACACGTCATGAGACCTTTTGGAAGAAGTACTCTAACCACTACAAAAAGAAAGATCTACAACTACAGGCATTCTCGGGCAAGAAGATACATAGAATGCGCCTTTGGAATTTTAAGTAACAAATGGAGAATCTTTCATCGTTCTCTAAATGTTCGTTTAGATCTAGCTGAAGATATTATTAAAGCAGCTTGTATTTTACATAATTATGTGAGAAGCAAAGATGGATACGCATTTGAGGATGCTCTTACCATTGAAGGAGTCACACCATTGCAGCGTGACATGAGTAGTCGCGGAACAAAAGATGCCCTAAGTATTCGCGAAAAATTTGCTGATTACTTCATGACTCCCGAAGGAGCTCTCCCTTGGCAATACGGCCAAGTTTAGACCAAAGACTTGCCGGAAATTTTAAGCTCAGATGTTCGTGCTTTTTTTCGTATGAATAAAAAAATCCTGAGTCGTTTGTCTCAATCTGCAATGCTGTATACGCACTAGGCCTACATAAGCTACGCTCATGATGTGATGAAGGCTTCGTTTATGCGAGCAACTCATGCCTGATTTGGTAGAATGCGGTCTTTAATATTTAGAAAAATATACCGGTAGGTATTTAATCTCTAAACAGCACCAACAACTTACCAAATTGAATTTTTTCCTTCTCTGACGGCAAATCATTTATTCCAAATATTTGGAAAATTTCATCCCAGAGAAATTTCTTACGGTCTCTATTTGAGTAGTCTTCACTACTCAAATCCCAAATTCCAGGCCTTTCTTGAATTTGATATATGAATCTTTCAATGTCTATTTCACAATCCATTTTGCTTTTTTACTAGCATTGATTTGTATCATGCAATCTCATCACTTCAGCTGGACAAAATTTTGGTATTTGTTACGTCATTTGGTGATTATTATGTCAGCTTGTCGCACTTGCGACTGCGACTTCGTGTGAAAAGCGCCATTCGTTTGTGTGCTATGATACTGTCGTACGACTAAAATGTCGTCCAGGAAAGTCGCATGTCCATGACACCCTAATTTCTGTCGGTGCGACAGGTCAACGACTCAGCCTGCGACTGCGACTCCGTGTGAAAGGCTCCATTTGATCTAATGCAAACATACTGTCGTACGACAGGTGTCGTACGACAACTGTCGTCCGTGTGAAAGGGGCCTAAAGTAGAGTTTACTCTTTTAGATTTTTTACTTTGATATAGCTATTTCAATACTTAATTTTGCTGTGGAACAAAACTTGTAGAGATGTAGGCCTATTCCGACAGTTTTCTACTATCAGCACTTTAAGGCTTGAAAAGAAAACTAGCTTACTAAACGCAAAACCAGCCTCAAAATGACAGCATGAAATGTAATTCAATGCTACTATGACACAAAACCGTCACAGCACAAAATTACGGATTTGATGCCAATATGTCAAAAAACAAATAAATTTAATAAACGCCACACACTGATAGTTCGGTAGTTTTCGTTTTGCCTTGAATAAGCTTTATGTTACCAACTCACCAGTGGTATTGTTTGTCAGACTTCCCCATCTTTAGTTTGATGCCAATGATATCCATAACACGTGTTGAAAACACCAACGGCAAAGATTTCTCCCACAGAAGAGCACAAACGAACATCATAGAAGCCAAGATTCAATTAGCAGACTATTACGTACACTATACACACTTACACTGCAAAAAAATCTTTGCAATTAATTCAAGACTTAATCAGGTCCAATGAAAACATTATTGTACCAAAGCAACACTACTCCCTACAGAAAAAACAACTTGATGCCATTTGAAATGCAAATCAGCATTTTTTCTTGTTTGTAACTTGTGTACCTTGCCACTTGTGATCTATACACTTTTTAATTAAAATAAAATGAACTTTTCCATATATAGGCCTATAATAACTGCATAGCCAGTCAGATAAACAGTACAAAGACTGAGAAAGACAGGTAAAATTTAGGAAAAATACTTTCTGATACACAACAATCTGCAGGAATGATATTATACTGAAACCATATAAAGAGTTACCTAATACCTCAACGCTGATGTACGAGTATGGCTGTGATAAGTAACACAAAACACAGAACAGTATCAGTAAATTTGGTGAAAATAATACAAATTTTTTCACTTGTTTTTTAAATTACAATATACACTACATACATGTGGGTAGGTTGAGGGCTATTATCCAAAATTCAATTCTTTTTTTTATCATTTTAGAAACCTGGCATGGATCCCCAAACATATGTAATAAAAAACCGGGTACCGGTAGGCCTATGTATATACCTAAAATCAGGGAAAATTGTAGAGGGAAATAGATTTTTTAATGCAACTAAAATCTTCCCTAAAAAAAACTGCCAAATCTACACTTGCTTGAGCAAACCGTAGCATCCTTGATCCAGTTACCACTACATATTTCTGCAACCATCAACCAACTTAAGCCTAATCTTATCACAAGAGTATCACCTGTCTGGATCATAAGCTCATAAGCAGATGAGCATTTACACCAGGGGTGGGGAACCTGCGGCCCGCAGGCCACATGCGGCCCGCTTAAGTTTTGAATGTGGCCCGCGTGTACATACGGCTCATGTAATGCCAGGCTTACCATACGTCCTCCTTTTTTAACATTTCGGCATATTGAACAGCGAAAACATGTCAAAACACAGCTACGCAGCTCAAACTACGGCTTGCGGACGTGATGACCTTTTTTTTGCTCTTCACTAAATTTTCAGAGGAACTTTTTTATGCTCTGTACGTATGAAACGTAAATGCGGCCCGCTGAAAATATCATGCGTGCCATGTTGCCCGATATGCTTTGAAGGTTCCCCACCCCTAATTTACACTCTTTACTGCCTGGCGGTGATCTAAATGTCTAGGCTACACATACTGGTACCAGTAGCCTACCATTACTGATTAGCCTACAGTTAGGCTTCTGATATCTGTCTGCCTAGTCTAAAATAGAAAGCCTACCCAGCCTAAATCTGCATCAAGTACCAACTATCGTAGAGCTCTTACACGGGCTAACTCAATCAGATGTAGCAGCGCTAAAAACTAGTCCCATTATGCCTTGAGCCTGAGCTAGTCTCATTTCGCTTTGATCTGCCAATAGTGCAGCTCACACAAAAATTGAACAGCGGATCCAAAAACGTCATCAATAGCCTTTGTTGCATCAACGTTTGGCTAATTTGCATACGAAAAAACTTGAGCTGCAGAACAAAACAGGGATTCCATTTAAAAATTTATATTCATACATGATCAAAACATTGAAAGAATTAAGAAATTTAAAAAATTTGGCGAAAGAACGTAAAAAGGTAATGGAAAAAAAAAAATTAAGTGCATAAAAAAAAAAGTTAGGGGGTGCTGCAGCTCTGCAGCTCTTATGTACGAGCCGCCACTGACAGGCACTGTACCTTCTTACAAAATTTAAAAGGTATATTAAAGCAAATGTTTCGGAGCATGATTGATGGAAATTTTATGCACTTTAATTACAAATAATAAAGCCAGAACAAATTGATACATCTAAATAAGACGTTTCGGTTAAGTTTCACTAATCATCATCAATCTTATTCAAGTAAAAAGGTTAGTTAGTGAAACTTAGTGAATTCTATTTGAACTAGGTCAGTGGTTAGTGAATTCTATTCGAATCCCTATCACCTGCCATTTTGACGTTATTTTTGATGAATGCAATTTTTTCACAATTTCGAACCTCTTGGATAATAATGATCCTTATATGCCTTAAGCACGCATAAATCAAAAATATTCGAACAAAATGAATCATATTTTGTGAAGTAGGTCTAGCCTACTCAAAGTTAGGAGCAAACAAATAAAACAAAGTTTGCCATAAAAATTGTTCAAAAAGCACTATATGGCCATCAGAGCATCTAAATTTTCAAAAATTTTGCGGGGGAGCATATGCCCCCGGATTCCCCTGGAGCAGGGGTCGGGAACCTTTAAGGCATATTGGGCCACATGGCACGCATGATATTTTCAGCGGGCCGCATTTACGTTTCATGTGTACAGAGCAAAAAAAAGTTCCTCTGAAAATTTAGTGAAGAGCAAAAAAAAAGGTCATCACGTCCGCAGAAGCTCAATTTTTCGTCCAAAATCAAGTGAAGAACAAAAAAAAAGGTCATCACGTTCGCAGGCCGTAGTTTGAGCTGCGTAGCGGTGTTTTGACATGTTTTCGGAGTTCAATATGCCGAAATGTTAAAAAAGGAGGACGTGTGGTAAGCCTGGCATTACATGAGCCGTATGTACATGTGATGAAGACCAGTCTTAATGTCTTAAAACCGGTCTTGAGACCATTTTTTAAGGTCTTGGTCTTGGCCAAGACGTTCTTGATCTTGGCCTTGGTCTTGACCATTTGCGGTTTTGGTCTTGACCATTTAGTTTGGTCTTAAGACCGAAAGAACTAAAAAGCATCTAGTAAAAATTTAAGTGATCCTGCACAGCTACAAAAAGTATGCAACAGCGTGTATGTGATTGTGTTGTTCTTTATTTCAGAGTTTCCCATACTAGGGTCAGCGACGACCGCACAGGGGGTCCGTGACAATGTTGCAAAAAATAAAAAACTAGAACTTTCAAATAATTTTTGCAGGACATACACAGACCCAATTAATTCCTGTAGTGATTAAAAATCTTATAGAATGTTTTTTTCTTCTACTACCTCTTGATTATTGAGTAAATATTAAAGTTAGTCATGGATTATGATACTCTTGCCTTTATTGTTTATGAACTATAATGTTGTAATAGCCTAATTGCAATGACAAGTCGAACGCACGAGCAGAGATGATTAACTAGGTCAGATAGAACCCGATGCAAGCTTATTAAGATATAAGTTTATAACAGGGCCTGCGCCCCAATTGGTATGCTTGGCCCTCCAACTAACAAGCTTACACTTTTTAAGACAGCGGCTTTTGTGCCTAATTTCAAACTTTGCCCCCCCCCCCCTGAAAAACGCTTGGCCCCCCTAAGTCGACTGCTCTGGCGCCGGCTCTGGTTTATAAGATACAAGATTCAAGTTTTAACGGCCTACTTTCTTTTACATGCTGTTGGTAGAGCTAAATAATAACTAAAAGTATTGTAATTGTGTAAATATAAAATGAAATCAAACCTTTATTATACTTACGGTAATACGCAGAAGCATGTAACGAGTGGCGGGACCCATTTCCGCGACTGTGACTTTATTAGCGCCCGTGCAATACAGCTTCGACTACCAAGAACCCTCGAAATGATGGCAAACTGCTGTTGGAAACGCTGTGTCTGATTTGACCGGCCCGAGGATCGAACCCCAGACCTTGCGCACCAATATTGATGTATTTTACTAGTACGCCAGGGGTCGGCAACCTACTGCACTTAAAGAACCATCTTAACCAATATCCCAAAATATTCAACACTCTGTAAGCAGCAAAAACTCTACGGTAATCAATAAATTTAAAAAGATCTTTGTTTCTCCCTCTCCCAAAAAAGGTCTTCATTTATCCCCACAAAAGGCCTCAACCTGAGGATCAAAAAATCGCAGGTTACCGACCGCACTACACCAGTTGCTCGGTCTAATTGTACAATTTACGGACAAATATTTGAAACAAAAGCTGTGAGAAGCAACCTCATTCGTCCCATTCATGTGGTTCATATGTGTTGGTAAAAACGGAATTACGATTAAGCACAATTTACTTATTTTCGTGTTGCATTTTATGCTTTTATAGCTGTTGGGTGAAAAATTAACGCAGCTTAAAAGTGAGGTCCGTGGTAAACTTGATTTGCAAAAATGGGTCCGTGGCACAAGAAAGTTTTGGAAACCCTGCTTTATTTCTTTCAATATTATGCATATATTTTGCCCGTTTTTTTTGTTGTTATAGAAAAATAGCGATCAGTGATAAACTGTTAATTCTCATCCCATTTTTAAGGTCTTGGTCTTGAAAAAAATCAAAGGTCTTGGTCTGGACAAAGACGGTCTTGGTCTTGAAAAATTTACAAGGTCTTGATCTTGTAGGTGATGGTCTTAACTACATCACTGGTATGTACCCGAGGGCCACATTTACAACTTATGCGGGCCGCAGGTTCCCCACCCCTGCCCTAGAGCCATATTTTTGTTCCTCAATTTGCTTCAAATTTACTCTGCCAAAAAAATACGCCTAAAAATATCAAAATTAGGTGCTCCCCAGTCCCCCCTAAAAAATTCTGAATACGCCTCAGACATGAACCATTTTCAAAGGGCTTATTTACGCTTTTTTCCTGGTCTAAACGTCTTAGTAGCCTACTTAGTTAGCATTAAACTTGATTGAAAACAGCATCCCTCACCAGAATTTTGTGGATCCGCTCCCAGTCATAACTAAGGGCTCGGTGCATGCCGGCGTGACACTTGATGATCCTTTTGGAGAACATGTCCTCCTTTTTGACCAAAAAAAAGTTGTCCTCCCAGGACGCCAAACAGTGCCCAAATGTCCTCCTTTTCGGCATTATGAGCAGTAAAAACATGTCATATCATTCTTCCACGAAAAAGTTTGAGAAGTTCGAACTTTTTTTTTTGTCGTCACTTGCTTTCGGGCAAAAAAATCGACGTGATCACCTTTTTTTTGATCTTCACTTGCTTTCGGGCTAAAGAATGGACACCCGTGGACTTAATGACCTTTTTTTTGGTCTTCACTTGATTTTGGGCAAAAACTGGACCTTTGCGAATATGATAACTTTCAAAGAACCTGTCCTCCTTTTGCGTTGTAAAAATATGATAACCCTAGGTTGGACATCTCTAAAGAGTTAAAGAATCACTGCTCTAAGCCTATTGATTTTAGCTGCTGCGTTATGCATTTTTGCTGAATGAATCGTACGCTAAGCTGTTGCATTAGAGTGCCGTTATCTGAGGTGACCATAGGCCCTGGCCCCCCACTCTTTTTTAGGGGGGCCCTAATTCACACGTTTATTTCTACAATAATACCTCTGCATGAATGTATTTGAAACTTAATATAGGCCAACCATCGAAATTGAAATCAGGGAAAGAGCTTAAATTCAGAGATGCTTTCTATAAAATTTTGTTCCTGGAGTGTGGGCAACAGAAACTATAAGCGAGAACCGTGGGTCTGAAGCCCACATAAATTGGACATGTCACATGTGGACAGGCTAAATATGGGTTGTAGGCAGGGCCGGATTTTCGTATAGGCTAAGCAGACTGACGCCTGTAGAGCCTCATAAAAAATGAGGAGCCTCATCACGAACAACGAAGACTTTTTTTGCTCTTCACCAATATTTTCAGTGAAAACAGGGCATCCGAGGACGTGTAAACCTTTTTTTTGCTCATCCAGTCAGCGTGATCAAATAGCCTAGGGCCTCTCATTGGCTAAATCCAGCCCTGGTTGTAGGCGAAGAAAATCTGGTCACTGGTTTTGCCCCCTCCCCTGCTTTAGTAAGGCTTCCGCCATCGCTGGAAGTGACCAATCGGTCCTTCACGGCCACCCCATGCGCTTTTAGGTCATCTAAAACAAACATTGAATTGCTTTCAGCGAAAATATGAAGCAGGCCTGTATTGGCAAATGCGCTGCACTTTAATGAGAAGTCTTTTCCCTTCGATTCTTTCATTTGTCTACTATTCTTGATAGCTGTAAAGTCCGCCAGTGATTGGATGCCTTGGTCACAGATGTCAATTTTTATTGACTTTTGATCTTTGTTTTGATCACCTAATTAAAACTTATTTCCATAAATGGGCAAGTTTACGCAAAACGTTAGCTTCATTAATCAGTAGAGCAGTGGTCGGCAACTTTTTTTTAACGCGGCCCAGATCACCCTTTTGATAGCTATTGAAGGCCCACTACATTTAACATAGGGTTATCATATTTCCACTACGCAAAAAGAGGACAGGTTCTTTGAGGGTCATCACGTCCGCAGTTGTCCAATTTTCCACCCAAAATCAAGTGAAGACCAAAAAAAGGTCATCACGTCCGCAGGCCGTAGTTGTACTGAAACTTCCCAAAATTGTTCGTGAAAGAATGATTTGACATGTTTTCACTCATTCACTGTTCATAATGCCGCAAAGGAAGACATTTGGGCATTTTTTGGCATCCTCGGAGGACAATTTTTTTCGGTTAAAAAGTAAGACATGTCCTTCAAAAGGACGTATGGTAAGCTTAATTTAAAACCACGACTACAAAATCAATATATTACAACACGACTACAAACTACAAAATGAAAAAACAGTGCGTTGTTTTCAAAGCAGAGAAAATGCTAAGCGCGTGCTCTCGCTCGCATCGATGAAACCGGAGAAACAAAGCGAGCATTGCATGAAAAAGATTCAGACACATCACACCCGTTTTTGCGCATGGTGCTACGAGTTTTGCTTTTGTAACCATGTACTGCTGGGAGAAAAAGAATTAGATTGTTTTACGCGCCAAGTATCAAATGGAAGATTTTTGTTATTATTTGTATGGGCTTACTTTTTATTCGCAGCTAGCATGTGGCCCACAAAGAGTTTGTAAAACTGAGCAGCCCGCGGCCCACAAAAAATTGCTAAAAGTGTTCTTTCTTCGTTTTAATTACCTCTCTGTAAACTCTTTCCTGTATTTACAAATTATTACTATGCACTTAAATTCAAACCACTTTCCTATTAATTTCATATTATTATTGTCCCTTATTTACCCTTTTTCGTGTTTACAAATACTCTTCAGTTGATGAAAGTTGTATTGTGTTTACTTATTATTTAATATTGTTTATCTCGTGATTAGTTCTTTTTCGAGTTGTCCTTATCTTTCATATGTTTTTTTTTCTTTTTTGCTATTGTTACCTCTGTTTGTGATTATTACAACTGTTTACGTGAACGTGAATTATAGTTTTCTTATGCGGTAAGAAAACTGTGAGAGGCTGCAGACTAGACGACCGTGCCAATTTTTTCTGCTGGGATTGGACAAAGGTCATTTCGCAGCCTCTCACAGGATGGACCATCCAGATATAAATGAAAATTAAACTGTTGATACATTTTTTATTTTTCTTTGTTGTTGCGTCTATCCAAACAAAAATAAATGCACTTGATTGATGATTGATTGGTCCATGGTTGGGCCGCGGCCCACAGGTTGCCGATCACTGCAGTAGAGCCTAAAACGTTAATAAATTTTGTACATCCGTTGAACTAAATTCGTTAAATTTCAATCTAATTAACAGAAGATACGTTAATTTTTTTTTTACTTCAGATGGCATTTGTTAAAAAAATATAGGCCTACCAGATATTTGGAATATCACTGTCTGTTTACGCAATTAAATTTTCGCTCTTAAACAATATTTGTGTTATAGGAAAAGTCTCGTCAGCCTTGCAACGCACAGCCAATCCAGGCTAAAAGACTCACTCCCAGGACTGCGAACTCAAACTTCAACTCGAAAAAACTCGATCATTTTGCCGAACTCGAACTTGAACTCGAAACGATATTTTTTTTGAACTCGAACAAAACTGTTCGAGTTTGAGTTCATTAAATAAATATTTAAATTGTTGAAAAGAAATAAACGATCACTACGAAATATACAGTTTGTTGTTCCATTGTGACCACAACACTGACGATTTCAATGGTACTAAACAGCTGAGGTATAGTCTTGAACCTACTGCACGAGCGAAATATTTTTATCTTTTTAATTGCATGAGCACCGACAGTGAAAAAGTTGTCTCGATTTTGGATATTCATCTGCCTGAACTCGCAAAAGCTTATTTGTGTCGAACTCGAAAATAATTAAATCAAAGAACTCGAACTTGAACTCGGACTCGCTAAAATAGGTTGAACTCGAACTCGAATAAAATTCGATCGAGTTCGCAGCCCTGCTCACTCCATACTGTAAACATCCTTTGCTATTACTCATTCTTAACATCTTAACTTCACTTCTTTTTTAAGAAGTTCCCTCCTTTCAGCAGACCACACACAAGGATGCCCACTGAAAATGCCTGGAACTAATAACCCGCAAATAATCTCGTTTTTTTACCTCATTATTAAAATTATTGTACATTTTGCATGGTTTTCTACATATAATTTACAGAATACTGTAATAGGAAATAAGCATTAACGAAATGCTAACACAGGAACTAAGGGTTAAGTTATTTGGACAATTTAAAGGAAGTTAATTAATAGTTTGTTAACTTCAAAAAGCATTTTAACGAATTAATTCATTAATGAAAAAATTATCTTCGTCATCAGCGAAATGATGCCTACCTGTGCTTATTTTCTAATTTGTTTGAGAGCCTATATACAAATTTGTTATGTTGACTCGACCGTTTATGACGCAGTGCACAGTTTTAGTCGGGGCTGCGGACTTGCAAGCATTTATAATTGAATTCACTAATAACTAGGGCCATTTTTTTTTGACTTAAAAAAATATATTTTTGACTTTATTTTAGTAAAATTTTGACTTTATTTTGACTTAACCGCTTCCGCGTATTATTTATGTCTTGTTGCACTTTATTAATTAAATATGTTTTATAATTTGCAATTTACATCAGTTTTTAAAGAAAAAGGTAGCCTACTTCGAACATTTTCTCAATTACTCAGCGTTGAAGCTAATGCAACAAAGCGACGCATGACGTTAAAACCTAGGATAACGAGCCATTGTGTGTAATACAGCATCATATATTTTTTACGTTCTTAGCATCAAAATTTCGGTATTCTCTCAGTAATTTATTGAGCATAGAAAACGACCTCTCAACAGCAGCAGAGGTTGGCTGGGCTTGTTGCAATAGTGCGTAGCTTGTTGGGTCAATTGTCAAGTTGGTACAGTTTATTATTGTTTCTAAATCAGAGTTGGATAGCCGTTTGTTAACGTAGTCTGTAATTTCGCAAGGATCATCATCGAATTGCATATTCTTCAGAAATCCTTATGCTTTGGTTATTGTGCAGGCACTTCCTTCTAAGAACTCTACGTTGGCTGCTAGAGTCCAGTATTGATTTATTATAATCAAGTCCGATACCAAACCTTCCACATTGATAGCGTCTTTTGCTCTGCTGACTGAGAGGCCTGCTCTTGTCCAATTGTTGACAATGGTACGAACAGCTGGAAGGTTCTCACTATAATATAAGGCAGTTCTAAGTCAAGTTACGCATCTTGTAATTACAGGGTCAGGAGGAGATGGCAGATCAGCATCATGAAAATCTTTCTTGCGATCTTTGTTTTTGATTGTTGCTGCCTTGATCGTTGCTATTACTTCATCAATATTTTTAAAATGAGCACGCACACGCATAGCGCAGTTATGTAGTAAGTGCGCAACGCAGGTGACATGCATCAAAGAAGGGTATAATTCCTTTAATGTCTTTCCAGCCGAAGACTTGTACCGAGCAGCATCAGTCAAGAACAATGAAAAATTTTCGCGTTTTATTTCAAGTTGTCGCAATATGTCATCCACAGTGTGCAGAATAATACTGCTATTAACATTGCGACCGCTGTCAAGTGGATGACAATTAACGAGGAATGTCTGATCTGGAGCATCTAAGCTGCCCACAAGCACACTAATATACTTTTGTTTAGCAACCTCTGCTTCATCCACAATCAAAAAAAAAATTTTGTCACGAAGTAATTCTTGAACTTGTTCCACTTTTTGGGATGCCAATTTAGCAACACATGCCCGGGCTGCAGTCTCCGAAGGCAATACTTTTGCCATTCTAGCAAACAGAGACTTTAAAGAAGGATGGTTCAGTTTATGAAGTTTGATATCTGCAGCTAAGAATGAAGAAACAACCTGTTGCTTGAAGTTTACTTGATCGAAATTTAAAAGGGTTTGCTTACTTTGAGATTTGCTCTTCGTCTCCAATTTTCCTTGGTGTTGCTTACTTTTTTGGTGGCTTTCCACAAAAAACTTTTTGTCGCATTTGACTAACACGTCGCAAAGGTTGCATCGCAAGTCGCCGGCAGGAGTTGCCGAAAACTCATCCGGATATTCCTGGCAAGTTTGCCTAACTTTCGCTATAGAATATTTGGCTTGTTTTGGCATTCTTTGCTTTGCAAGCTACAATTTGTAAAAGACCACGTGTAAAGAGCGCTATATATTAGCAAGGCTTTTATAGGATTAGATTAATTGTCTAACAATTAATACGATTAATTTGGCAGCATTTATTAATAAAACTCCAACGGTCCGTTTCACGCTTACGCGATCATCAGGGAGCCTAAATAAAGAAAATCTTTAGAACTTAACACAAGGGTACTCACCAAAATCCAATACAGTTAACAAAACCTACACTAAAGCAACTGCCAATTCAGAGACTCAACGCGCCGTTCGGCCTTCCTCATTTGAACTGATACTAAGTGCGGAAAATCTGGCATGCTGCTTTACTAGATCCGTTCTATCCTCATCAAGCCTACTAAAAATCTGTACATGATTAAATTTTCTTATCTTATAACCGTAGGAATGTTATGACAGCTGATTACTAGGATAAAGGCCATTATGACAAAATTACAAATTAAGCGGTTATGATATAATAGAAAATGTTACACTATAAAGGGGTATAGAATGAAAGGCAGTGCAAACTAAATAAAGGCGAAGTAGCGGTAGAAACAAGTCAAAAGCGTTACAAACAATACACAACTAAAAAAAAATGCATATAGTGATAGGCCTAGCTCAAATTATGTGGTATTAAAGTTTTTTAGTTTAAATATATTTTTGTCTAACAATTATGTATTTATGCATCAACAATGACGTTTCATGCATAATAAGTTCTATTTCCTTCTCAATTACCCCACGCATTATTGTGACGATAGTGCAAATATTGCAACTATTTCAAAAGTTTAAAATCAAATAAAACTGCGCATAAAATTTTAATAGCAGCTCAAAAATCCAAAAAAATATTTAAAAAATATAAATTTGTTCGTTTTTGTAAGGAAATTTTTGATAAAGACAATTTTGACTTTATGCAAAATTTTGACTTTATTTTGACATATAAAATCTACCAAAACAGACTCCTGAACAGCTGAAACGAACGTTAGTACACATTTGATCATGTAACAAGATCCCGAAAAAATTTTGACTTTATTGACTTTTAGCAGGCCTATACTAATAACACTTGTCAACAAAAAAATATCTTTTTTTTTAAACGAGAACAAGAACATTCATTTCTGGGTAACTTTGAGGCGCTGATTCTGAATCTGGTATTAGTTTTCTTCTAGCACATCAGGATTTTGAGATATGAGAGGTATGGTGTGTGAGATGGCGTGCATAGTATACCTCATAAACGATAATATTTCTGCCAATATCATCGCTTTTGTTCACGTTATGACATAAGCTACTAAATTAGCATGCTCAGTCATACCTAACTAAACAAAATTAAAAAAAAGATCGAACAAAAAAGATTAAACAGGTTTAATGTACTGGTGTGTGACTGAAGATTAGGCAATGGGCAAACTCTTCAAACGTAGTTTTGAAAAGGACTATTTATTGGCAGCCTTTAAACAGCTTGTACTTGGGTGATTTTGAAAAAGTCTTTTCGGGGTAGCTTCAACAAAAGTGTTTTGGAGAATAACGCATGCGAAAAATGTTTGCTCTCAACCTCAGTGCTACTAATTAATGCTGCAATCAATACCAGTTCAAATGAGAAAAACTTAAAAATGTTTGAAATATGATTTGCGTTTGCATGGATAGTTTGCATTATCACGGTACAACATCCAGCAATAATCACCCATCATCCCTTCATTCCAAACTTTTTTATACCTTTCTTCCACAGCTTAGATATCTTGCTGAAATCTTTCACCCTGCTCATCACTAACTGCTCCTAAATTTTCTGGGAAAAAATCAAGGTGTGAATGAAGAAAAATGCATTTTTAAGGACATGCGACACCCCATCTCTTTGCATGCTGCAAGCAACTCTGCAACACCTTCTCGATACGAGTTTGACTTAAAATTTCCCAAAAAATTGGAGCAAATCCATTTAAATGCATGCCAAGCTCTTAATTCCAATGTATTTAATGTTTTTTCAAACTCTGGATCTTTAAAAACTTCCCGAATCTGTGGACCAACAAAAATTCCATCTTTCAACTTCGCTTGGCTTAGCTTCGGAGACTTTTTAGAGAGAAATTTAAAACCATTCGAATTTTGTTTTGCCATAGTTTTCACAAAGTTCTTCATTAATCCTAGTTTGATATGTGATGGAGGCATTAAAACTTTATCGGGATTTACTAAAGGGGAGTGTTGGATATTTTTCACTCCAGGTGCATATGAATTTCTTGTCGGCCATTCTTTTGTTTCACAGTGATGTGCAGCGGCGCGACTGTCCCATAAATATAAAAAACAACAGTGTTTCGTGCAACCCCCTTGCAATCCCATCAGAATTCCAATAACCTTAAGGTCCCCGCATAAGCTCCACTGGTAGCCAGAATAGCGAATCGCATTCAATAAATATTCAATGCTTTCATAAGATTCTTCTAACTGGGCAAAGTGTGCAATAGGGATGGAGGGTTTTTTGTTATGTAGAAGAACTGCCTTTAAACTTCTCTTTGAGGAATCAATAAAAAGTCTCCATTCGTTTGCAATGTGAACTGCACCCAGAGTTTGAAATAGCTCTTCAATATCATTCCAGTAACAAAGAGGCCCCTCAACTTTGAAGGCCGGTGATAAGTCCCTGTTGCGCTTACTGTAGTAACTTACTTTGACATCTCTTTCAACCATATTTCGTTCTTTTAACCTTGATGCAAGAAGCTCCGCATTTTCCTTAGAAAGACACAAACCATTAATTAAGTCATTCAGATGTTTTTGTGAAAATAAGATGGGATCTTCAGTGGTATCAGAATCTGTGTCGTTGGAAGAAGCTAATACGTCGGAGTTGTCTTCATCAGCACTACTATCAGTAGCATCAAGTTCATGTTGAGGAAGTACTGGTGGTGGCATTGAATCATCATGAGGAACTAGGATCCTTGCGGAATCCAAACAAATTGCTTGCAGAATCCAAATTGGGATATGTTATTTTGTCTCTTTGTTTAAAGGAAAAACCCTTTGTTTTGGTGACACAAAAATAGAAATCATGACAGTGATTTTTAGGTTCACGCCAAATCATTGGGACCGCAAACGGCATACAAGGAGACCTTTTATTTAGCCAGTTGTGCAAGCCTAAACAGCATATCTTGCATATTTCATGGGGAGCCCAGGTTTTATCTTGGTCGCCTAATGGGCGGCGAAAAATGCAGCATACATCTTCTAGACATTTTTTTGTTGTTTTTTGCTTGTAAGCTTTCCACAGACAAAACAAAATCGATCAGGATGATTTAAGCATTGTCTAGATATTACGTTAATATTTTTCTTTCAGTTCCACCTGTGTATGTTCCAACGTTTATCACTCTCTACACTAGCTGCAGACTAGGTACATAACTTGCAAAACCGCCTGCTTTCATCCTTTTTTCGATTATTTAGTTGGTGATTTTATTGAAATCATTAAAAGCACAATTGATCATCATGCACCATTTAAAAAATTACCTAGAAGGCAGCGTAAACTAAAACAAAAACCATGGATCTCAAGTAGCTTGCTAAAGTCTATCAAAACTAAACAAAAACTATATATAACGCATTTTGTAAATGGTAGTGTGGATCAAAAATTTTACTACAAAAGTTACGCAAATAAGTTAAATAAAATCAAACTCGCTGCTAAAAAACGATATTACCTTGATGAACTCCAAAAGTATCGATATAATGCTTTTAAAACCTGGAATACTATTAAATCACTTCTTCCTTCTTCAAGCAAAATTTCTTCAGTTCCAACAAAAATTAAAGTTGGTGATGATGTGTTGACCGATTCTTCAGCCATTACGGAGAAATTTTGCGATTATTTTTCCAAAATCGGTCAAAACCTTGCTTCCAAAATACCTGCACATCATGATAATTCGTTCTCACAATACTTGACAAATAGTGTATCCTCATCATTGTTTTTTCAACCTACTTCACCTCCTGCAATCATGCAACTTATCCACTCTCTTAAAAACAATAAATCTTCTGGCCATGACAATATTTCGGCGTATTTTCTTATTGTAGCAGCAGAAGTTATTGCTATTCCTCTTACAACATTATTTAACTCCGTTTTCAAGCTTGGTATTTTTCCTTCTTGTTTAAAAATTGCTCGAGTTATTCCTGTGTTTAAGAGTGGTGAAAAAACTGATCTTAACAATTATAGACCAATCTCCATCCTTTCTACTTTTTCAAAAATTCTGGAAAAACTGATTTGTGATAGAACGCAATTGTTTCTTGACAAACACTCCATATTACTATCTACTCAATATGGCTTTTGACCTTTCCACTCTACTTCACATGCTATGCTTGATCTTTTAACTTTCACTTATGATAACATCAATGATAATAAACACACTGCTTTCCTGTTATTAGATTTTAAAAAAGCGTTTGGTACTGTTAATCATATTATATTATTGCGTAAACTTCAACATTATGGTATAAGAGGTGCTGCCAATAATCTCTTTGCTTCTTTTTTAACTAACAGGTTTCAGTTTGCATCTATAAGTGATGTTAAATTCAATTTTATGCCCATTACTTGTGGAGTCCCACAAGGGTCTGTTCTTGGCCCTCTTCTTTTCACTTTATACATAAATGATATCTCTAATTGTACCACTTGTAAACCCAGGCTTTTTGTCGATGACACCTGCCTTATGCTGAATAATCGAAATTTGTCGCAATTAAATTCTAACATTGACGAAGAAATAACCACCGTTAATAATTGGATGATTGCAAATAAATTGACATTAAATATTGCTAAATCAAGCGTAATCTTATTAAATTCAAATAATAAAAATTACAATAATTCTAATGCGCAAGCCTACGATCTACCTTCAAAATCAATGTCGGTCGAAACTGCTAAATACTTAGGTATAACGTTTGACAACCGTCTCTCTTTTGAAAAACATATCAACAATTTAGTAAAAAAACTCTCTAAAGCAGTTGGAATATCATGTAAAGTTAAAAATTTCTTAAATTCGCAAGCACTTCTCCAGCTTTACTATGCTATCTTTCACTTGCATTTACAATATGGTCTTATTATATGGGGTTCCACTTTCAAAACCTATCTCAAAAAATTAACTACCCTACAAAACAAAGCAGTAAAAATTGTTGGTGGTATAAGTATTTTGATCATGCAACTCCTTACTATTCTAAATTACGCATTTTAAAATTGGTTGACCTTTTGAAATTAGAAAAGGCATTATTTGTTTTCAAATACAGAAGCAAAGCTCTTCTCTCTGCATTTAAAAATTATTTTTCTGCTGTATACAAAGACAGGTCTACACGGTCGGTAATCCAAACTAATTATTTTATTCCCTTTACAAAATCTACTATGTTACAAAGATCTATCAAATATCAGGGTCCGGTTGTTTGGAATTCTCTAGATTTAAACATTAAAAAGCGAAACTCCTTAAAATTGTTTAAATACCATCTAAAAAAGTCACTGTTGAGTAAATATTGTTCTCCATTGATTACAACCTAACCTCATGTTCTTCCTTACTCCATTTTTCCCTTTATATCTTGTGTAAGATGCTGTGTTTTTAGCCTTTAGTTTTTTGTTGTTGTTGTTTTTCTTTTTTTTGTTTCTCTTGTTAAGCCAAGTTATGATCCTCAGTCTTTATTTAATTCTTCAAGGTGGCTGCTGACTCGAAGACCACTAGACTGGTCGCTTCGCAGTCTCCTCCTCGCCTCAGTTGTATAGGTTACCAAATTTTACATCGTGTCATAATATTTAATTGGGCGTCAATAAACAAAGTTCAGTTCAGTTTTTTCGTCACTCAGAGCTTGCACTTACGTTATTTCTCCACTTACAAGAGTGTTATTCTGTGACGTCATAACCCAATATTCTATTGTATTTGGAGATTAAAATGCCTAACAACAGAAGTTGATAAAATGCTCAAGGATTTCGTGGATAGATCCAGCTCTCATAAATAGCCGAGTTTTCAGTAATAGGAAAAACCCTAAGACTCTGAACAGGGGGCAAAAAATCAGCAGGTAAAAATCAACAACCTCGCCTAACCAACTAGGTCTAACCACAGGCCCCTCATGCCGATCCACTAATGTGCAGCTGCAGACGCGTTTCGACCTTTTTAGGTCTCATCAGTGCAGCATAGCAACCTTACTCCCCAAAACAAAAACACCCACCTAACACCTAAAGCAAACTCACTACACTTCAACTCAGTTTGCAACCTCTGTCTGTGTGCTGTACTTACTCTCCAGCAAAACAAGAGTAAATTGGCAAAATTCAAAAAATAACGGACAGGTAGAGATTATGATGTAACAAACAGACGAAGAACCTCTCCAAAACAATATTCATCAGACTAGAATTACAGGCTAGATCCAAACATTACTCTCCTTGCGAGTTTCAAAGAAACTTAAATGCTGAGAAAATACCAAAACTTCACTACCATTCTTTCTAACAGGATCCAGCAAAGGGATACAATTTACGGAATAAGCAAAATGAAAATCCAAAGAAAACATTTCCGAAGAAACTGAAAATCGGGGAGAAATTAGAATTAAGGTAGATTCCGTCAGGAATTCCTCTCAACAAAGCAGGATTGATCCATCAAAGGGATACAATTCCTTGAAAAATTAATCAAAAATCCATAAAATGCTCAAGGATTTCGTGGATAGATCCAGCTCTCATAAATAGCCGAATTTTCAGTAATAGGAAAAACCCCAAGACTCTGAGCAGGGGGCAAAAAATCAGCAGGTAAAAATCAACAACCTCGCTTAACCAACTAGGTCTAACCACAGGCCCCACATGCCGATCCACTAATGTGCAGCTGCAGACGCGTTTCGTTTCTGCAAAACAGAAGTTGATTTGAAATTACAAAAACCGAAATATCTCAAAAACCTGATGAGCTAGAGAAAAAGTAAAATCATTTTCAGAATCTGCGTCAAAAATAGATCAGGATGCACTCGCCAGAATCTTCGTTTAAAATTTTTAATTTTGCGAGTTCAGTAATTTGTACCGAGTTTCTGCCAAGCTCAATTAGTTTTTATCGGGTGTAGGCTAAGTTCAAGCAATTTTTGTCAGGTTTAGGATAAATATGAAACTCCATAAATTTTTTCCAAGACCGAGTTTCTGAATTCCTGAATTTCTGTTTTTCGAGTTAAGTTCTATAGTTAGGCAAAGAAGACCTAGTTGTAAGCCCTAGTTTTAGTCTCTTGAACCATTTTTCCCGAAACCAAAGAAGAGTAAAACACGTTTTATGTGAGAAAACACTTCTAACAAATTCAGCATAGACTATGCCTAGCCTACACATTGCGCGAGAAATGCGTAACTGTGACCTGTAGTATGTCATTGGGTCCTCCGCGCTGCAATGCTTTAGCCAGCGGCGTACGCACTATATGCAAGAATAAGCAGGTCAAAGTTCAAATTAGCAGCCATATTTTCAAATGGACAATTTTAATGAAAATTTTTGAATGGAAATATTTTATTTGATTGGGTTTTTGTGAAAATAGTTTTTACATTGTAGGTGCTTCAGGTTAAACCGTATTAAAACAAGATTGACCACACTTCATTTGATTTTGTATTTTTTGAATAATAAAAAAATTTTAGAAGTTTCAACTCATAGTAGTCTCTGTTTTATTTTTTTTTTAAGTGCTTAACAAATTTTGTTGGCAACTTTGTTAATTCTAGACACGTAATTGTTTAGCTCAGCCATGAGCAAAAGGCAGAAAGGGCATTTAAAAAAATCTTTTTCCACAAAGTTTGTTTGCCGATGAAGGGTGGATGACAAAACATTAAATTCTTCATCTGACTTGATTAACACAGGTTTTGCCTTATTACCGTACTTAATTTAAAACTCAATCGTTTTCGGTAATACATTACGCCCTCTTCAGGATACATCATCTCAATAAAGGATATTTAAACTATTACGCTACACAACTGACTACAAGGTTAACATAAATGCAAAACTGACTAGGTCTTAGGCTTAGCGATCTCATTTTTTGATCAGCAGTTGTTTAATATTAAATCAGATCTTCAATATACTCCCGGTATTACTAATGAGTGGCGCGGGGCCAATCTCCGCGGCTTAGCGCCCGCACAGCTCCAAGAAACATCGCTGTGATGGAGAGCCATTGGTGACACTGCATCCGATTTGACCGGCCCGAGAATCGAACCCCAGACCTCCCGCACCAATAGCGATGTACTTGGCAACTGAGCAACCGGCCGGTTACCCTTTAATGTGATTCATTGCAACAAGTTTTGCAAGTGTTTAAAATATCATTAATGTGATTCATTGCAATAAGTTTTGCAAGTGTTTAAAATATCATTTATTATAGTAATGTATCCTGAAGAGGGCGTAATGTATCGCCGAAAACGTTTGAGCTTTAAGTTAAGTGCATTGGGCTCCGGAACTGGCTTCGTGAGTTCAATGCGCAACTAGGTCATCTTCCATGATGCGCATACTTCACTAGCATAAAAAACCTATGTTGCATTTACGCGGCTTGGAAAAATAAATAAAAAAGTAAAGTATGCTTAATCCAGTGGTATTACTTGCACGTATAGGTGCACCATAGTTTATAAAAGCACCTGTTCACCGAGCTTGTAAATTGATAAATGTTATAAAACA
This sequence comes from Trididemnum miniatum, assembly GCA_964006365.1. NCBI lineage: Eukaryota > Metazoa > Chordata > Ascidiacea > Aplousobranchia > Didemnidae > Trididemnum > Trididemnum miniatum. Next base: position 7,700,040 of record OZ023246.1, read on the forward strand.
TGGTTTGATTTGGGGTAAGCTGATAGGAGCAGGCCTACGATTTGGTTTGAAAGTTAATTTCCATGATTTTGAATAAATGTCGGACCAAAGTTTAAATCGAAAAAGTTTTAAAAATTAAATCAGCTTATGTTAGGTGAATTACCTCACTAAAAAAGAACAATGAATTCCCAAAAAAATCGCTAAAACCAGGGCCGGCGCCAAGGGGGGGGGGAGTCTGGCCCCCCCAATTGATATGCTTGCCCCCCCCCCAACTAACAAGCTTACTCTTTTGAAGACAGCGGCTTTTGAGCTTAATTTCAAAATTTGGCTCCCCTGATAAACTTTTGGCCCCCCTAAGTCGATTGCTCTAGCGCCGGCTCTGCCTAAAACTAAATTTGTCGTTGTTTATTGTAATTTATCAACATCATCAGTGGAAATTTGGTTACTTTATGATCACACGTTTATTTCCTCTTGATTACTAGCGGACGTTAAAGCAAAAAATTGGTAACTGGCAATCTCATTACTAATGGAAAGTTATTTCAAAAATTAATGACAATCTTAAACGAAGTATTATTGCGAAATTTTATCAGCCCGGAGCCTAATAAAATAAGCCAATCAAATATTTTACGGCCCTAATTGTTGTTTCCTTGTGTTCTAAATCACTTCACAACTTTTCTCAACGTCGAAAATTATCATGGCGTTTTGCCTGAGGCTCAAACACAAGCTTCGAATGGCTTTGCGAGTTGTCAGGTTGCTAGAAAAAGTGGATAGGCTAGTTTAGCGCACAGCGTTGATAACAAAATGACTTATTGAGTTTATTCAGATTTAATAAAATAAGGCTGATCAAGCCACATATTTCAAGGTGTTTTAAAGATTTTGGAAACACTAAAACTGAACAATCATCAGCAAAATTTGAAATAACAATTTTTATTGGCTGAGAAATAAAAATGTTTGGTTTATTAAACATAACATAAGCGTAAACAGCGCATCGTTTTAAATTATGTTTATACTGTAGTTTAACTATTACAAGTTATTTCATTTTTTAATTATAGTAATGTATATTACCAATATACCATATAATGCCCACTCTGCAAAAAAATTTTTTTCTCAATTTGATTACAAATCCTCAAAATTTGCTTTTAAAATCAGAAACTTTAACAGCAGTTCATGCATTGGCTTATGTCGGATCACCAAGCCGGAGATTACTATAAAAAAAATTTAATGCAATAATCTTGATTAGCTACACTTTTGTTTGAATTTAATTAACATTTTCGTAAGCCTAATGATGTCGATCAGCTTTGGCGTCTAAAAAGCAAAAACCCGTACAAGGACATTACATGTACGGAAATTTGTAATACCTAGACTTAATGAAGAAAGTAGGCTAATAATATTGTGTTTCAGGCTAGTTTGTCTGCATAGCAATAATAAGTTTATAGACGGTAAAATTTTAACAATTTAAAAGTCTATGCGACTAAATACGGTCAGTGTCGGGATTGAAACATGAAACTAAAAAAAAAAGGTAAAAAAGATGAAGTACCGGTGGTTATATCTGAGCCTTTAAACGTGGTATCTGAAAATGGAGCAAAACTCCATCAAAGTTCAAAAACAGCTGAAAAGAATGAAAACAAAAAGTCCCGCAATCTATCTAAAGACAGCAGAAGATCTTCCAGAAGTAGCCTACCAAGTACTTCCATTGAAGGGTCTTATTTGGACGATTCAGATTTTGACAGTGATGAAGATTTTTCAGATATTGTGACAGATGAGGAAATTACAATAGGCCCAGACTCTGCCATTATCCAAGTGGAAAAGCCCTCGAAACCGAAAAAGCAGCGCGATCCAATCGTCAATTCTTGTTGTGGATTTTGTAGTCTGGGAGCTGGAAGCCTTCTGACTGGATTAATGTATATAGTAAGTTGTATGAACAACGAACTTTAGAAACAAAGTTTATCAAAAACACAGTAGTATCGCATTAGTCCAACATCCCTACCTAAAGCCTCCCTCCCTTATACAAATGGTGTATTTTCTGTTTCTTCGAGGTTGTTATTAGAAGCTCATAACTGGGGCACCACGCGAAGTAGGCCTACTGCAGTAGGTAAACAATACTTGGCAATTTTCGACAATAAAGAGCGCAGTAGATACTCTTGCCGTCCAGATGTAGCACAATAACATATTTCACTGTAGCCAGGGCTTCCACATTTTTTTTTCATATTCCTCCACTTCATGACGTTAATTCCTGAAAATTCCTCATTGCCTAAAACAAATTCTTCCTTAATTTCCTCATTACTTTTTCCAATAGACATGAAGTGAAATAGGTTTATTTTTAAACCCAAAGCACCCTATAATAATAGGCAGTGTCATTTGAAATGAAAAGCAACCAACTCATTGCTGCTCAAAGATGGAATTGGGCCGTGTTGGTTCAGCCCGAACCCGACCCGAACCCGAAGAAGTAAGCCCGAACCCGACCCGAACCCGAGGCCTCATAAGGAAGCCCGATTCGGCCCGACAGTAGTTTTTCCGGTTCATTAAGTAGGCTATGCTACATAATTGAATGGTAATGTGCTGCAAAGCAGTTTTATTGTTAAGAAAAAAACAAAACAAAAACACTGATAAATCAATGATTGATTTATTTATTGATAAGCAGAATTCAGTAGTTCTATTGCCTCCGCGGTTTCTGGAGATAGCAATGTCCGCCTTGCTGTTATGGTCAGTCCGCAGGAGGAAAAGTCGCGTTCCGACTGAGCGCTAGAGCACTTATTAGCAATGCATAACGCATTGTCTTTTATTAATGATCTTAGTGCAGAAGAGCTTCTAATTATTACTAAATCTGTAGTACACTACCAGCTAGTCACTTCGGCCGTTCGGCGCACAAAAATCTAGTTTTGAGAAATATTCTAATGTAAAAAAATTATTAGCTAGTGTGCCCTCGATTAAGCCCGATTTCTCTTATGAAAGTTAGGCCCGAACCCGGCCCGAACCCGACCCGACCCGAACCCGACCCGAAAAACCCGACCCAACTTCCATCTCTGTTGCTGCTCGCATAAGCTGTAAAATTGAAAGTATGAACTACACTCGCGCTCAAAAGTTTAAGACCACATGCATACAAGTTGATTTTTGTTCAAAGATGAAAAACTTCGAGCTAATGTTGTGGTACGTTAGCTTTTTATGTTCCGTGAGCAATAAATGATACTTGTGAAGCCTAAATGATAAGATTTTTTGCGCATTTCTGGTTTTGGAAGCAAAATATATTCGGTTTCATTCAAATTTTAGTGCTGGAAATATGGGCAAAAAGAGGGGATTATCAGTTGCAGAAAGATCAAAAATTGTTACTTTGAATGAAGAGGGGTACTTCAGAAAAACAAAATTCAAAAAAACTAAAACAGCGATCCATCAGGCAATTGCAAAATTTCGTAATTTTGTGAGTTTTCAGGACTTGCACAGGTGTGAAAATCCTAGGATTACCTCCCAAAGGGGTGATCACCTAATAAAATGGATGGTAGTGCAATCACCTACCAGTTCAAACACGAAAATTGGGTCTGTGTTGTAGCAACTGTACCTTCGAGCAACAAGGCCCATCCAATTTTCTTGCTTGAACTGGTTAGTGAACACACTACCATCCATTTTATCAGATGATCATCCTTTTGGGAGGTAACCCTGGGACTTACAGACCTGTGCAAGTCCTGAAAACTCACAAAATTACGAAATTTTGCAATTGCTTGATGGATCGCTGTTTTGCTAAGTTTTAGTTTTTTTAAAATTTGTTTTTCTGAGTACCCTTCTTTATTTAAATTAACAATTTTTGATCTTTCTACAACTGATAACCCCCTCTTTTTGCCCATATTTCCAGCGCTAAAATTTGAGTAGAACCGAATATTTTTTGCCTCAAAAACCACAAATGCGCAAAAAAATCTTATTTAGGCTCCACAAGTATCATTTATTGCTCGTGGGACATAAAATGCTAATGTGACATTGCGTTAGCCGAAGTTGTATCATTTTCTCACAAAAATTCAACTTTTATCTATGTGGTCTTAAACTTTTGAGCGCGACTGTAAAATCAAAATATCACAACAAGAGTAAAAATTACCCAACTACAGGTCTGTTTACACTGAATGCGCTTTTCGTCCGTTTCATGCGAAATTTTATTCATTTTTTCGTAAGCAGCTGACGGAAATATCTTCCACACGATTCGAACTTCAACAATAATGCTTTTTATTGGTTATTTTGCAAAGCGCCTCATGATTGTTTTCTAGAATGCCGCGCAATGTGACGTAGTTTGACGTCATGATTTCGTAGCTTTTTGTAGCCTAAGTCGGTTGTGTGAAAACACACCTTAAGACTACCATGATTTTTAAATTAAATTTTTATCACTGTGTCATGAATGGTCTATCAGTAGCAATACCGGTAGTTAGGGCTGGTCTACAGTAGTTTGACATGAATTGTCACAAGCAAAAATTTTTAACGAGCGATGGTATTCGAGCAAACAGCAAATAATATTCAAAACAATGCTCAGGTTTAGCAACATGGCAGACATCGTTTATAACCTTCACCTTCTTGGGTCCATCTACGATAACTTTTTAACTGTTAAGCTACGGAAAAGCATGAGCTATTGCTACCGGTTTATTTCAACTATTGAAGAAGAGACGGAGTAAAATTACTTTACGATTGCATCCGCCCTTCGATGTAATCATTTGTAATTTTATTTAAATACTAGTATTAGTGTAAATTATTTTTATGAAAATAAATCTTTTAATGTTTTAAAGATTTTCAGAGGTCATTTTCATATTTCCTCCTGAATTCCTGATTTTGATTAATTCCTCTTAAATTTCCTCTTTTGTGTAAAAAAATCAAAAAATCCTCAAATGAGGACAAATTCCTCGTATGTGGAAGCGCTGACTGCAGCTTGCATCACTTATTAATTGCGTTCGTTTGATTTTAGTGTTTTGGAATTGGGTTTCTAGTTTACCGAATCAATGACTTCAATCATCACATCGAAAAAAGCAAAGTAATTTTTACTGGAGCGGATTTATACAAAGACATATGGCGGATTTTACTAGTTTGTGGAATGGCAGTGATTGCCATTTCTATGGTTGGAGCACTAATATTACTGGTAGCATCTTGCGTATTCGGACAGAAGGTAATTTAATCCCAATAAGTTTTTAGTATAGTTCCGTAAAAATAATTCTTTTCATTAGAATGAGGATTGTACTCGTACTCTGTAAATACAACTGTCAACATAATTTAAACAAAATGTAAACAGGCCGATGGAAGCTAATGCAACAGCATTTTTCTTTAATCTGTGAGGAAAAATGAATGGAGAAATGTACAAGTTTGCATTAAAAACAATGAAACAAAGTTTTTAGCAATCCAGTGTTAAAATATGATCGCTTTCAGTCACAACTCCAAACTGTCATGTGGGAAATTTTCGCATTATGGCATAGCCAAAGACGGCTAAAAATCTTAACTTTTTTACAATATTTAGGAGCATTATTCCAAAATGCGAATAGCGATCATAATCTGGAGTGTCGTTACTGCTGTGGCAGTAATATGGAATGTTGGTGAAGGTGTTTTTGCGATCATGATTCCAGCAGAATTTGACCAAAAAGTCGGAACTGGAATAGTGAGCAATCGACTAATTTACAAAGACATAAAGGCCCAACTTCCGACTATATGGGCCTTAACAGGAATTCATACTTTGTTTTATGTAAGTTGTATATTTTAAACATGAAAAACTGCTACAAACTGTTTCATCCTCGGTACGTGACGGCTCTTCCAAACTGTTCAAGGCAAGTCATTAATAAAATCAAATCAAAACCAAATCTTCATGGTAGGCCTATTCGCAGAAATACGCCGAAGCGTGTAACGAGTGGCGGGGCCCATCTCCGCGGCTTAGCGCCTGGGCAACTCAGCTCCGAAGAAACGTCGCAGAGGTGGCGAGCCGTGGGCAACACTGTGCTAATTGGACCGGTTCGGAAATCAAACCTCAAATCTCCCGCACAGATAGCGCGCTGATAACAACTGAGCTAATAACCACATTCAAGTACATCGTACAGCAAATACTGTTGAGATGTGCATTCAGGACCTGAAATGCTGCCGTATTGTATTTTTTTGGATCAATTAAATTATTTGATTCATTCAAAAGATATCTGCTAAGAGCAAGCCGCAAAGTGACGCGACATATCAGCAAAATGATGTACAGTGCCTAGATTTTTCGATAATTTTAATATTGACAACGCCAAATAGTATGTAAATGTGTGTAACATAATATTTTAATTAGTAGCAGAGACGTGTAATAGTTAGTGTGCGTTTCTCCACCCCATGAAATGGAGAACTGTCACAAGAGCTGTGTAGTCAACGAGGTGACAAGGAAATTTTAGAAAGGCAGGAGCGTATCTAGAGGGGGACGCTGGGGCCGAGGCCCCTCCCGCAGACAAATGGACAAAACCTTCGTGGTGTAAAGGTGATATGCGTATAAAGGACAATCTGAGGGCGTGATGACCTTTATTTGCTTTTTACTTGACTTTGGACGGAAAATTGGACATCTGCGGACATGTTGACCTTTTTTTGCTCTTCACTTTACTTTGGGCGGAAAACGGACGGTTTTAAATTGCCCCCTCTCCAAATTTCTGGGCACGCCCCTGTAAGAGTATGATTCTAACTGCAACGTCTCCAAGTAGTGTGAGGGATCCTATGTACTTAATGATGGAGACTAACTCGATAGCAGTGAGCAACGTGGAATAAAATTTTAAAAACAAGATTGAAAGCACGACGCAGGCCTATCTACAAAAATTTAACTTACCTGAGACTTTACGATTGAATTTTTCTACAAAACAACTTGCTATGTTTATTGGCGTTCATAATTCAATAGGCCTAGCCTGTGGCTACTGGCTATCGCATATGGTACAGTAGGTTCGTTGTTTCATATCTTGAATAATGCAATATTTTTGTACAGATTTACTTGGTTATTGTACTAGTTTCATATTTGCGCCTTCTCAAGTACAAAGGGGCGCCAAAAGTTGGGGGTGCAGACCCAAATGCGGAAGTACAAACAAGCAGACCAGGCTCCCGAGCTAATAGTACGGTCAGTTCCCGATCAAGACCAGGTAAAACTACACAGTATTATGTAATTTTATAACCATGCAACGCATTGTGAATACCCCCATCAAAAAGGTGTAATACTTTTTTAAAAACATGCTTCTAATTGATTTTGCTAAAACAAAGTTTATTACGTCTTGGTTTAGCTAATAAAACAGCGTGACAACATGCTTTAATTAGCGCAATACGTTACAGATTTTGTGTCTTTCAGCAAGAGAATCAGTGTCTCGGGCAGCATCAACAAAACCATTGAGCACGACTCCGAAAGAGAAAACATCAACAAAGTGAGCAAAGACTAAGAAAAACGTAATGTAAAGATGGTTCATAATAGCGTATCGTCATGCTACTGAGCGTGTAAGAGTCGAATAAACAACAACAACAAAAAAAGAGATTGAGACGAATTCTCAAAACAATACTTTTTAACGAAATTTCACGATTAATGTTGGTTTGTTTTTTCAAGTCAGTCGATCGGCTTAGCATTTCCTTTTTCAGATCTAACAACAGTCGTCCACCATCTCAAAATTCTATTAGTCTTAGCGACTTTCGTTTAGAAGACGGTACCTACGTGAATTGGCCTCATTTAGATAGTGATTCAGCGCTGGGCCCTTCTCCAGCGAACGATAGCAAAGCAAACGAAGACGAAGAGTCTCTGCCAGGTTCTTCAATATACGACTTTCCTCCAGGAGCCTCATATGATGGTTTGTTCACTGTTTTATATTTTTCTGCGATGTTTCATGATGTCCTAACGTTTTTTCGGATTCAGATTCAAGTCCGCATTTTCACTTGCGCGGTTAAAGACTGGCGGAAGTTGCCTTCAGTGTTGCGACCTTTGTCATTTTTAAGAGTCCGAGTGCGAGTCCTTTGGTCACGAGTCCGAGTTCACAAAAATTTAAATTTACGAGTCCGAGTTCGCATGGTACGAGTCCGAGTCCTGCGCCTTATACTGGAGGTCATGACATGATCATTAATAGTCGATGTCTTAACATTCACATTCCACAAATCTGGAAAACACGATTCGAAAAACATTTGACATGCAGTTTTAAAAATGAAGAAGGCCACAGATATCATTAATAGCCTAATAAGAATGTTTTCCTGAGTCAGATTGTCTACCACTCCACCCGAGTCCTTCTTATACAGTTTGATCACAACCCCATTTGCAGTAATTTGTAGGCACGGGCCGCTTCGAGTGGCAGCTGCATGGCACAAAAGCTTTCCAGAATATGCCAAGCCAGGAAATTATGCGTAAATTGTCTTTCCCGAAAAATAAGACAAATTGCCCGGTTCAGGAACTGCACCGAGGAATAGCAACCTTTAAATGCATCAATCAAAGCTATTAATATTCTGTTCACTGATCTGCCACCCCGCAATTATTATTTTTGTATCGTATGTTTGTCTCGATGACTCGTAGTAATCACTGCGGACATAATAAAGAGTCTATACGCTCTAGAAAAATAAAACATTGATACTCAAGGGCGTACGTAGAAATTTTCTGAGGAGGAAGTGAAGGAGCATTGCCACACTAAGGTAGGATTTTTGCGGTAACATCTAAAAGATAAAGGCTTTTAACGTGCATGGAACAAGATCTGAGGGTGCGCGCGCGCGAGTATAGGATACCCCCCTGCGTGCGTCGAAGTTGATATTGGTAACCATAGTTGGATTAGAACAACATTACTCGTCAACACAATTTCACCCAAACGTTTTTCAATTACATTGCAATTGCAACCACTTTATACCGAAAATCTCAAATTATAATTACGACTACATGAAAAGGAGAAATTAATTTTATTCAATTACAATTGTGATTGATCCGACCCTGCTGGTAACCCACTACAAGTTTGCTACTATAACAAATCAGCAAAACACAAATACAACTTATACAAATCATATTTTTAGTCGCTATCATCCCTTTAAATCCTAAATTAAATTCAACCATAGTGCGATTTGCAAACACCATCATCCTCAAAAAATTTTAGATCTTTAAAGATAAGTTCAATTCAAAAGCTTCTACAATCCAATTATCCAACAAACCAAGCTAAAATGCAGTCTCGGAAAATCGATAATAGTGCCAAAAAAAGACCGCTCATCCCTAACTGCATTATAAGATCTCTATGCAAGCTTCATGATTTTACTCGTTGTTTAATTGTTCCTGTCCTTACTTGCTTACGAGAAAGGCCTATAATCCTTTACTGATCTCTTATTTTTGTTGATTAACTTTGCACAGATTAACCGTAATAATTTAATTAAACGCTAGGAGAATTGTTGGCAGCTTTTATCACTTTAGTTGATCTGACAATGCGTAAATTCGTGGTGCTTCTCTATCTTATTTCCATTGATTATCTTTGCATTAAAACAATGCAATTATTTATTCAACACCGGAAATTTCCTCGAATACTTTTTTGAAGAAACAAAGCGAAAATTCGTGACGTTTCTGTACGTCTGCAACCATTAAAATATATTAAAATTGACACACTAATCTGCTGATATTTTTACAATTTGCAATCACGAGTGTAAGTCCCAATCCTAACAATTTTCGGGAGTCCGAGTCCCAGAGGCACGAGCCCAAGTCCGAGTTCTCAACAACTCGATTCTGGACTCGGACTTGAGAGTCTCAACTCTGGTTGCCCCTCAAGCGTTTCTGAATGAGCAAATAGATGAAGCCGGTGATTTCAGGACTTGAAAACGAAGAATTTAAAAAGAGCATTATTTTGTGCAGTACTAAGTCGTTTTTATCCTCAGAATCTAATCTTCACACTTCGAAACTTTTTCATTTTTTCGCTTGTGAATACGTGCTTATGGGCTACATATGGACAAAAACCATAGTCCCGAGCTTAGGAATGTTGATATTATAATTTATAAACCCTATTAAAATTCTTGTCCAAAATTCTTACAGTGTTTGACAATAGCTTATGTTGACAGCACCACCAGCGAATTATGAAACAGAAGAAGACAAAGTTCCGAAGCTACTTCCCAAAGATTTTGAAAAAGACATTAACGCAGCAGATAAACCTTCTTCCAATCAGGTAAAGTAAAAGTAAAAGCTTGCAGAGGTATTTTAAACAAGAGTTAATTCTCCGTAATCGAGAAGGTGCATGTATGAACTTTTAGATCAGTGGTTTTCAACCTTTCAGGTGGAGCAAAACCCCAATAAAACATTCCAGAGACTCGAGGAACCCAAGCGCATTAACGTAACTTCTAATCTACTTGAACCCAGCTCCAAGTTGTAAACGTGCCCAACTCCTGGACTGTACGGGCGGAACCCCGGCTAAAAACCATTGTTTTAGATATAGTCAAACAAGAATTTCATCAATATGTCATTTTTTAAGGTGGATGACTTGAATGCGAAAGCAAATTCGGTTCTAACATATTCGAATTTAGTGTTGAGCGAAATGCAAAAAGAAACAGCACCATCTGAAGCTGATGGTAAGTTTTTTAGTAGCCCGCAGGATTTTCCTACATAAGAGTAAATGATTCTCATACTCAAGTTCTGCGCTGTTTGTTCTTCCGGTACGGTAACAGAACGAGACAGAAAAAAATCTACTCTCCAATTTTATTTTTGACGTTGCGCTTGGCAATGAACGCCAAGCTTCATCAGAAAATGCAGTGACCTGGGAAGGAAATCAACCCAGGTCGAGAACAGTAAAACGTAGTAGCACTGATTTAACTGAACTGATTAAAAGTTACGAAGTGTAAATTGGATCAACCCGATTAAACTACAGAGATTAAATTGCATTAATATCATTTAGCCAATGAACGATAAACATTTGGGAGACTGTCACCATCAGACCTGTTCATAACCTTAGGATGGGCATTGATGAACCAAGTTTCCGAGATGAGTCGTTTAGAATAATTGTTCTCCACTTTCAAGATTTCCGATTTCTCCCAATCAATGGTATGGTTAAAGTCCATCGCATGTTCACAAAGTGCAGAAAGTTCCGGTCTCAGCTGGCTTGTGGCTCGCCTATGATCGGCCAGTCGTGACTTAAGGCCACGTTTGGTTTGACCAATATAAACATAGTCACAGTCAGAGCAAGGGATCTGGTAAACAACACAACTCTTATCTTCTGCAATGTACGGATCTTTAGGGGAGGGCAAAATGTGGCGAATGGTTTTTACAAGTCTCATGGCAACACCGACTCCTGCCTCGTTCAGAACTCGTCTAATTCTTTCTGATGTACCTTGCACATACGGAATAGAAGTGAATTGCTTGAATTGAGAGTTGTGAGTTTGAGAGCGTTTGTTTTTGCGAGGGAGAAAAGTAGCTCTGGTAGGAAATCCGTTAAGTTGCAGAGTAGAACGTATGTTTCGCAACTCACCGCTTTTTTGGTTTTTATCAGTATGAGAGATGTGTGTTTCAACGCGGTTTAGTAGTGTCTTTGTCACAGTGAGTTTCTGGTGTTTGGGATGATGTGATGTGTAGTGGAGGTATCTGTCCGAGTGGGTGGGTTTTTTGTATATGGCTGTAGTGAGTGATGTGTTTGTGGTGTGGTTCTCTTTGCAGACATTACGGGATACCAGAACGTCAAGAAAAGGAAGAGAAAAATCGTGTTCGTTTTCCATAGTAAACTGAATGTGAGAGCAAATAGAATTAAGATGAGAGTGGAATCCAGAAATGTGTTTTTTGTCGAGAATACAAAACGTGTCATCCACATACCTCAACCAAAGGTTGGGAGGAGTATGAAACGTAGTGATAGTTGTGTGTTCAATGTGTTCCATGTAAAGATTAGCAATGATGGGAGAAATGCAATAACCCATGGGAGTACCAAAGGTTTGCTTGAAAAAAGACTTTTTGTATGAAAAAACAGTGGAATCCAAACATATTTGGAGACCTTGTTTGATGTCAGAGATACTGAGACGTGTACGAGAAGGCAAAGAATCATCAGATGCGAGAAGTTCCAACACGAGGGCAAGAGCCTTGTCCACCGGCACAGATGTAACAAGCTAACAACATCAAACGACACTAAACATTCATTTTCTTCAACAGAATAGTTCTTAATACATTCCAAAAATTCTCGAGAGTTGCGAACACTGTAATTATTTTTTAAAAGACTTGATAAAACACGAGATAAAAATTTAGACAAATTGTAAGTGGGGGAGTTGACAAACGAAACGATAGGGCGAAGAGGCACAGAAGATTTATGAATTTTCATAAAACCGCGGAGTGATAGCATTAGAACAACGTAAATAGTAATAACATTTCTTATTAATTTTTTCATTTCGATACAAATTCCACACATATTGATTAATTCTAGAAGTAATTTGATTAACAGGATTAGGCCTAGTTGGTAATTTTTCATAAGTGTACTCATCTGATTATAGAGAATTTCCTTTTTCTTCGTAGTCCTCAGTGTTCATTACAACTGTTGCATTGCCTTTGTCAGCTTTCAAAATAACAATTTTTTCGTTGTTTTTTAACTCTTTCAATGCCTCTTCTTCTTCACGGGTGACATTTCGATTAGGCGGAGGGCTTGCGGTTTTCAGAATTTCAGCAACTTTAGAGCGGGCTATGGCAACTGAAGCTGCATTTCGGATTTTTCTCAGTCCAGTCTCAACACCGGTGACAATATCTAATTTAGGTATCGATTTAGGAGTGATGGCAAAATTAAAGCCTTTTTCTAGTACAGCTGTTTGTGTATTGTTGAGTTCGGTGTTGCTCAAATTGACTATCCATTTCTTTTTTATATTTGGGTTGACATTGGGGCCTAGCTAGCCTAGACTACGATGCCCGATTCTCATACTATTGTGCTATTCAATCATTTCTTTCATGGATCATTATAGGCCGAACATAAAGCTACGTTCACTTCAAAGTACATAAAAGATGGACGACATATTTGAAGTTGGTTTGTCACATTATGGTGAAAAAGTTTAGTACGCATTACAGAGTAATCTATGCAAATAATAGGCAAATTATGAGTACCTGCATTTGTTGATCCATATTTTCCAGTGGAATCCACAAATTAAGCGTTTATTGTGAGCATGCACGCTGTATAACTGACGTAAAATTGCATGGTTGTGACAGCTCTATACGTCTTCTTGTTTCATATTTTTTATGTATGACAGAATCAACTTATTCATTTCCACGATCTGACCCTGCTCCGGAAATTGATTTATTGTCGCCTAAACCAAAGGGTAACAATGATGAAAAAAGCAGTAATGCCCAAAGTAAAAAAGAAGAACATAAAGAAGCAAAAGTAGAGCCGGAAGTCGTTTCAAAGTTCTTCAAACGTCTTTCTGATGAAACGGAAGCAGAAAATCCTTTGGAGGAAATGTTTAGATTATTTGGAGGTGATCTTTGTACTCAACATCCAGAAAATTGTGAAAGATATTTGAAATCGTACAAGGACGTTCGATCAAAAACTAGCCATTTGAGTTCGTTACGAGATAATGTTGAGTTTGAAAAGCTTGACGGAGAGATACAAGAGATGCATTCTATTACCCCTCCACAGCAATTTTCAATGAGTAAGTCACCCTTTATGACCAATTATCACAAAGCTTTTTTTTCAACACCTAGTACTCGCAGCGTTAGGCTTACTACCCAGTATCCACTAACTAAACAGCGCTTAAAGCTAATCACATACCGGTATGTGATTTTTTTTTTTTGATTTTTCTTCATCTTTATCCTCCTATCACGAGAAAGCGACGGAGGCGCTATGCGTAGGACGAATCCAGACTCGCTTAGGAGTTGCCTTTGTTTCCAAGTTTTCCGCTTGAATTTTCTTCTGACTTCTTTAATTTGCTGCTTGCCAGATTCCACCAAGCAGAGATAATCGTCGTGAAGCATCTTATCCAAGGACGCAACAACGAGACTAGGTTGGGAGGTGAACCATCAACCTTGCGATCATGGTCGTCGTAAAAACGACGCTCCGAACCACTACGCCACGTTCAGGGTAACATAAAGCGGATACGACATTGCCAAATTCAGAGCAAATACGATGGATTATGTTAGAAATAAGAAAGCTCAATAATGTAGCACAATTTGATGCCAGAATAACAAATTTTTACCAATGATTTTCAAATGTGGAAATGTTTAGTTGCATTTTACTTACTTTTATTTATTTTCTGCTGGTTATTTTCAGACATAACGGACAACTATGACACAAACAATTCAGTATATTCTCAAAATTCAAGTGTTCCTTTTATGCAATTACCGTCTCGACACTTTTCTCAAAACTCTTTCCGACCTGAACCTGTTTATGATTTCCGTCCAAGATCAAGGGACGAAAGAATGAGCTATGAGTCTCAAGCTTCGACTTTTAGAGAAGCACCCCCCAAAAATTTTTGGAATCCACAACAAGCTACAGCAACTTTGCCCCATTTTCGTCGGTTTGGTGACAATCGAAGCATCTACTCATTTCATTCTCGAGGCTACGACTCTGACGCTTGCAGTACCTGCTACGGAGATTACGGATATGGAGATTACAGTGACACTTACTCTTTTCGAGGTTATTATCCACCTCATTCACAACGTTATCAACAACGTCATCCACCTCAAGGATATTCATCTTACAATACTCAGTCAGCACGCCAACCACGCATTTCTAGAGGACCCCCTTCATCGGTTACTCTGACTAATACCCATCCTACCGAAATGCCTGAAAAAAGACCGTCTAAAACTATCAATACTTCTAATTCACCCTGGATACCACTCAAAGCGGATGATGATTATTCGGTGTACGGTTTAAACGACAATTTCCGTTCTAGCAGAAGTAGAAGTCTTCCAAATCTTGCAGAACCAGATCTAGATGAAACTGTTTCGATTGCAAGCAACGACACAGCTTTTTCAAAGCCATTAAGTCCAGAATTTACTTTACCATCTCCTCGTGAAACGAACAAAATTTCAAGGTCATCCTCCTGGGCGAATTTCCATAATCAAAATGCAGCAAACGTAGGCTCCAAGCGACTAAGTTCGCGTAGCAGAACTAGCCACGCAGAATCAGCAGCAGCAATGCGAAACTACAGCGGCTATCATACCGGTGATTTGAGACGCAGAACATCTCACACATCCGAATTCGAAGATGGCTCACGACACGATCGAAACTTTCAGCCAGGGCGAAATTTTTCAAGGACAACTCGGTTGGTATAAACAAGTTTGTTTTCAACGAAACGTATTGCTATACAAGTTTATTAAAATGATATGTAGGTTTAAAACGAAGCCATACATTTCTAAAGTAGCATTGGCTGAATGTACATAAGCGAAATATAACAAATAATTCGCTGCATACGGAAGCATTAATCTCTTAATATTTTTTAGACCTAGAGCTTCTCAGACTCAAAAATGGTCCAGCAGCAGACGAGAAAGTTTCAACAGTAATCCTCCTTTCGATTCCATTCACGGACGCGGGCGAGCACCGTCTCGGTTAAGATCGTCAGACTCTTTTTCATACACACCCTCGGAATATTCTGAATTCAATTCTGAGATTCATTCAAGACGCTACCCCTTGGATTCTGGGACCCGATCTAGACACTCTTCTATAAAGCCAAATACGTTTCAAGGTTCCCGCTTATCTTCGGACATTCAATCACATAACCGAACTGGTCCCGATCGGTCTCGCATAAATAGAAATATGCCATTTCAACGTTCTCGAACTAATTCCGAACGTTCCCAAAGGAAACCAAGTATACCTCCCAGAGACTTTCCAACACATTCTGAACATTTCCGAATGAATCCAAATACATCATCTCAAAATAGTCGAAACTCTTTTGAAAATCCACGAATGCATCCCAATTCCCGAATTATATCTGACCGATCACGTGGCAATTCTCAGGCCAGATTTTCAAGAACCAAATCCCAAATGACCTCTGATTCTCGATCTTTCCACAATTACCCACAAAATTCCCGGAGAATTTCTCAATACTCGGAATCCTCGCATTTTTCATCTCGTCCTTTGGACAAGAGCTTTGATCCATATCCAGACAGGAGTAGTGCGACGTTACCGCGTAGTCAAACTCGCCGAGGAGAACCATCGCTAGGTAGCAGCAGAAGTAGAATTGCTCAAACTGACGTGATCCGAAATTCAGAGGTGCAGGTAAAGCTTTCTGACGGATAGTTGTTTGTTGCCAATCGATTTCAACAGTAAATATTACCCTCAAATGACCCTCGACTCTACTTGTTCTTAAAAGCATATGAGGTATTACACAACGAAAATCCCTTTATTCGTCCTAAGCAATAAAAGTTTGGCTGTGTTGAGAGTTTGTAACTTACCACATGTTGTTCATAGAACAAGCCTACGTTCCGAAGATCAAAATCAGTTCGGTATCCTGAGCCGGAAGATCCAAGAACGATGTCGAAACAGGTGACTATTAGTAGCCTATCATTGGGCAATAATTTCGAAAAAAACAAAAACAGACTTCAGTTACTCTTGCAGTACGTGCGTTCGTTATTAGTCACAAATAATAAAGTTTTCAAAGTAGAAACATGACAAAAAAGCATTATTTAAGCAGTTCATACCACCTTTTCTTGTTTTAGGTGAAATTTGGCAGCACTCCAGATCTTCGTCGAATATGAAAATTCGTGAAGAGTTAATCGGACTGTATCATGTCTGCACCTCACGGCCAGACTGTCTGACCAAAAGTATCGCTAGCGCTCCTGAAAGCATAGATTTATTTTCAATGCAGATTTGGTCAAATCTAGAACAGCGAAGCGTGTCACCCAATAAAATCACTGCTATGATATCAAGTATGACACTCCAAATCGTCAAATCGTGAAGCAGTTTCCAAATACACATCACGGTAAGGCGTTGACTCAAGGAGTGACAAGCGAAAAAGTATCAGTTTTTAACAAGACTTTTACGTATTGTAGTTAAACTGCCCAACGAATTATTTATATTGTCGATTTTTTTCCATCGTAACAACTTGCAGTGAAAATCAACGCCAAAAGCAATGCCAGTCCACAATGGGAAACAGTAAATCATTCAGAAATCAAAATTGTCACGCAAAATCTCATAGCCAAAAGTTCTCGTCTGTGACTCTTTTTTATTTATTCGTATCGCAAATTTTATTAATATGTTTATTGAAGGAAGTTATTGTAAATAAATACACCAATATGGTTGACAAAGCCTTCTATCTTACTAGATGAAAAGATTGCTTTGCTGATGTTCAATAGTGTAGATCTATTGTAGGTCTGAAAACGCATTGAAAAAGAAGGTTTCATCCTTCGCCCCTAACGGTTATATTGGACCGACAAAAAGACCCACGCCCCCCCCCCCCCCCATGCTCACACACACACACACATTCCTTTGAATAGCTTCGTTTTTCTTAAAAGACAAAGTGCGGTTTGCAAATTGGTCGAAAGCACACCCTTTTGAAAAAGGAATGGGAGAGTGGGTGAACTTTCCCAAGACTGGTCCTAAAAATTCTGGAGCCCTTTTTTAAATGCACTACGTTGTCAAGGCACTTTGCGTTTCCTTTCCCTGCATACCCAAATCAGAATATATTTATTTCAAAACGATGAGAAAGTAAGCGATAAAAATGATTGATTTAATATTGTAGTTACCCTGTCCGCATGTCCATTTTTAAGTAGGCCAAAAGCCCGCGGGCTGTCTGCATCATAATCATATTTTTGACGTTGCAACTGAAAAAGTGTTATGACGTGAAAAATTTAATGTGAGTGTAGAAAGCTCCTGGTCTTTTGGCCCACTCAAATTGGACATGTGGACGGAGTAAATGTAACCTTACTTTCATTTCAAAGTAAGCTTGTGTTTTCCCTAATCAAGTCAAAATTTTCCTCAAACTTATACAGTACAGCTTCAAAAATGGGAGAAAAAGATACTTTTTATATTTCACAGAGCCACGCAAGAGTAAAAATAATGAAAAAAAATAGAAGTCATGAACTTTTTCTCATGAAAAAGGTCTTTTTTTTCAAATTATCTCTAGGCTCTCTTTCCAAGCAAAAAAAATTAAGCGTTTATCAACCATAAGAAAAAGGGAAAGAAGAAATAGTAGCTTCAGATCTGCATTATTTATGGTATCGTAAATTTTGGCTCTTATGCAACCAATGAAACCCAATGCTTTCCAACTTGACTAGAAAAAAATCATCTAATTATGTGCAAATGACAGCGATATATGCACTTTTTCTACAAATATCGACATGGGATCGTAAAGGAAATTTATTTTTTATGTGCTTTTCTTTATCAATGATCTAAAAGTTCTTTCAAAAATTAAGTATTGATTTTCCTTTATTTTTAATTCTGGGACTTACAAAACCTTATTTGATAATAATTCATGCTAGTTTTATTCCAACAAAGTTTTATCTGCCATTATTCTGCTGTTATGCAACAAAAAGGGTAAAATAACAAATATTGCAATACAGGTCTAGCATAATCGGTCAAAATTAGTTTATAAAGCTAAAGCGAAGGTGCATTGATTTATTGGAGTGGTCCCGACCTTAGTAGCAAAGATCCATATTAGATGTCAATATTGCGACAATCCCCATCAAAATATCTAGCGTATTTACATAAAGCTAATTGCAGAAATTTGCTTCGGTGTCGTATACTAGCAAGAAAGATTGGGAATAGGGGCGTGCCCAGAAATTTTCTGACGGGGATGCGAAGGAGTTTTATCACAAAAAGTAAAGTAGATTTATCACAATTTTTCCAGAAAAATCTGAGCAATAATGGCTTTTAGCATGAAGCGAAGAAGGCCTGCGTAGGATTGCGCGCGTAGGAGCCCTCTGCGCAAGCCACTGACTGGGGCCCATCTTTATCATAACTTATAAAGGATTTTATAGCTTCGAAACGGCTGCATCATCGCCTACCAGAGAGAAGGGCTGCAACGCCGGTGATTTGTTTATTTCTTGCAGGTGAAGGCGCGTGTGGAGGTATTTCACCGCTCGCAACTTTCTATAAATAAGTTTTTCAATCTGAATTAACTTCGTAGCAATGACAATGACCCAATAATTACGAAATCCACGATCAGGCAATGAAAAGTAAATCTATTTAACGTTTTCATTCAGATCATTAAAGAAGCAAATGATAGTCTGTGTTTGCAGACCTCTGAGATAGCTATACCGGTGATGCATAACGAAGAAGTGCAGGCTAAACTTTCATATCAGCTGATGCAGGCAGTTTTACAATTATTCTCAAGATGAAGAAAATTGTAAACAGGCCTTTCTCAACTGAAAGCTATAAAAGCGCCTTAAACGCACGTCAATTTAAAGAATTTATGTTGAGTGAAAGCCGCACTCGTTTAGAAACCCATCAATAAAACATGAGTGTTGGAAGAAACTTGAGATTTCGGTCGGCGGTGAAAACGCATAATATTGACAAAATACTTCAATACTAGCCCTAATACGAGAAAAGACAGACATTTAGTATGCCTATAAATTAAAAGATATGAGATAATCAACAGAAAAATCAAAGTTATTATGTAAGATAAGGCGTAATGACAGTTACTGTATACGTATAACCAAATTTCGTTATTGATATATTTTATGACGCAGAACAATATGTTGCAAAACAACCAGATAAGTAGTTATAACCCATTAAATGAATCTCGCATTTAACTTGGTATCTAAGGAGCATATTCTACGAGACTTTAGGTAGAATAATATTGCTCATTCCTACAGTAAGTTTTTGTTTTTATTAAAATTAAAGTGATGAGCCGGTGAAACTGACCACGAATTTAAATCCCAATCTAAAATTTACGTCAATTACATTTTTCTTTTAGCCAATCATAATAACGACGACTTCAAATCAAATCAAATACTCAGCACACTCGCGGTTTGTCGCCGAAGAATGTAACGAGTGGCGGGATCCATCTCTCTGGCTTATCGCCTGCTGGGCAGCACAGCTCTGAAGAAACACCGCAGCGTTGGCGAGCCGTTGGCGACTCTGTGTTCGATTTGACCGGCCTGCGAATCGAACCCAGCCTTCCCCTACCGATACGTGCTTAACAACTGAGCTAACCGGCCGGTTATAAAGGCGAGTTGATTATAAAAAACTACAATCGATGATAACTACAACAAATTTGTTGTATAACGAAGTGGATATGAGTTAGTAGTCACGCGCTTATCAAAAAAACAAATCAAATCTTTATTATACTCGCGGTATTACGCGTAAAGGTCACAACTGAGCCTGGGCAACACAGCTACGAATAAACGTCGCAACGGTGGCGGGCCACTGGCTGGCACTGTGTCGTTTTGATCGACCCGGAACTTTTGAACCCCAAACCTCACGCACGATAGCAATGTCATAACAACTGAGCTAACCGGCCGGTTTAAGCGCTTATCAATAAAACAAAGTGAATCGCGTCT
Source organism: Trididemnum miniatum (assembly GCA_964006365.1). Lineage (NCBI taxonomy): Eukaryota > Metazoa > Chordata > Ascidiacea > Aplousobranchia > Didemnidae > Trididemnum > Trididemnum miniatum. The sequence goes on from OZ023246.1 coordinate 7,720,354, forward strand.
GAAAGCGTGATAACACGTTTACACAAAAATACTTCTACTATTCGTAAGCTAAATGCAAAAGCGCAAGCACCGGTATGTATACATAACTGCAGACAGTGAACACTGTTTCGGCCTATATGAGGCCTGAATGGTCGAAATAGAGTTCACTGTCTGCAGTTCTGTATGCGTACTTGTGCTTTTTGCATAAGTGATACAAATTGTAACCGTAGCGCTGACATTCACCGTGTTATCTGGGCTGCATGCACAGACACTGTGTTTGCCTTGTTCAAGCTTTTTCACGGGCGAACGGGTTGGGCAGAGAGTTTTTTGCAGGTTTTTGTAACTGGTATCGTCACAAAGTACAAACCACAAGCAAAAAGATTCTTCTCAAGTATATACAGCCTTGAGTAAACGTCGGTCACACCAACTGCACTGATGAGACTTAATAGGTCGAAACAGTGTTCTCCGTTTGCATTTACGTATTCGTGAACTGTATGGCCATTTACAAGTCAACGTTTATTTAATGTATCGTAAGTAATGAAAGCTGTGTTTTACAAAGTGGTTGATCGATAAGAAACTTCTATCTTACTCTACCCCACAATTAGTCTTTGTTATGACATCTCAAAGCTTCCCGAATAATGGTTTAGATAGAGAAAAAGTTTCGAAAGAACGACAAATGATTTCATCGCCAACGTTTGAGATAGTAGGTTAGTTTCAGTATAAAATTAGCAAATATGATAAAATAGTAGTTTAGAAAAGTTTTCATTGAGGAGGTAATATTTTAAAGAAATGTTTGCACCTTTTTTGGATGCAGTTTCAGAGTCAAGCATCAGTAGTAGTAACCGAGATCTAGTCTGAATGATGCTGCTTTTGCTGCGACAAACAAGCAAGTTTCTAAGATTTTTTAATTAATGTAAGCTAGCAGACCGGCAAAATTATCGTGACCACGCTCACCTCAGACAACGTGGAGATACCGCAATCATGGCTCTATGTTATTTTCTTGCTCTTCTCTTTAACGACCCTTAGCCAAATGTCATTTCGTTATCAACGTTGTATCGCCAGTGCCTTATTGTATCGCTCTTTAAGTTTCTTTAGTCAGGCTGCTGTCCGAATAGGCTGCATAACGCTAATGTACCAATAGGCTACCACACGCTAATGCACGGATACTCCGGATAGGCTACAACACTTTACGCAAATAGTGAAAAAAGATGAAAAAGCATAAGCGATGTTCTGAATTCTTTAATTTGCCTTTAGCATGTTAAGTTGTTAATACTATCGTACCTTGCGTACCTTTATCGATGACAAGAGTGGGAAGAATAAAAATTTATGAAAAATTAATTCATTTCTTATCTGAGATTGTAAGAACGTCACAGACCGCGCAAGTTAATCGATTTGCGCTCAGAATTGCGCATGGTTCGTTTTGGAAACAGGCGCAAAAATTAAGAATAACTTCTGCTTCTTTATTTCTATTGGTGATTTGTAAGCTAAAAATTGCATATTTTTATACAAAACACCATGAAGTTGCTGTAAGCACGGTACTTTAAAGAAACCCTGCAATGTATTAAAAGCATGTGCCGTGTGCCAATCTCCGCATGTTTTTGCTAGATATTTCAAGGTACCGGCAAAAAGGTAAATCGATAATTTTCGAACAATTTTATCTGCCAAACTTCATGACGTCGTAGGGCTTTATGACGTAACCAATCACCATGAAAACAAATTGCGCATACTCTGCATGGTGCTTTTTTTGTAGGAGACTCAATTTCGCTAAATTAGAACCGATCTTTCGCAGCTCGTTTATAAAACGTTTTGCACGTTACATTTTTAAAGCAAGAAAAAGTTCATCTCAAGTTTTATTCAAGAAGTTATATTTTAACGTACTATGCTGTGATTTCATGGTCAAGTAATTGTAATTGTTCCAGTCACTCTCATAAAAATTCTTGAAGCTTTGGCGTTGGCATATAATTTTGAAAATGAAAATGGTTAAAGGGGGTTTTGGTCTATGCGCTTCATTGGGGTTTGAATCACCAACACAGCATACACTAGTCGGGCAATTAACGCTCACAGAAGTTCCGGCAATCAACTGGAGCTATAGATTCGCACTGCTTTGACTCTTTTGCATCTGCGCATTGGTGATATTGCTCCTTGGGTCTGCAATTAACACCCTTTTTCAACACAATTAGTTTCCCTATTTCAAAGCACACGTAAAAAGCATTGAAGACGCGCCTGATGATTTCTAATTACAAGTTCAATACCGATCCTAGATTCCAGTTTATTAGGCTGTGTATATCAAGTGACATTTGCAACAGCTGCAACCTTTGAAGCACGATGATTACAATGGCGGCGGGAAACGCTTCCCAAAACCATGCAGCTACCAAACCTGAGAACTCGTCGACGGGAATCTTCCACAGGGAGCAAACTCAGGTACGTACAGAAAGCCACACCGACAGATATCAGCTGAAACTTTTCTAATAGGTGTCAAAAGATAACAAGAAATACTAAAATCTTTAATTGCTGCTCCGAGATTCACATGAAATCAGAGGAGCAAATGCCTCCTTTGCCCAAATCGATTACCCATTAGCAGCCACAATTCGTATAGCAATTGCAGCAGTTTTAAGCGAAAACAGATGTTTATGCTGGCGACCTGGCACATACCAACTGCATTACCAGCAAAAAAACGTCAGAGTGGTGTCACGACTGACCGTTTTCCCTGTTAGTGTCGGCATCCCGAGTTTCATAAAGCGGTGATCGACGAAAGAAATATGGAGGGATTTTTAAAGTGTTGATCTAACTTGATAAAGGTGGGACTAATCCCACACGGTCACTCTAATTCACGGCAAAAAATGTAGCTATATGATGATCAAGTATAGCTTCAAATTACGAGAGTTGTGCAATGTGTTTACCGAGTTGTTTCAGTTTTAATGAAGAGATTAATTAGCTTTTCGGAAATGCTTTTTCACACTATCGTTTAAGCCAAGTGAAAAATTCCGCCAAATCGTTTTGTTGATACAATGAATCTTGCCACAACATTGAAACTATTACGTCAAATTTAACAAGTAACAATGTTCTTTGAATCTTTAATTGATGAATTTTGCTGCTTTTATTTTCTATTTTTATCCGTTTGTCGAGACAAAGTGTAAAGCTGTAAGTAAACTTGGACGAATCCAGACTAGCTGACGAGTTCGTTTTCGCTTTCAAGCTTCCGATGGTATTTCTGACTCTTCAATTTTTGCTGGTTAAAAACCCAACGAGCAAGGACAATCGTTAAACTTGTTATTCAAGACGAAAGATCGAAGCGTGTATTCAATTCACCACTATGCATGATGGCTGTGTACTATACACCCGATTACTTATGGACCACTGCATTGCGATGCAGAAAAAGTATGCAAATTCGACCGCATTTAAAACCGAAAAAGTACTGACTTTCTGACTTTACAGATGGTCGTTTCGGCTTTAAAAGCCATGTTACTGATGCGACGAGGGTTAGGTTAGAGTTATCCTAACCCTAAGTGGAAAATAGGAACGCGTGAAGGAGTTTTTGGAGGGCAAGGGCCATGCATACGACTAGTGCCGGATTACCCATTGGGCAGAGTAGGCAACTGCCTTTGAGCCCCGCTGCCTTTATAACCCAGCGAGATTGTGACAAACGAAGTGTTAATAAAACTCTCAAGCTAAATCATGTTCGGCACATCAATAACTTGGCTCTTAAAGCTTAAACGATCATCTGTAAAGTCAGCAAGTCAGTACTTTTTTGGCTGTAAATGCGGTCGGATTTGCTTACTTTTTTTGCAACTAAATACAGTGATCGATGAGTTATCGGGTGACTGCAACGTTCAAGTCACGCTACGCATAGTCGCAAACTGTGCTGTACAATGTGCTTTGTAATTTGTACTTGATATGATGCACAAGTAACGTTAATTTCGACATTTGAACATTGCAATTTGTGAGCAGGAAGTGTGTCTTATTTGAAGCAAGGCATTCGATTTAAAGGCTTATTAAAGCGAAACACACGCATTTTAACAAGCGAAATGGATTGCAACGTACGTGAAACGTTATTAGTGAATTAGTTACTTGATATCGCAACTAAGGAGTCGAGAAGGGCTTATAAAAACATGTTATTGCCATGAGTTGGCATAGGCGCTTTTATACTTAAAGCATCTTGTAAATGACGAACCCGCACTTGAAACTTCTTCATTATCAGATAAGCCCTTATCTTTTGGTATCTGTTCACTCGCACATATATTTGTCAGCTAAATATTGTATTTCCAAAGCATCCCCAAGTGACGGATGACGTTTCTTTTCAGCGTTTGCAATCAGTCAGTGAGACTTCATAGCTATAATGGCGTAAGGTATGACCTAATCCCAGCAACATAAATATTTCTAGACAGCTTACCTTATTTGCAACGAGATACAGGTAGTTATGTTACTGCACATTATTTATTACAGCTCAAAAGCATTATTTAGTCAACAGATATTTCAATCTGCTATGTTTCTATGTGCTGGCAGATAACTGTGTGTGCATACGATTGGTACCGAGATCCACGCCTAGACAATATGCTTCGGTAAAAAAAATATATATCAAGAAGCGAGATTTAGAATCTTTCCAAAAAGCGGAAGATGAAGAATTGGAGATGCTTCCAAACTCCAACATGAGCTGCCGTACCTACTTCTAAAAACAAATGGGTCTCAAAAAAATAGAACATCAGTGAGTTTTCAAAAGAATTTCAAAAAGACGTTTCTGTTTTCCTTTTACAGTCTATCTCCAAGCTCCAAATATCTCCAAAGGGGAATATCCTTCCATTTTCAACGCAGATATTCAGCCAAAAGTACTTATCTAAGATTTCGCAAGAACGTAAAGCCACATACTAATATCACAAAACAGAGTGAAAACTGAAACCTTCCAGCTTGATAAGAAAGAACTCATCAACCCTTATGCAACGCAACGACTGCGCAACGTCAACACACCGCCAGCTTATATGTGTGCGTTGAACAATAAGGACAGCCAGAAACCAACCTCTCCATAATCAAGAATCACTAAAAGAATTTGTAACGAGTGAAGATGTGCTTTAGAATACAGTTTCAAAATTCTTCACCAGTCTGAGTTAAATTAATTCAGCCAGAATTTATCCTATGAAAATGTAATCGTTCTAATGATAGTTCATCAGCGTTCTCTCGTAGTTAATAATCCCTGTCCATGACTCCAAAACCATGGGGACCTTAGAGCCTACTTACCATGACTACTACGGGTGAGTGTATATAAAGGGGCTGGACAATGAACATCCGTCGCATTCTAGAACCTAGCATAGGAAAAACTAAAGAGTTATGTAGATTGCGGAGCTATAACTTGGATTAAGCAGTCAAGATTTTGGAGGTCATTCCGATTTGACACAGCGGATCAAAATCCACTGCTTTGATGTTACTACCTAGGATTATTTTCATACAAAACTCTAAAAACAACCAGATTTTTGTGTCTCAGTATAATATCTCCTGCTATTGGCTTTATTTGCAATAGAAAACATTTGTGTGTTTTTGAACTGGTGTTACATACTAGATTCAAAGTGTTTATGTTAAGCGTAACTTGCCCTTGGGATTGGACTACCATGCTTACTGCTTTTTAAATCTTCTTAGCAGCGTTTTCGGATATTAAATATTGCCAGTTGTGTGTAGTTATATTTGGAATTAATAAACTGAAGCCGTTTGCAACATTCCACTCTCTTTGATTCTCCAACAGGAGATTAGTCTTGAACGTCACACGTAACACGCGTGTAATATGTTAATAACGTTGCAAGAACGTCGACAATGCTGCTAAATCGCAGCCAACAGCAGCTGTGAGAGCTTAATACGAACAGAACGGATATCATGCATCCAAAGACGCAAGACTGCTTCTATCAGTGTTCTTCGGTTTTTCTTTTAAGAGCGTAGGTCAACCAACTGCATAAAACGAGCTGCTTATTTCGCTTGCGAATTCCCAAAGGATTTTTACGTAGAGTCCGTTGATATTCCATATCTCGAGCACGCACTGTTCACAAAATTAAGCTACATGCTCTTGCAGTTTGAATAGAAAAGTGATTTAAGGTCTTTGTAAATTGATTAAATGACTGCAAATAAGATTATTTTTACTGCATATTTAGTCGTAACGCAGCTTCGCTGGACTTGAGTAATAAGCATATCAGAATGAGTGCATTTCAGGCTAAATAAAGCTATCAGGACTATAAGAAAAGAAATAATGTGCACTAACGAGTTTATACAGGCTGCAGTTTAAAAATAATTGATACTAAGTTATCAATCGAAAATATTGCTCATATTTTAAAAACTTTAACGGAAATGATTAAAAACTGAATGGAAATTGACATGAAACATTAAAGGAATGATGGTATCAAAAACAAATAAATTGTTGTAGATCGCATAGTGGTAAAACGATACAATGCTACGCAGTAAATGCATTTTGAAGATTGGTGTCAAGACCTACAATTAGCCTGTTTAATGAGTTGAGAACAGATCGAAAATTAAGTCAAATACATTAATAATAAACGACGTAAAAAACTAGTTACAAAAGCTTAATTAAAGTGTTTTACGTACTTCTGCTTTGTGTGATTTCGTTTGGATTATTTTTGATGCAATATTTAGAAATTGATAGAGCATTATTTCGCTCAATCTGTTTCATGTCAGCTTAATGAAGAAAAGTTTCGCGCATTTATTTCGACTTGTAGGCTTTATAACAGTAATTACGTTAAACGCTGAAGTTGTTTTTTTGTGTGCGTAGGGTATGGACGACTTGCCACTCATAGGGTACGGAGTTCGATGCTGCTCTAGGTATGGTTCATGGGTGTGCGTATCCTCTAGTTCAAATATTTTATAAACAGGAATGACGTTTTCTTAAAATACATTCTTACATTGAGGTCTTCCAACCATATTCCTGTACTTTGTAACTTTTTCAAAAATGTAAATTTCTCCATAACTTCATAAATTAGATTGTGGAATGTCTGCGCTTTCAGTTACGTAAAAACTTTAGTAAGGATAAAGGAAATAATAATTACGGCAAGGCCTCCATTCCTCGTTTTTGTACGTTTTCAAGATTTTTGACAAACGGTTCACTCATCCAAATAATTTCATTACCTTACAGATTCATTAGCCTTACGTTGACAATAACGATATTGACTACTTTAGCCAAACAAGAGTCAGCCAGTCGGTCCATCCGCATTAAAACCAACAAAATGACAAAGTAACATAATTACAGAGTCTGAACCGGAGCATCAAGGCCCCTCAGCCCTTCTTGGGGATCTACAATGAAAGGCTAAAAAAGTTTTTAAATTTGTAAACACTGATCCCAGCATACTTGCAAGAAAAACGCGGGGAAATTGGGCGTTGAAAGCCTGGTTGGCGGGTAGAGGGCAAAACAAAATTCGAAACCACCGGCTGTTTTTTAGTTTCAAACTTCATCCCACAATTTAAACAGACTCATCACACGTCTAAGATTTCGTTAAAGCTCAAAGTTAAAAAACATCAGAAACAAAAGTTTTGTTTTGTCAGTACAATGAAGGCTGAAGACACGGAAAGTGGTTTAATATTGTGTGAGCAGAAGTAGTATGGGTTTTAATTAAACACAAATAATGATATTGCGATTATTCTATGTCCATTTTCGAGCACATGGTAATTCATTATATGTTAGAAAGTATACATTTTATTGATTAATTTTATTTCTTTTTTCTATCAGAAACGTTTAAGGCCTATGAGTGTAACAGATGAACCAATAGAAAGATTTGAAACATGCAAGAAGGAACAATTAAAAATGCAATCGTTCAGAGATAAAGTACCGGCGAACGCATCACCCAAATCGGTAAGATCAACAACTGTTGTTTAATCACTATTGCAAGATTTTGTTTTCAATAAATTCAATTACCGCCTTAAAACGGACTGAAGTAAAAAATTTTTGTTATAAAAGCCATATTGGATAAGTTTTGTGGTTAACAAAAAGTCAACTCTTTGGTGTATACAATTTCATGCCCGTAGTTATAAAATGTTATGTTATAGCAACCCATTGCGCGTGCGCTGGTGCCTGTTAGGTTTATTTAAAAGCGTGAGTTGTGATTTCATACTAAACTGCCAGCATACCACTGCATCTGAACAGAGAAACTTCTTTTTCGTGTAGAAGCTTTTGTCCAAAGACACGCATTTCAAAAAAGAAAATACACGGCATTACATGATCGCGTTCTATGACAACAATTATTGTCTGCATGAATGTGTGGATCTATGCAATACATTTTGTATACGCACTTTTTCGTTTTATAAGCTGAAAAAGTAATTTGTTTAACTTCACAAGCCAATAAAAACCTCCTCCCTTAAGCACGTTTTTGCATTTTGAGAACTTTCTTTTTCTTTTTGCAAAAACAAAATGTTAAATCGAAACTATTTATTTTCATTCATTTTTGTCCACAATACATACCAACCATGCACCAAAGTTTTAAAAATTCGTTTAAAATCGCCAAAACTCAAAACATCGTCAATCACATTGTAATAAAATGAAATAGAGGTCTTGCGTAAATCAACTGAAATTGCTGTTTTTTACGAAAGAAAAAAAAACAATTAAAATTCTCACCTGTATTGATAAATCCAATGCTTATCGAAAAAACAGTGTGGATTTAAACTTCATCGGCTATATGCAAATGCACTTTACCGATATTGAAAAAAACTGAATGTCATATGTTAGATGATTCTCAGTTTTGGAAACTGTAACCTACTTTCGTGTGATATGGGATAGAAAAGCATTTGCTATCCAGCAGTAACCCGAAGTGCCATTTGGTTGTCCATAAAATAACGTCAGTGTACAGTAGATCGAGTTATTATTAATCTTTGATCCGTCGTGTATCTACGCGCAATGTACATAGTACAGAACAAAAGTGGCTAACCGTTCCTTAAAAACCTTACCCTAAAAACTTGAAAATGCGGACTATTTCTTAGAAACATTCTATCATCTTAAATCCAGACATATATAGGATCCTGGCAAATCCAGACATCCCTGTTAAACCATGTCCGTTTAAGCAATTTTCTAAGCAAAACTGCCTTTCACCGAAGTGTTATGCTATCCGCATATATGATTTCAATGTTATGATATTGTGAACTCCGTTGACTTGAGAGCGTTTTTATCATCCAGGCACTTATGGATGACAAATTTGGTAAAAATACCACGCGCATCGATTGTAATCTAACTTCTTCAAAAAAAAAAACTCTTGAATTAAGTGTATGTTTAAAATAACTTAAGACAAGTCAACTTTTGGATTAAGGCAAATACATTTTAAGCTTGCAATTTTATACCGTTAAATTTGAACGCTAAAGCTCAAATTAAAGGTGAAATATGAAACTTATTTTAAACCCAAAATGCAATCAAATTTCAAAGCAGCACACTACATTATTTATTTTGCTGAATTTATCGGTACCGAAATGAGTAGGATTGCTACCAAAAAGACATGAGGCTTTTCCAATGTTCCACCAAAAAAAAAATCGTTACATTCATAGCAGTAACTTAATTAGACCGAGGTTGATTAAAGTTTTAGAAGATGGGCCTTACGTTGAGATCGGTTAAAAATGGTTTTGTAAAGTTTAGAGCTTATCATATTGCATTTGCATCGATCTGCTTTTTATTTTGCGTCATTCGTCAGACATGACCGATTTTGCCACACGATTTTCTAAAAGTGTATTTCTGCGAACAAATATAAAACCATTTGTTGGGCTCAAGCGTCTACTTTCTAAAATGACACACATGACTAAGTTATGATATAGAAACATCATTTAGAAACAATAATAAACGATTGGTAGCATCACTTCGACTAAACTGATCATTTCAAGAATTTGGTTACTGAATGGTAGCTCAAAGGAGCTAATTAAATTGTTTGCCTTTACCTCAGTGCAACCGAATTTGCTAAAAATATTATGGACTGTACCTGTATGCTATATTTAGATCTTGAATTCTAAGCCTTTAAATCCATTAAGTAGTAACCTTTTATGAAGACCAACAGCTTTAACTCTAACGAAGAAAAAAGGATATAAGATTGTACCGACAAAAAAGTAATTCCGCACAATGTTCAACAAAAACTGTCATGATTTGAAGAAAGTCAGACTATAAGACTGGCGTGTGTGCTTGTTGGGTAACGCCCGATATGAAAAGATGCACCAGTGTGGTTACGCGCAAGATGCGACAATCGCTGATTTATTAGTGCTATACTGCTGCTTGATTAAAGCAACGCATTTATCGTCTTTTTCGGAGCAATTTTTCGACCTAATTATCAAGTGTTGCTTTTGTGCTTCTAGAACTCTCATTTCAATGTGAAAAATGACAAAGATGGCCATGTTGGTGGTAGTCAACTTCCAACAATAGCTCTTCTACAGAATCAGCCCATCAACTCTAAGCAAACACATCGAGAACGAGGAAAATTGCAAGTAGCAGATGAAGATGGTGGGTCGAAACCCCACTCCTTTAGATCAATCAGAAGTAGGCCTACGTTTCTCAGTAGATGTTATTCAGCAATACTAATGCACCGGGGGCGCATGCAGAAATTTTGCTGAGGGGGAAAGATACACCACTAACAGACAAGAATTTCTTACAAAAATCAGAGCAATGAAGGCTTTTAACGTGTATCGAAGGAGATCTCAAAGGCGCGAGCATAGGAGTCCTCCCTGCGCACGCCACTGAAACCGAATGTTTTTCTATGCCCCTTCGCTTTGGCTTGACATAGTAGCACTGCACTAACGTGCTCTACATTCGTATTTCGCTGGTAAATTAGTTGCTATTTGAAGACGCATGATTTCCATACGATCGTTAATCAAGTAAAAACGTTTGAAGACTCATGATTTTACCACACCAAACCAAGAACAGTTCAGCCGATATCGTTAATCAAGTAAAAAAGTTAAAACAAGTTTGTTTTTTTTTTCTGTTGGTGAAAAAATAGCTGATGCGGCCTCTTTTAAAAGCGATCATGATTTTTGGTTATATTTGAAAAACCGTTTAATTGGTACCATCTAATTAGAACCACCCAATACCAACGAAATCGCAATTGCTTTCCAAACGCTCAATGTGAACAAGGCTGTGGACCATGACAATATCCCTGTTTTTTCTTAAAGTTTCCCTTTATGTTCTTGCACCTTATCTATCCTACTTGCTTGACAAATGCTTTCAACAATGGTAAATTTCCAATTTCAACATTATAAAATTGCCAAAATAATTCCAATTCACGAAAAGCGTGACCAATATAACCCTTCCAATTATAGACCAATTTCTATTCTCACATGTTTTCAAAACTAATTACAAAGCTTATTTACAAGCGTCTTTTTTCTTTTAAAAGTAAGAACAAAATCTTATTATCGCACCAACATGGATTTCAAAAAAACACTTCCACAGTCCATGCCATCCTCGACATAGTTACGGCTTCTTTCGATAACATTCATACCCACCACTGTACAGGAATATCTTTTCTTTTCTAAAAAGGCAACAATTTGTGTCTCTACAAAATGTTAACATACAGGTTCGATTTAATGATTACGGAGTCCCTCAGGGTTCTATACTTGGACCACTGTTATTTTTGCTATACATTAACGATCTTTCTGATGTTGTCTTATAGTACGCCGATATTATTTGCAAGTGTGTCTACACCTTCATGATTCGAAACATGAATCACTCCAAATGAAGTTAAATCATGATATTTCTCTTTTACAAAAATGGTGTAACGCGAACAAACTTATTATTAACCCGCGGAAGTGTCATATACTTTTTATTTCACCTACAGCGAACGAATGTATTTAGGAATTTGCTGAATCTCTGAGGGATAATTTGATTTCAACCAAAAAAAGTATCAAATATTCAGGCGTTATAATTGATACAAATTTGAATCTTTCTGATGATATAAAAGCTGCTGAGCTCAAAATTTCAGGAGCAGTGGGAATTTTATAAAATTTCTTCTAGGCCCTAAAACTTTTGTTACCTTATATTATTTTTTCAATCATTCTCACCTCCGACGCGGCCTATACTGGTCTGGGGATCAACTTTTCCAACTTACTTGAATAGACTTGCCGCACTTGAAAATAAGGCGGTCAAAAGGTGATAGGTGGGTGTAATTACAATGAGAGCGCCACGCCTTTTTGTTTAAGATTTGAAATACCGAAGTCAGCAGAACTGTACAAATTAGAGGTTGCGAAATCGGTTTGTGACTGTGGTATTCACAACAATATTCCTTATTACCTCTCTAATATATTTATCAAAACATCTTAAATTTCCGAGCGCGCAACAAGATCATCTATCAATACAAATAACCTATGTATTCCTAGATATCGTACTAATAATACAACGTAGCGTTAAGTATCAAGGTGTCAAAATTTGGAATTCAGTTCCCTTGGATATGCAGAAAGTGCCCAAAAGGTATTTTATGCGCAAGCTAAAATCGCATCTTCTTCATGCATGTAATTAACCGAAAAAATAATTTCCTATTTCTTTCTTTTAGTTTCTGCGCGTATCCTGATATTATGTCCATAAATTTTAATACTATGCTTCCACTACCTGTACTGCTACCTTCGGTAGTCAAGGCTGGCTTCTCGATTCGATGACCGTTGAGGTCTGCCTGCAGTGTCCCAGTCGCTGCAAAGTGCAAACCTACCGTGTCCTTTTTTTCACTTTTAAATTGCTATACTGCAGAAAGTATTTTTTGTTGTTCGAGGCAAGAATAATTATAAACTTAGATTTTAAAAAGGTGGACTTCGTCAAAAACGCTGCAGTACCGGTAATAATAGCAAAGTGAAGAATAATACGTGATTAGTTGGTTTGATGAATCCACTATCTTTCGGCCGATAGATATAGGCTGATAGAGAAAGTAACAACCATATGAAGCTATACTTTTTTCAAAATTAATTTTGTGAAACAGAAATTAAAAGTTTGATTCTGCTGTTTGTGTAGCACGCTGCAATAATTCGTTATAACTAATAGTCGATACAATTCTTATTATTTTACGTAAAGGCTCCCCATCTGGGATTTCATCGAAGCACTTTGCTTATTATGACGAAATAACCCAGCCTGATGTCACAGAAGATTATGAGGATGATAATAGTATTGGAAACGAATTTCCAGAGAACTCATATTACCCTCGCGAGTTTGAAAAACGGCGTTGCTCGGAATGCGGGACTGAGAAAGACGGTGAATACGGTAAGGTTAAATTACCTCCTCAGTGATCAACTTAAATAATTATGCACACTTTTGCTCCGAAAGAGGCGCTAGATGCAAAATGCTTACAGGTGTAGGTAACCTACTAAAGCTGTCAAGTTCCTGGTGTTAAAAGGCAGTAATGCGACACCAGCAAGAGGTAGTATGGCAAGCTTTCATTTGCGATGACGTCATTATTACTACGCTTTACGCAAAAAATTCAAATTTGAGAAAAATGAGGCTCTTAGAAGTATGGAATACTATGGAATATATAAAAACACATAACCCATGTATATTTGTAGCAAACTTTTATGTCGCTGCATTTGGGGAAAAAGCTCTTTATGCTCATTTCTACGGATTCCAGCTAATTGCCCGTCATGGTGAATTAGTAATCTGTTCCCAAATTTAACGATAAAAAAGTGCATTTTGTGTTGGCGTGATATGGCGATGAAAAGAGGCTAATCATGCGTGAGAGTATGTAAAAAAAAACAAATACAGGGGGATCGCTGTGTTTTCCCAAAAACTTAGTACCCTTTCAGGTGTAGAGCACGATCTAGGTGTTTGCTAGCAAATTGAGAATAAGGTAGTGGTAGCATCGAAGAAGGTTAATTGTAGAAAGTTGTAGCCTAGCAATGCGGTATCACAAAATATATCACTGATAGATAACAATAATAAACGAATTGCAATTGAAAACGAATTACAATTGAAAATTGCATTGAAAACGCTGTCAGCTCGGTGGCCGAGTGGTTGGAGAGGTAAAACTCTCAATCACAAGGTCCTGGGTTCAAAACCTGAGTCTACCTGATGAGCGGTCAAACCGCGAAACTAGTCGTAGAATTGGTTTTTACGGCGTTTATTTAGTAAGTCTTCAAGGCCTACCATTTACCCTGTTATATTTCAATAATAAACGAGTAATTTGTAAACCCTTTGAGATGAGATTTAGGGTGTCAGGCCATATGGCACCTGGTAGACAAAACAGGTGCGGTAAGTAAAAAAAAAAAAAAAAAAGTAAATGAACGCAACAGTAAGAAAAGCATCAAAAAATAAATAAAATAATTAAATAAACAAAATACATCACACATCAAACGCCCAATTAAGGAAGTGAGTTTTCAATCTACTCTTGAAAATATTGACATAATCACTCTCTTCGATAGCGGCAGAGCATTCCAAACTTTACGAGAAGAAAACGCAAATATTGCTTCAGATTTGATAAAATTATGACTGAGAGGGCATTGTAACAAAAAAATAAAAAAAAATAATCGATATTCGATAGTCCACCAAAAAGTAAAGAAATAATCGATTTTGATGGTAGTTTAAAAAAGCAGAGAATAAAGAATATTGCAATCGATATTCGATATAACACTGAGCATTTAGCGGTGTAAGCCAAGCATTTTTTGTGATGTCCTGACATTCATGCGGTAACTTACAGACAAACGCCAGTCATACTGTAGTGTATGCGAAGTAACTTTGCTATTAAAAATCTTTTTTTTTTTGGCACAAAAAAAAAATAATCAGCAAAAACAAGGTAATGAGTAATGACTCACCGACGATTATTTTAAATTTACTAAAGTGAAATAAAGTAACCTGGACAAAAAGAATCGAATATGGATTATCGAATCGCGCCAAAAAAAAGTGAAGACAAAGCCATATTCGACACTCATTCAAAAAAGTAAAGGCTTCAGTGCATTCGATGAACAAAAAGTAAAAAATATCGCAATCGAATATCGATTGCAATCGATTTTTCCCAACCCTGTTAACAGAGAAGCATCATTATATATTCTAAGATTATTATGACGTCGTGTTGCGTCCTTATGCATGTTGTTAGATATAATGTCTTGTAAATATTAAGGAGCTAAACAATGTAAGCATTTAAATGTTAAACGTGCAATTTTAAAATAAAAACGAAACTTGACAGGCAAGATATGCAATTCGTTCAAATAAGTTGACATATGAACACGACTGCGAATAAGTAGGCTACACCCAAAATATATCGAACTGCAGTATGAAGAACTTTGGTCAATTTCTGTAGCAAATAACTAGGCATATTCAAAACAGTGAGTGACAAATAATCAAGATGAGAAAGAATCTTACTCGTAGAATGCACGCGTTGTGTTTTCAACCTACGTCATAGTTTAGAACCAATTCTCCCAAAGTTACGTAAGTTAGCATAACAGACACCAATAACTTTATTAATATGATCATCCACGGCAAAAGTATGAGCAAAAATAACACCCAGGGTTTTATATAAGAAGAGATATGCTGTGATAAGAAGATAATGCTGTGATTAGACTAACCTTATCTGCACCGAGCTGCCCTAACTATTGACAATGCTGTATAACTAGAGGCAATGAATCCATATTTTGGTTTGGAGCACATCAATTATTAACGGGTTTGCATTTTTTTCTAATAATACTTTTAATTGATTAAAAAGAGCATTTCGCGTCACTGATCGAACTACTAAATGTTTTATCTTCGTTTTTCTTTTCAACTTTGTAAATTATTCACAAAATCTGTCTACTGGTTCATTATTATTAAGCAATTGAAAAAAATGTATTTTTAATTGGAAGGTTTGATATTGCAAAATGATGTAATTTTTATGTGCACAAAATAAACTGATCGCATAATTGCTGCATTTCCTCGATGCCCATGATGTAACCTCACGGCGAACTTGTTTTATTGAAACCATTTTACTGAGCAAGCCCTGTTATAATCTGTGATAGATTTAGCAACATACCTCAGGGGAGTGGCAACAACTTTGCACTTTGATATATGTGTCAATCCAGAGATGGGCACAGTTTCGTTAATTCGTTAGTAACAAAGCTGACTTTTTCATTAACTATTTAATTCGCTAAATTTCTTATTGAAATTAACGAACTGAACTGACTTCCGTTAGTGCTTGATAACTTCCGTTAAATTTTTGTAAACGCTTATTTCTCATATTGTTGATTAAGTTTAACCTCGATAAACTCGCAAAATACGACCAATGAGGTCAAAAAGCGAGGTAAAAACAACGAAACATACTGCTTGTGAGCAGAAAAGTTGCTTAAATGCTTACGCATACATTGATATTAAAAAATTTTAAGTTTTTTTTTAGAAGTGATGTTTTTAATTCAAAATTAACGATTTAACGAATTTCATTAACTTCCGTTAATTGGAGCTGAATTTAATGAATCTACCTTAACGGAGGTATATAACTGTGTTAACGAAGTAGTGGTTAACGAAGCTAACGTTTTACATTAACTTGCCCATCTACGTGTCAATCTGATCACAAAACACAATACATCACAGTGATACGCTAGCGGTTATATAAAATCAAAGCACATTGGCCGCACTCTCCATGAAATCTGTGATTGAAAATTTACAGTATTAAGCTCTTTCATTGATCCAATACTGACATCACCAAGCTTGAACACTCATTTAATAGGTAATAAAATATCAACCTTGAAGTTTCAGTTAAAGCACATATTAATATTGTTTGGCCCAGTTGTTATATCGTTGTTCTAACTTCTGATGTTTTTGCAAGAAATAGATTAATTGACTCATTTTTATCACAATCGCTCATACGTGAATGTGGGCTGTAAATTTGAAGTGGCTCACTCGGCAACCTCCCATTCATGAACTTAGCTATGAGGGTAGAAAACTGTTGCAGAGAAGGTGAGTCACCGGCAGCGATGACTACTATTTTTATGCTTTTCTGTGACACCACACGACCTATAGTACTAAAGCCGTCCTGCACGCTCTCAGTGAGCGCTCTTAAACGCTTAGCCCAATAGTCATTTCCTGAAATAATCGAATAGATTTTTTTATATTCGTAAGACACACGAAAACAATACTCAGTGCAAGTTCGTCATTACAGTGTATTCTTGGGGACTCTGCACGCAATCTTTGTAGCGAGGTTGGACCACCATGATAAATAAAAAGTAATTACAGATCCTATTAGTGGAATATCCACGAAGTGTTTTTCGAACAGCGCAAGAACATGCCACCTGGTGCAGTTAAATCAGAAGCAAGCTGTTTCGCTTGCAAATTTGGGCTTTCATATGGATGTTTGGACCAATAGGAATTTTCATACTATTGGTAGGCACCCCAAATAGTAAGCTCACTTGCAATTTTACTTGTACAGGCGATTTATTTTGACGGTTTGCATTGTACACCAACCTTTAACAATTTTTTTCTTTGCAGAGAGAAGTTCAAGAAGTTCGTGCGGCAGCGCTACTTGCTGCCAATGTCATCGTGTGGAAATTAACATATCAGGACAAATCTTTCAAACACAACTCAGGACTTTGGAAAAATTCCCACACACTTTGCTGGGAAATCCAGAAAAACGAAGAAAATATTATGATCCATCACGAGATCAATATTTTTTTGACCGTGATCGACTATCATTCGATGGAATTTTAAATTACTACCAGGTTGGTATGGCTTTGAAAACCCATTTTAGCCAAAGAATTCGTCTGTAGCCAGAATTGCACAAATCTTAATTTTTAAATATTTTTATCTAATGAAGACATGGAAAAACGTATACAATGTCATATGTGATTTCATAACTTCGACGATGAACTGCACTAGTTCTTTTAAGTTGAGTGAGAGCTAAACAGTTCGAAACCAAGATTTTTAATCAAGGTCAATCTTAGTTCTCAAATACTTTGCCCATTTTAAAAAGGTTCAAAATGGCACAGGTTCGAAATGCCAATTGTCAAAATTTTCGGGAATTTTATAGATCTACTAACAATGCAGTACAGCATGTTAAGTAAATACACGGTATTCAGCATGATCAAACAATTTGACTTGCCACCCTTTGGCCAACATTTCGGCATCGTTTCAGCGGGAAGAACGATTTTAAGTGCAAAGTTTATTGCCTTGATCGTCGTCCCACGGGACAAATATATTTATGCAAACTACACAGTTGCTACCTTAGATGTGTTAATGCTATGTCGACACTCTATGAAAAGTTGCGATTGAGCACTTATTGCAACAAAAGACTAGTGATAGGAAGACCAGAGTTGGAACAAAAAACGCCAGCTTTAATCGTTTGTTCATATTGACTTGGGCATCGTTCATCTCAAATTCGACAACTCTAGAACTTGATCTTCCATGCAAGAAGCTAAACACGCGAAAAATCATTTTCAATAAAATCGCTACAGCGACTTCAGTATGGTACGCTGAGAAAAAATAAAAGCTAGGACAGTGTGGAACCCATGCTTTACGAGAGGCAGTACAGCATAGTATCCCCAACACCATGTCACGATAGTCATTCCAACGTAAAATTTTTGTACTTATAGCCATCTCCCACATCACGTGACTTTCAAAAACGCTGTAGCGATTTTGTTGAAAATGATATTTCGCGTATTTAGCTTCTCGTATCTGCCACTTGATTTGATGCCAATAATTCCAAGCTCACTTATTTCCACTAAAATTTATGCCAGAAGAGCAACAAAAACTAATTTTGTTGGGCAGTTTCTACCACTCACAACGAAAGCTGTAAAAAAGCGACTATGAAAAGTATGTTTTCAAATTACGTAATTCTCCTAGTAAGCCTATATATGTTTGAATGATTAATTGAAGACTTGACTCGAGTCTGTATGCAAAGTGATTTGAGTCTTCTGCACAAGGTGGTTAAACTCGAGTCAAAGCGATTTGATCCCACCGATACAAACACAATGCAGCTCAGATGGCCGAGGAGTATGAGCGTCTTCCTCTGGAGTAGCAGACTCGGGTCTGATTCTGAGTCGGGTTTACTCTAAAAAGGGCATTCACAGCTTCCCTGCATAACGCTCAGCATTAAAGGAACAGCGTGGAGAACAAGCCGCTAAGTTTACTGATGCCTTTCCAAAAGGCACTTAGCGGGATTTCCCCATCTTGGTGTGGTAGACAGGTAACCACCAACTCCTAAGCGAGCTCGTCATAGCTCTTTGATCGCTTTCTCGTAATAGGAAGATAAATATGCAATTGAACACAAAATACAACACCAATTTTATGACAAGCACTACATCTTTAAAAACTTGTCTGTTGTTTTTTTCAAACACACTTGACACAACTATATTAATTTATTACGTTAATACGTTACAAATCAGAAGCAACATCTTAATAGAGGTGTCACTATGATCAAGTTAATCCAGAATACTGTATATTGATATACTTCGCCTCATACCACTGTACACGGCGCAGAGTAGCGCATACCTTTGTAATAAGATTCGTTTGTTCTTTCGCCAAGAGGTGTGTCAAATCTGTCGATTGACAAGCCTACTGCACTGCTTTGGGAATTCAATGTTCTGTAAATAGAAATGAAATTTATATTAGTACAGTATTATAACTGACTTACACACTTAAACAAATCTACTTTAAAAAAACGCATATCGTTTTAACTGTATTCTTTCAGAATGGCACCAAAAGCTATCACAAATTATTACCTGCATGCTCCTACAGTAATATAGTGAACAAATTTCTATTCTCTCTTTAAGGCTAAACAGTAGACACTCAGCAGCAAGGATGTGGAAGTTATGTAAGTAATCTACTTCTACATAACGTCTTTGCTCCAAATCATCACTATACCTCAGCAGCTCTAACCCAAATGCTGAAATTATTGCCTGTTTCTACCATTCATAACTTAGGATGAGGGGCCAAGTAGAAGTAATGTTTTGGGCAAGACAATTAAATTATTACTTTTTTGCCCATATGATTTTTATGTAGAATGACGGACGGCTTCGTAGACCGCTTTCTGTCGCCATCGATGTATTTGCGGAAGAAATCAAGTTCTTTCAACTTGGAATTGAGGCAATGGCGACATATCAAGACCTAGAAGGTTATGAGTTTTCAGGTGAATAAACACATTAAAAATGATTTAGAAAAATGTGCGGCAAAAGTCCATCAGTTTTGAAGCAATGCAGCTTAATAAGCTACATATACAACTGTGGATGAAAAAAAGAAAAAGAACAACTCAACAACGTTGATGCTTTACATGATAGACATTTTAGAGCAGTGGTTCTCCACCTTTTTAGATTCCGGAACGGCAAAATTTCTAAATAAATTTTCAACCGCCGGTCTCTGAACCGGTGGTTGAGAAACACTGTTTTAAAGCCAACCACTGTATCAGGCATGTTTTTTCAACTTGCAATTAAATAAACCGATTTCATACAGTACTCTTCTCGAAAAATCACCAGTATATCATTAAAAAAAGTACGACTAATGAAGCATGCAATTATCATTACTGCATCGCTTAGCTGGTTTGCATGCGCCGAAATCTATCGATTACAATTTACGAATGACGTAAGCTCGCATCTACAAGTTTGAGAATGATATTTTAAATAGTTTTCAGCTAGATCCCAGATTTGGGCTACAACCTGTGCCAATAGTCAATGTCTAGCTAAAAATTTTATCGATTCTGTGAAATGATCCGCTGGCAAACCCTGAATGTTAATAAACGCACCAAATACATTATCCTATTCGCGCAACTTTGATTACTAACACCTTTGTTACTCTTAACATAATTTTTCGTGTCCATCAACCCTATTATTTGTAAATAAACTCTTGTATTTGTCAATTTTTAGACAGTGATATGGGAATAAATGACGATGAAAAAGCCAAAAAGTCGGAGAAAAAAGAAAAATTACCGAACAATAAATTGCAAAGAAAAATTTGGCTTTTGTTTGAGAAGCCCGAAAGTTCGAACGCAGCAAGGGTTGTTGCTATTATTTCTATATCCGTTATTTTTCTTTCCATTATTTGTTTTTGTATTGAAACCCTTCCAGAATTTCAAGAAAAGTACAAGATATCAAATATGTCAAACGCAGATAATACGACAAATGCGTAAGTTATGCCACTTACAAATTACGTTTTGTTGAGCTCTTATTTAAATCTTTACTTTGCAACTTACAGTAATTACTTCTTCATGTTTATTACGTAAATACATTACATTAAACTTTCAACTTCTAGGTTATATTGTTATGAAGAAATTCATTATATTTAAGCAATTTTTTAGGATATTGAAAGCAACGCGGTTAATTCAGTTTTTTTGATCATGTCTATACAGGCTTTCTATGTTGTTTTTAATTACGATGAATTGCCTAAGATGTTAATCGTAAATAATTTTTGAGAATTGGTGTATTTTCTTATTAGAAACTTACAATATCTCTGATACACCTATATTTCATGTAAAGTAATATTTTGTTTTAAGCAATGAAATAAGATGGCCAGCGTTCGTGTCTAATCCATTTTGGATCATTGAAACATTTTGTATCATATGGTTTACAATTGAGGTAGGCAAGTGTGCATGTGTACAACAACCTTGCAGTTGCAACGAAGGTGCATCTTAACAAAAGCTTAGGACGAAACATAGTTTTGGTGTATTTCAGTTTATAGTATTCACTGCTACAGGTTTGTAGCTGATAACTTCAAGTAACACCTTGAGTCATTCTCATAACCTAATCGCCTTGGCGGCTATGACCACTTGACCACATTTCGAATCCATCTAAATTACTGCCCAATTGTCCTGGGGTCCATTTTTTCAGTGCCTATTGGCTCAGGTGCCCATTTGTTCGTAAACTCTTCCATTTACACCATGAGATAAGCTTAATACACACCATTCATCTCACACAAAGAAAATACCCCACAATCAAAAGTCAACAGAATTTCAAACGCGTCTTGCATTTTGCAATAACTAATCATTTCGCATAATTGTGCAGTTGACAAGTCGGTTTTTGAGTTGTCCTCAAAAGTCCAGATTCTGGTTGGATATCCTTAACGTTATCGATCTTGTCGCAATTATACCTTACTTTTTTTCAACTGGTTCAGCAGCTATAGATCATGCCAGAGGAAGTATGTATGCTAGCTAATAATTACGTCGGTTTGTTACATGATTGGTTTTAGGTTGTTTGGTGTAACGATAATGAAAACATTTTTATCCAGAGCGCAGCTTGTCATGATGAATTAATCTTTTAAAAGCCTGGCTATTCCTCTTTTGCGCGAGAGCAAATAAGGAAAGAAGGCGTAGTGATAACGAGCTCGCGTACTGCCGCTTTTTTACAACTTAAAGATGGAGGAATCTCGTCAAGTTTCTTTTCAATGACTCAAAGAGCAAATTTCCGGCATGACAATATAAAAAACTCTCGCAGGACCATCAACCTTCATAATTGCGTTAAGGCTTTTTAAATCATTTCCATCTGCTCCACAGGTAATTTTTGATGTTTTTGATGAACTATAATGAGGTTGCACCGATACCGTCCTCGAAAATTGAAACAAAAAGTTATGCCAACACGCATAAGCTAATAACCCCTTGATCCAAAACAGAGGTTCTTAACCTTTTCACTTGCTGGCATCCCTTTTGCATCACCAACCGATTCTCGCATCCTCATTTAAAGTTGAAAAATATCCATGACGACCGGCCAAAAAAAAGGTCATCATGCCCGCAGATGTCCAATTTTTCGCGCAAAATCTGATGAGAGTAAATAAATTCTTCAGCTGTCCTACCAGGCGCGTAGCCAAAATTTTGCAATGGGATAGGCTGTGTCGGGGTCTGGGGGCGGAGCCCCCAGCCGATGAAAATTTTTGTATTTTTTACCTAATAAAAGTAAATGTTAGTGCGTTTATCTGTGTAATATGTTGTAACACGCTACTGTGTCCTACAAAAACAGCAATGTTCATCACCTCCGCAACCCCTTCTCGCACCCCTGGTTAAGAAACTCTGATCTAAAAAGTATCTTTTGTTTAGAGCATTCATCTGGTAATAAAGGTGTATCTCTCGCGTTTTTTCGGGTTGTTCGTCTTGTTCGAGTGTTTCGAATCTTCAAGTTATCACGTCATTCAGTCGGACTTCAGATTCTGGGAAAAACTTTGAAATCTAGCGGCAGTGAACTGGGACTTCTTCTATTCTTCGTTCTCATTGGAGTCATCACATTTTCAAGTGCTATCTATTTTGCAGGTAATAACAACAATCAGGCTCAGCTTAACACAAAAAGTTAGTGGCTAATGTTAAACTTTCGTTGTTTTTGTTAATTCTCTAGAAAAGATGATATCAGCAAATAGCAATTGCAAATGAATTCAAACGGATAAAATTTAGCAAATATTGAACGGACTCTGATCTTTCCTGCTCATATATACAAAAATGGACTATGATTCTCTTAGCAGCTTGTGTGGTGCAAAGTAGTAAACAAACAGTAATCCTCATAACTACAACTGGTCAATTATTGCCACTAATCTGAAAAGTGGCCTTAAAGACAGGTGTAACACACTGTGACGAGAACCTCGTGTCGCGTTTGCTCAATGTACGGCTATGTAGTGGATACAGCAACTTCCTTTTCGTGATCCTAAATGCAGATGATCAAATTTTCAAAATGCGTAACAACTCCAAGCCATGATACTTGTCTTCTACTCAGCCCATCACGCATCTGAGTGATAAATCCTACACAAGGGTCTAGCTATTTGCGGATAGTTATTTCAAATCGGTTTGAAATTATGATTTATTTGTCTCACTGTTCATAATTATGCAGCTGCACGTGCAGGTGCTACACCTATTTTTCGAATTAGAACAAATTTTTTTCTTGTCGCTTAAGATTATGCTTTGGTTGGACATAAAGCTCCGACAGGAGTGGAAGTAACTTTTGTCAAGTGTGTACTGTTTAGTTGGGGTAAACGCAATCATAGTTTTTATATCATGTCAAAGAAGTTGGAATGAGACAAACATCCTGTGAATATGCTTATGCCTATTTATCAGTTTCGATACCAACTCACATTGCGTCTTAAATTGACTTCATTGATTTCAGAAATTGATTCAAAAGACACTAAGTTCAAGAGCATTCCGCATGCTTTTTGGTGGGCTATCGTGACGATGACGACAGTAGGTTACGGAGACATATACCCAAAAACTTTGGCGGGAAAAGTTATTGGCTCAGTTTGTGCGTTGTGTGGAATATTGTGCCTTGCCCTTCCGGTTCCGGTTATTGTATCAAACTTTATGTATTTTTACCGACGAGCAAAACTGAAGCAACGTGCAGAAAACGGATTGTAAAAACTGAACTCCCGGCCGAGTTGCCGCTTCGTTTCGGGTCCTACATTGCCCTCTAACGCTATAAGAAAAACTTCTATGGCGTTGTAAATTTCAGTCATATGAAAATTGGCGGAGAGATGACTCACAAGAAGCAAAATCGACGATGGTGCACATCGAATTTATAAAGTAATGTGGAAGATGTATCATGATTTAAAAACGCAAAATGCAACTAGTTGATAGTTACGTCAGCTAGATGGCGCATTGCGTAGGCTACTGTGATATGTTAAAATCAATAAGCGTTTTATAACAGATTTACTTTTGTTAAATCAATCGTGTGTTGAACTTAGAAGCTCGGCGAAAAAATTGTGAAATATTTTTATTGCTTTTACTAGTCTTGTTTTGTTGTACGCTCAAGTTCATGCAGAGATTTGTGAAAGTTACATTTTTTAAATAAGAGCTTCTCACAGTACATCAGAATCCATGGCGTTCTTCTCTTCACGTCGAATTTTCTTACGAATTTATCGTGAAAGCCACAAGCAAAAATAGTTTAGTGATTTCGACATTCTTCCAACAAATTTTAAAAGAACAATAATAAGTGCAAGTAAAAAATAGAAAAAATCAGCTCCTCAATTGCTTTTTAAAGGTTAGTAACTTAATACTGCATATTTTTTTACTACATGATGCAAAAGTGCAGGACTACAGAAAAACACTATTAAAAATTGAGCACTTTTCATTCATTCATTTATTTTTGTTCGAAAATGGCAAGTATGTAATAATAACATAACAAAAGGTACACAGTAACAATTTGCTCTTTTCAGTGAGAGGCTGCGAAAGACCAAATGTCCTTGCATTACAAGGAAGGCAAGGCGCGGTTGCCAAGTCTGCAGCCTCTCACTTAATTATAGTTGACTAAGCAGAGTGCACTTTTTTAGTAATAGTCAGCAGGCCAACGCAGTACGCACGGCAGAAAAAAATTTACACGAAAGAAAGAAACATTGATAACCAATAAAAATTAATAGTGAAAACAATAAAAGTGAAAACGGGAAACAAACTTTACTTACGTTTGTTTTTCTAGGAGGTATAGTTTCAGTTTTTTTGAAAAAGTTGTATTGGAATTGTGAGCTAGGTTTTGAATATCTTCAGGCAAATCGTTCCATGTCTTAACTCCAGTATAACTGATGGATCGTTTTGTAACGGATTTGTTAAATTGGATGACATAAAACGAATTTCATTTGGCTTGTCTGGTTTCATAAGTGTGTATTTCAGAGGTTTGAGCAAAATAGCTATTACAGTACTTCGTTTGCATTTGTTTAAAATTAAGCAAAGTATAGCAATTAGTTTGCACTCATTTTCGCATAGACTATTAGGGCATACGCCTACCTCAGCAACCTTCATTTTTTCACTACTTTTTTTACAGCAAAATAAGCCACGATAGACTCTTCAGGCCTGGTCACACGAGTGAGCGATTTAATCGCTACGAGTGACCACCGGCTCGCGGCGAAAATATCACTCGCGCGAGTAGCAAGAAAAATCCCCGTTTGTTACCTCAACTCATGCGGTAATAGTTGCAATTGTTCAAAAAACAGAAAACTTTTTTATTACGTAACAGTTGTAAATGTTTAAAAAAGAAAACATCATTATGACGTAATAGTTGCAATTGTTCAAAGAGAGAAAACCTTATCATGACGTACTAGTTTCAATTGTTCGAAAGAAAACCTGGCATGGAAAAGTAAATTGGAAGCTTGCAGCTGCTGTTGGCTCGTTATGAAGTAGTCGAATTCTGAAATTGTGATTTTCTCGGACATTTTTCGCAATTTTGAGGATTTATGGAACACGAGCCGTCAAAATTACTGCAATAAAAATGCCAAGGTAGCGAGCTTACAAAAGCTACAGTCATTAGCAAAAGTTTAAGACCAGTCTTTCAGATTTAAGGTATTTGTAGATTTTATCATTATTATCGCATAGTGCAGTTTTATATGACGCAATATCCTAATGAAATTGCTTCAGCCATCTGTCCATCACCAACACATGGGTTGTTTTCACGAAGAACCTATTTTACTTCATTTCGATTGGTTTTACAGCGTAATCAGTTGTGTACTAGCTGCTGTTTCAGTTCTTGAAAATGGGCAAAAAATCTTCTCTTTCCGAGACTAAAAGAGCCCAAATTGTGGTTTTAAGTGAAGAAGGCTACTCTGAACGAGAAATCAGTGCGAAGATGCAGTGCAGCAAGACTGCTGTGCACACAGCCCTTAAAAATTTCAATAATTACGGGAGTTACAAAGACTTGAAGAGAAGTGGGAGACCCAAAAAAACATCCCCTAGAGATGATCTGACAATAAAGCGAATTGCTGTACGTTCCCCAACAAGTTCTTTGAAGAAAATTCGTGCTGCGCTGCTTGGGAAAGGGACAGACGTTCACATCACCACAGTTTCTCGGCGTTTGAGGTTTAACTTTGGTCTTAAATCATATAAGCCAGCTCGCAAACCCAGGCTCACTCCTCTTATGAAATCAAAGCGTCTGGCATTTGCAAAAGAACATGCAGCATGGACATCTGAAGACTGGTCTAAGATCATGTTTTCCGATGAGTGTACTCTACAGCAGTTTGTGGTGAGAAAAAAGAACGTTAGAAGGCCTGTGGGTAAAAGGTTTGAGGAAAGATACACAGTTTCAACAATGAAACACCCACCGAGTCAAATGGTCTGGGGGGCATTTTCCAGGTCTGGTACTGCTGGATTGTATTTTTTGCCCCCAGGAAGTACAATGAACGGTTCCAGGTATGTGGATTTGCTAAAAGGAAAACTTGAAATGCATATGAATATTCATCAGTGCACAGTTTTCATGCACGACGGTGCTCCGTGTCATCGCTCGAAGATTGTGAAACAATTCCTTTCAGAAAAAAATGTGGCAACACTGGGCTGGCCTGGAAACAGCCCAGATTTAAACCCAATCGAGAATCTTTGGGAAATACTCAAAAACAAGGTTGCAGAAAAACAACCTTCAAGTGCTGGAGCATTAAACCATGCTATAAAAGAGGTATGGGTCAAAGAAATTTCAAGAGACTATTGTGAGAAACTGATATGCAGTATGCCAAAACGAATCCAGGCGGTGATAAAGAACAAAGGAGGACACACAAAGTACTAAAATTGCGTGTTACTGTTTTACAATTTGTAATTTGAGCATTCACAATGTGTTATACTAAATTTACGAGCAAAATATACCAGCAGTGGCAGTAATTTGTATTCTGGAGAGGATAGACAGCAAAAATACATAATTTCTGATAACTGGTCTTAAACTTTTGCTAATGACTGTATTTCACAAGTTAACTGATGCTGGTCTCGTGCATAGGCGTAGCCAGGGGGGGGGGCATGGCCCCTTTGCCCCCCTCCTGATATTTAAATCAAATTACAAACTATCACCAACAAAACAAAAGCTTGAAACTTTTTGCGTCTCTGGTGTACGTAATCGTTATTGACTTCGAGCAATTATGTTGGTTAGGGGAAGGGGGATCGGGCGTGGCTTTACACATTCTTATACTTCCAAATTTTATGATTATCGCTGAACGCCGAAGTATTTCTGTTACGTCGCAGGCGAGTGATGTACTGTACTGACAACACCTTATGGTAATTGGAAGGAATAAACGTCCCGTTGAACGCTCTGTTGCAGTACAGAACAGGTTTATTTTGTTGCGCAAAATACACAAACACATACTGTATAAGGGATTGGCAATAAATACAATATTGGCAACAGGCAGCTGCGAAGAAACCAAAGGTCTTCGAGTCAAGCAGCAGCCCAATTGAAACATGTTTTTAGAATTTTGCCTAACTTTTGTCTCACAGTGTAATTTCAAAACAATTTTCTGCACATACTACGTAGATCCTGCAAATTGATTATAGAAAATATATGTGTGAGCAGAAGATTTCTTAATAATTTGTTAATTATAATTGGTCATACTTTAGTGATAATTGCAAATGCATTTGCCAAAAAAATCCAAGAGTGTGTAAAGCGTGCGTGTAAACTCTACAAATGACTCAAGTGTGGAGTCAGATTGTATGTATCTAACAAAATTTTTTTGTAACAGGGCCTAAACTTGGAGCGAGTTAAGAAGTTTGTTAGAGTTACAGTATGTTGAGTATGCTAGAGTATGTTAAGTAGTCGTAGTAGTACGACGCACTGTTGCACACTGCTGCGAAAACATCGCTTCTTTGATCAAAATGTTTAACCTACCGATGGGAGTATTTTCCTTAAAATTCCGTAACTGCGCGATGCGTCACAATTAAAGTTAAATTATATTGAAGCCTTTTTCCATAAAACTGTATCAGATCAGTAAAATCGCATTATCATGACGCTGCCCGCAACAATCGTTGAGGCTGAACAGTCATTTTCATGTATGGGACGAGTGAAAACTCGGTTACGTTCGGCTATGGCCTCCGATCACCTGTCAGAATTGTGCGTGCTTCATTGCCATCACGAGAGGGTAGATAAGAAAAGGCCAATCGAATATTAGCAACAATGGCTGGCGAAAAGCGCCGACGAATGGACTTCTGAATGTAATTTCGTCAAATGATATAAGCGCTGAACTTGAATCAAAACTTAATGAACTTAGATTTCGACTTCATCTCATGTGCTGACCCCTTACTAACTTAATAACCTTATCTATGTTATACGCACTGTATCTTTTTGTCGCTTTTTAATTTTCAACAAGTAAAACAATGTAGGCCTACGCGTTCATCAATGATGATAGATTAGTGTGTCTGGCAGGAGCGTATTTAGGG
Organism: Trididemnum miniatum; assembly: GCA_964006365.1. NCBI lineage: Eukaryota > Metazoa > Chordata > Ascidiacea > Aplousobranchia > Didemnidae > Trididemnum > Trididemnum miniatum. Next base: position 7,749,264 of record OZ023246.1, read on the forward strand.
GGGGGGGGCATTGTGCCATGCCCCCCCTTTTGACTCTGCCTTTTAGTAAAAAAGAACAAAACTAATGGTACCAAGTGACTGAAATATGCCAGACTCTTTTGATGGTTCCTGTAACTTATGTCCAGGAGTGGATCCAGGAAGTAGGATGAGGGGTATGCATCCTTCCACCAGACATTTTCAAAAATGTTTTTGATGTATAAAATTTTTTCATAATTTCGAACCTCTTCAATAGCTGTAGCTTCCTGTAAGCCTTACGCCTTAAGCACTCATAATTAAAAATGTGCGAACAAAATGCATCATATTTGGCGAAGCACTTAGAATTAGGGCCAAAAAATTTAAACAAAATTTTTGTGAAAATTATTCAAAAAGCAATAAAATAGCCATTAAAGCATGTGAATTTTCAAAATTTTTCCGGGGGAGCATGCCCTTGGACCCCCCCTGGAGCTTTTCTTGTTTCTCAGTCAGCTTAAAATTAGCTTAGTTCTGCCGAAAAAAAAAATGCGCTTGAAAAAAATTGGAAATTATGTCCCCCCCCCTTTTAAATTTGTCGCTACGCCACTGGTGTCTGGGTCAACAGCGTAGTGTGTGACGATTACCTAGTAAAAATTTATCACCAACTGGCTGTTTTAGAAAAAAAGTTAAAATTTTAGCATAATTTAGCGATCAGTTTACGACTTAGACAGAAATTCCACAAAATTTATGTTTTCATCGATATGAGGAAAATAGGCTGCATTGCTGCTATAAGTAAATGACGTCAGATTTAAGAGTTACAAAATTTGTCCCCCTCTCAATTTTTTTCCGGCTACGCCCTTGGTCTCGTGTTACATGACGTGGAGACTTTGAAAATAAAAATAAAAACATGAAAGATAGTTGCAGGGAGGAAGTTAAAATAAAATGAAAAAATCTATTAAAAGCGGCATGAGCACAGATGAAATCTACCGACCATCTTTTCACCCACTTTCTTTTTCTTTTGAATTCATACTTGTTCAAGCAATCTTGCGATATTTCGGCGCAAGCTAACAGAATTAAACGCTTAACAACTTGGCGCTTAACTCGTGGCATACCGCTGTACACAATAATCTAACATATCAATAGATATCGCTTTGCCAAAATTAATCAGATTCACAGTAAGCATAATAATTGCGCGAACGGTTGCCTGGTAACTTTCGGGCGGTAACGTTACTCGCAGCTAAAGTCTCGCGCGAGTAGCTCGATCGTGTGACCACTTTTCGCGAGTAATGCTCGCGCGAGTCAATCGTGCGATTTACTCGCTCGTGTGACCAGTGGCGTAACCGAGGGGGAGGGCTATTGCCCCCCCTGTAAAATGTCTTGCTCCCCCTCTCGCCCCATCCGTAAAATTGTACATAATAGTTATATTTTTTGCGTTTTCCTCAAAGCTTACCACATCAATCAAGTTAGGGAAGAAAAAGTTTTTGATTTCCTCTGTGTAACAGTGTGTAAACTATGCGAGCGCAAGTTTCTCGCTGTAAAAGTGATAAAAATAGTGGTAGTTTTGTTGTGGATTTATCTAATTAACACTGCATCTTGAAGTCTTGTTTGTCGCTTTTTGTAATGAACCGCGAAAACTTTAAGCAGGCTTTCTTTCATTAGTTAATGTGCTTTCTTTCTGTCTTCAATTTTGTCGTGGCTTTAAATTTTCACGTGATCCGTCATGTCATCATGTCTTTTGATAAAAAGTCATAATCGGTCTGAAATTGCCTTACTTTCTTTTCAATACAACGCTAGAATCATTACAACAGCAATTATTACAACAATAGCAGATTCAGTCAGAACAGTATTAGTGACCGTAATCCAAGCCAGCGCGTTATATTATGACGTCATTACTTATGATGTCATTGAACTGTTGCCCCCCCTCCCTTGAACAAGGCTTGCCCTTTTGTTGCCCCCCCTGTAAAATAAACCTGGTTACGCCACTGCGTGTGACCAGGCCTTATACCAGGAAAATGACATAACGAGCAAGCAAATGGTTTGGAAACTTTAAAAAATGTTAAGCAAATCAATGAAAGAAGCCTTCAGTTTTCTGCAGTCTAGCAGAGGGGGTGGGAAGCATTTTTATGTAATGCACCCAGCACAAGCAGAACCTTGCTTTTTTCTGACAAAGCGTGGGTTTATAAACGCCAATTTATCCTACGTTGCAACTACTGTTCAATGAGGCAGTGGCTTGGGGCGCAGCGTACAAAGAGAAACACAGCACTAGTTTTGAGTTCGATTCTCGTCGCGGCTTGGCTTGTAACATGTTTTTAACAATCGGGTTCGTCAAGATAATAGAATCACATAAGAATACTGGTTCTGCTGCTGTTAGGTACATTGTTATTTGACCAAAGGAGCAGATTTTAATTGCATTCTCGTGAGGGCTACATAAGACTTTTGAACACTTATTCTAACAAAAAGCGCTTTCACTGGTTAACAACAAGGTGACAAAGCGAAACCCGACAATCTTTATTCGTTGACCTTGTGAAATCAGAAGCACTTTTGAGCTAACTCAATATTTTAGGTAAGCATAATAAAATATCTAAACTTTGTCTTTAATATCATAATTCATAATGGCAATGATGTGGTGTTGCTGAAATTTGACTGGTGAAGCTCTACTTCATTCATTTTATTACAATCGTAAAACAATGAAGTTTTAAGGTTTAGAACGGAAAACAGTTATTGACTACAACTCGTGTACATTTAGTTCTAGTTTACCATCGAAGCAAAGTTTTGCAGTAAAGTGATATGTGATCTTCCCATTCGCAGCTATTCCGTTTTACACACAAACTTTTATTCCGACCGGCCGTTTGCTCAGTTGCTAAGCGCATGCTGTAGGTGCGGGAGGTCTGAAGTTCGATTTCCAGGCCAGTCAAATCGACACAGTGTCGCCAACGACTCGCCACCGTTGCGACGTTCCTTCGGAGCTGGGTTGCCCAGGCGCTAAGCCGCGGAGATGGGCCCCGCAACTCGTTACACGCTTCGGCGTAATACGGCGAGTATATTGAAGATTTGCTCTGATTTGACTTTAATCCCGCGTTCTACACTGTTTTACGAATGTGATGTAATAACACAATAATGACAACCAATCAGCTAGTTCCGAAAACAGTTCCTAAAGTAGAACTCGGCGATTTTTCCGGAAGACACATGACGTCATTAAAAAACCACATCTAACTCGTGAGCGATAGCTTGCCGACGCCTTGTCTACCATATAGGCCTACAGCTGATGATGACAGGTTGTCAAAACGTCCAATTGGAAGCACTGTCGTTATTTTGATTTGATACATCAATTTACTTTCTGTGCTTTAGGGTCAATCCATCTTTAATCATCCAATTTGTGCTTAAGTGTCAACCCACCCTCTCAGAATTTAACCAAATTCGGCATATGTGGAGAACTTGTTGAGAAACTCACAATTCCCAAATTTCAGCTTTCTATCTTTTGTACTTTCCGAGAAAATCAACTTTGAAATTTCTTGACACTAGGTGGCTTTTTTTCACGCTTCAGTGATATTTTTCTCCCTGAGCCTCCCCCTTACAGTAGAATGTTGCAAAAAAAATGTTAGATGCATGTTTTTGGGGGTGTAGAATCCATTTTTTCACTTAAAAATAGCGTTAAAATGATCAGAAAAGTCGCTATCAGCGAATATTGGTGATTGAGTTTACGCACAATTTTCTCAGCTCTACGGAGGTTAACAAAATTTTGAAATATGTCATTTCATTCACGAATGCACCCACAATTCAGAGATACAAACATAAGTCTCGGCAAAGTTGAACAACACTCTCACATCCAACTAAGTATCTCACTGTGCCAGAAAACCATTTTCATTCATGCGGACTAACAGAGCACACTCTAAGATTTCTTGACAGTCAGGACATAAACATGTTGTTGAAAACTTAGTTGTAAAATGAAGTCGCTGCAGTGGAAATTTTAATGCTTGCATCAAGTGAACATTTTGTATATCAATATATCATGTTTTGGTAGTACAATGATATCCATTGATAGCTATTACTACGCTGTACATATATGCTAAATTTAGAAAAAAAGTATCTCGCAAAGATTGTCTATTAAGATAAGAAGTGTCTTATCGTCTCAAAAACAAAACTTGATTAGTAGTACATATCAGTAGTTTAGCTATCATGAATTTCAAAAAAAGGTACCGATATGAAAAAGACACTCAAATTACGTGTTAACATTAAGGTACAGGCAGTGGTGGGATTTAAATTTTTTATAAGCCGGTTCTGTCACAAAAGTTTTTTTTTCACCCGGTTCTGTTTTAACTAATGGTACAAGTTTAAACGGCAATGCTGGCCGGTTCGCTGATCAAATAAAGTTTCGTGAGACGATTCTACAGAACCGGTGCGAATCGGCTGAATCCCACCACTGGGTACAGGCAGTAAAAACTAAAATTATGTGTACCGTACACTTCTGTATCAAGTAAGCTTTCAATGCCAAAGGTTTATTCGAAGTGTATATATTGAAGAAATTACAGTACCTATATGCAGGGGCGTCAATCCAGCGGAGGCAGGGGGTGATGCCCCCTCAGGTCTAACACCAAACAAGGGAGATATACGTCTGGCCCTCACAGTGTTTTGATACCTATGTTAAAAGTTAAATGCATGCACAGTAGCTAAAGCAGTTCCAAAGTACAACAACGCAACATCGTGGTAACGTTTTGTCGCAATGTAACGCTCATGCTATACAAAAGGCGAAAAGAAAACTATCAGCATGTGTTCAGCGACGATGCTACTGGTACCCTGAAAACTCGTTTTTAACTCAATTCCACTTGAGCTTTTTTCAGAGCGTCAAAAGACTGGGGGGGACCCGTTGTGTCCGCTAATATTGAACAAAAATAACTTTGCACATACTCACTCTAAAGCGACGATGAAAATTTAGGAAAACCGACAATTTTATTGTTATTTTGCGCATACATTTTTTATGACACAACTAGTATATTCATGCGCTAAATGCGCTTCCTTATATCGGATGTCCCAAAAAATAAACCACTTTTTGTTAAATATTTTCTCGGTGATTATAAACTCAAAATCTTTAAAACTCTATACACAGTAATCCAAGTATATTCTTCACGGTACACTTTTACATAATATCTACACACGTGGTTGCAAATTATGTAAGTATTGCCAAATTAAAAAAGATGTTTCAAAAAATTTAATATCAGAGGAAATTTATGTAAGGGTCTAATAAACGCTTCGTTGCTGCTGCGCTTTGTGACATGATAAATCTGTAGACATCAGAAATAAACATAATATCTATAGACGAAAGATGCAAGAGCATTTCTTGTTGAAAGAAAGCACCTTTGTTTCGTTGTGGAAGAATTATGGAGGTCACATTGAGCATAGATTGAAATAAACTACTATTTGCTTGTGATACTGAATTTCTTTAATTATCATTTTTAATTTGGCATTACTCGGATAATTTGCAATCAATTTTTTAGATATGCAAAAATGTAAATAACATACCGGTACTTTGATTACTGTGTAATTACAGAATTTCAACAATTTTGAGTATATCATCACCGAGAAAATACTATACAAAAAGTGGTTCATTGTTTCTGGGACACCCGATACACAAAAAACAAACTTCTGATAAAAATTCTCGCCCTCCTACTGTTTGCCTTTTTCAAGAAAAATCGACGCCTATACTTATATATATATAATGAAGAAAGTGTATATATTGAAGAAAGTTGTACCACACTGACACATATTTTTTAAAATTAAAATTTTTAAGCTGTGATTAAAAAATACACATTTGCTTTACAAAAATTGTCATTATGGTTAGCTGTGGAGAAAAATTTAAGTTTGAAACCATATTCAGTACTGCACATAAAATGAAAAATATTCTCTTTATAATAGTCAGTACGCTAGTCTCAATTCAGCAGTTATACAGTGTATAACATTTAGGTATATTTAAATCATATTAACAGCATGACAATATGAAATTCTTTTTTTTTTTTAACGGTTTTTAAATAGGCTATGCTAGAGTTTAATGTCAGATAGATTGGAGACATACTGGAAAAAAGTTTTAATAAATCACAACAATTCAGTTGAAGGTTTAAAGTGTTATTCAACTTTGCCGAGACTTATGTTTGATCTCTGAATTATGGGTGCATTCGTGAATGAAATGACATATTTCAAAATTTTGTAAATCTCCGTAGAGCTGAGAAAATTGTGCGTAAACTCAATCACCAATATTCGCTGACAGCGACTTTTCTGATCATTTAACGTTATCTTTAAGTAAAAAAATGGATTCTACACCCCCAAAAACATACATCTAACATTTTTTTGCAACATTCTACTGTAAGGGGGAGGCTCAGGGAGAAAAATATCATTGAAGCGTGAAAAAAAGCCACCTAGTGTCAGGAAATTTTAAAGTTGATTTTCCCGGAAAGTACAAAAGATAGAAAGCTGAAATTTGGGAATTGTGAGTTTCTCAATAAGTTCTCCACATATGCCGAACTTGGTTAAATTCTGAGAGGGTGGGTTGACATGCTGTTTGATTAAAGATGGATTAACCCTTTAAAGGCGGGGTATGGTTTAGAAAAATTGTTTATCAAAAAATCAACAAAAATTTTCTGAACTCTTTGGAAAAAAAAACGAACTTCCAACGCTGTCTAGTTTGGTAGAAATCTGTAAAAAAACGAAAAAAATTTGAAAATCCACTGCTCGGTTTTGATTGGCTATCGTTTTTATGACGTACCGTTGGGATTTGATCGAGACGCGTTTCAATGCGCACCAGCTGCGGTAGTCCAGTTTACCTTCGTTGGTCGAATCGCAAAAGCGAAGGAAACGCAATAAACTAAGTAGTGAAATAATTTTCATGCGATACTGTGTTAATGATCGGTTCCAAAAGTTTATTAGATGACTGGTGTAGTAAGGAAATAACTATTGGTGCTGGTATCTAGGCTACAGTGGTGAACAGCTGAGTGAAATTATCAGTAGTATGTGCGGTGGTTCGATTCTTAACTAGGCACGCACAGTGGTTCATTTCCTAACTAGGCTGAGAACCAGTTGACTGTTAAATGAGTAATAGTGCAGGCTGGGCCTGCTTTTCGCATGCAAAAGAGTGCACAGCTCGTATGATGCTACGCCAGCCTTCAAAATAGTCAACATACATAAAATGACAGGGTAAATGCATTTACCCAGGCTGTAACCTTTACCACACTTTGCATGCTATTCCATATCTACACTACTCATTATATTAGCCTAGTATGAACACTGTGCAGTACGTCCTATACATACCATGCTATGGCAGTAACGGGTTCTGTGCTATGCCCAATTTGCCCATATTGCCTAAAAAAAATTATCCCACCGGCCGTTTGCTCAGTTGCCTAGGCAACACGCCATCGGTGCGGGAGGTCTGGGGTTCAAATCCAGCGTTGATCAAATCGGCACAGGGTCGCCAATGGCTCGCCACCGCTACGACGTTCCTTCGGAGCTGTGTTGCCCAGGCGCTAAGCCGCGGATATGGGCCCCGCAACTCGTTACACGCTTCGGCGTAATACGGCGAGTAGGCTATAATGAAGATTTATGTGATTAATTACACTGCTCTCATGTCCAGTCAGTAGTTGATGCCTGCTGAAGAGTTAGTTGCAATTCTAATGGTGAAAAGAAGTGTTACGTACATATTATATATTTTCTTGCAGTATGCTGTTAGGTGTTACAGTCTGGCAGTATGTAAATGATGAGTAAAAAACGCATTCAAGGGTTTCTATTTCAACCTTGCAATCACTCAGCTGATGAAAGTGATTCTGGTGATAATGATGTTTCACACGATTATGATGAGAAAGATGATTTATACCGATATACATGATTTTCAACTCAGTCACATTGAGAGCTTGAATTGGTACTCTTGCGGTACTGTTACAGAGCGTGTTTGTTTGCTGCAAATGCAATCCAGCTCTTTGCTTAAAATTGAAGGAAATCTCTATGGTGACATCTTTTGCAAGTTTTAAAAAACTCTGCTTGGATCAAGAAGTACCGGTATTGGAAATAAATGATCGGCGAAGGTGTTTCCGAGAAGTATTGTACGAATGTTATGCAGTTTTTTTGTGCCCGAGCATTTTTTAGTATATGATGCTGTTAAACATCTTATACTCTACCTCAATCAAGTACAAGAAGTATTATTGCGACTTGGTGACTTGTTGACCACGAAATAATAAACAGCATGAACACATAAAATAGCAGTGCTGAAAATGAGGAAGCATGCAGCGACAATACAACAGGTTAGAACGTGCGATGCAATGGTAAAAACACAGCATGTTTTATGTCTTTCTGTAGCTTTGGCTCTTTTTCTTCTTGCAAGGCGACCTCGACTTAATTAATTTATTGAATGCATAGCTGAAGCAAAGAGAACACCAGTGACTGTACTGTAGCCGCTAAAGTTGAAGATTGTGGGCACTGCATCACTTTTTCATAGACATTCTTGTTTGAAATTTGTTAGTTCACTCCTTAGATCTCAATTCTCGAACGGTACAGTCTGGTAGGAAGCGATCACTGCAGACTTTTGAGAAAACGGATAATGGGGGATTTTCAACTTCAGTTTAGCAAGCCAAGCTTTCAACAATGGTAGCTGATGAAAATAAATTCCTTCTATTTCTTGCAATTTGGAGCAGTACAACCAATGGAGAATTTTAATTTAACTAGAAAGTTAACGTTATGCAATAGGCCTAGACTAACGGTTTCTTATACCTCAAAATTCGAGCTCGCTATGAAAAAAACAATGTGGAGGAATTTTAAAAGCTTCAAAATCTCAGCAGAAAGCCTAGCAGGTTGACTGGTCTAAGCTTAATGAATGTTGGTTTACTACTATACTACACTACTGGAAAAAGTTGTAGTTCTGTGCAAACTACAGCAACACAGTTTCCGACATCTATTCGCAACTGACAGACTGATGCAGTCCTAGAAACATTGCAATGCACTGACGCAGCCGAGTAACCGCTGGAAATGTGTATCGGTATGACGTCAAGATATAGCTATGCGCAATCCCTGCCATAATCAAATCAAATCAAATCTTCATTATACTCGCCGTATTACGCCGAAGCGTGTAACGAGTTGCGGGGCCCATCTCCGCGGCTTAGCGCCTGGGCTACACAGCTCCGAAGAAACGCCGCAACGGTGGCGAGTCGTTGGCGACACTGTGCCGATTTGACCGGCCCGGGAATCGAACCCCATACCTCCCGCACCGATAGCGTGCGCTTAGCAACTGAGCTAACGGCCATTATCATGTTGAATGTCAAGCAGGAAGGCTCTGGATAATCAATGTCAGTTACCGGTACTTAATCACAGCATTACCTACAATAAACATTAAAAAAACAGCAAAAATTGCATAGCCTAAACAACAGACCGGTGCTGTCTTTCAAGAGTCAACTGGCTTTCGGCCTAGTTAAGAATCGAACCACCGCACATACCACTGATAATTTCACTCAGCTGTTCACCACTGTAGCCTAGATACCAGCACCAATAGTTATTTTCTTACTACACCAGTCATCTAATAAACTTTTGGAACCGATCATTAACACAGTATCGCATGAAAATTATTTCACTACTTAGTTTATTGCGTTTCCTTCGCTTTTACGATTCGACTAACGAAGGTGAACTAGACTACCGCAGCTGGTGCGCATTGAAACGCGTCTCGATCAAATCCCAACGGTACGTCATAAAAACGATAGCCAATCAAAATCGAGCAGTGGATTTTCAAATTTTTTTCGTTTTTTACAGATTTCTACCAAACTAGACAGCGTTGGAAGTTCGTTTTTTTTTCCAAAGAGTTCAGAAAATTTTTGTTGATTTTTTGATAAACAATTTTTCTAGACCATACCCCGCCTTTAACTAAAAATGAATGGCTATAGTTGCAAAATGATAAATTCAATAAAAAACTGTTTCGAAATTACGTAGAACTATCCAGAGACACTCAGTTTGCTGGATCATTTGTTAGTAAAAATGGTTCGAGAGAATCAATTCAAATAAACGATTTTTTCATTGCTCAAAAAGTTGATGCGATAATCCATGATGCGATTGTCACGAATTGTTAAAGAGCAAGCTGAGAACAATATTTCTCCTTTTAGCTCTGACAGCGATTAGTTTGGGTTGTTGATTTGATGATTAAAATTTATCTCCAAAACTTGCTTCAAGCTGGCAAGACAGGCTAGTGTAAGCCAACAGTAATACTAGATAATCTTAGATACGTGTGTTTCGAGTATGGATCGACCGGGGAGTCATAAAAGTTGGCCGGGGTTGAATTTCAAATTTATTTACCGTATATTCCGGCGTATAAGATGACCTTTAAAGTGCAAAAACGCACCCTTAAAAATTGGGGTCGTCTCATACAACGAATATAAAAGTCATATCTTTATTTTTACATGTAGATTTTTTTATTTTTAATGAAAAATGCATTGTTGCGTAAAAATAAAGAACGCGCATGCTTAAAGCGTTTTTGAGGTTTGTCATGCACTAATGAAAAGCTCAATGAAAAGCGTGTACAATTACGATAGCATTACGAAAACAATTACGAAAGCATTACGTGACTGAAAGCATTATGTAACAGAGCTGGAACGAGGACCGAACCTACCGAGACGAGACATTAGAGCTTCGAGACCGAGACGAGACATCATAGCTTCGAGACCGAGACGACACTTTAAAGTTACGAGACACGAGACTTCATAAGCCAAAAATTAGAAAATATAAAAACGATAGTAATACACTGGAGTATGGGCTCTACTAAGCCAAGTTATTGAAATAACTTTATAGCAAAATGACATTAGCAAAAACAAATGACGCTATGAAGCCGTCGCGGTTATGAACTGATGTAGCCTATTATAAATTTGCTATTGGTCATATCGTTTCAACGATTACAATTAATGATTTAGCGAGTTCACCATAATAACAACGAAACAGCTCATTATCACAGAAGATTTAAGTCCTTGTAGCTTGCAAGGCAAGCAATACCTCTCGCAGACGATTACACGGCCCAATATTCTTGTTTAATCTAACGAAAAAGATGTCAAGAAAACTTTAAACAAAAAGTCATTGATAGGCTATGTTGATCTAAACCACGGATGTCGGCATTGCAGCCCACTATCCTCTGCTAAAACAATTTTTTTGCAAGTTTATCAAGTATTGAGCACGAGAGTGTTCATGAAATTTAATCAAAATACTTTATATTTGATAAATAATAAATTAATTAACATTAACATTTTAAAGTCATTGTGACACCATGCAATTTAGAAAATCTATCTGGTTAATAACTTTCTCATAATAAGAGCTAGCTCAAATCTGGAGGCACTTCCCATGTCGGTAACCAAATTTCCTGCAACTGTAATCCCTGCGCTTTTTTCGATTTGAAGCCTTTTTTGGGCCTGGACTACTTTGAATAATCTTTTGATAGCTGTTGTGAACCAGACGAGAATAGCATCTTTGATAGGGAACAAATTTGTAGAAATCTTAATTTTATGACATATGACACGATACTCTCTTGAAAATTTTTTGCTTTGACAATTGACACACCGTTTGCCCATAAAAAATTTATTTATTTTTTAGACGTGGCTAGCGGTCGTTATGTCTTTGAGTGAAGGCCATATTGTTAAAAGTTAAAACTGAATTAACATTATTGGATTAACTATAACCAAAGTCTCGTCAGCCTTGCTACGCACAGCCAATCCAGGCTAAACTCATTCCAGACTGTAAAGACTCTTTGTTGCATTGCTTTACCTGGACATCTCGACTACATCTCTTTTCTAGGTTGTGCCCTATTTTTGGCAGGCGACTGGCCCCAAACAACGATACCCAATGAAAGAACCTATAACCACTAACCCACAAATAAGTTACCGGTAGCCTAACTAGCCCACATCACTAGAAGCCCCCATGGCAACCCACTCATTTGCAGCTGCAGACGCGTTTCGACCTTATTGTGGAAAAGAGGTGAAGTCGAGATGTCCAGGTAAAGCAATGCAACAAAAAGTCTTTACAGTCTGGAATGAGTTTAGCCGGGATTGGCTGTGCGTAGCAAGGCTGACGAGACTTTGGTTATAGTCGAAACATTAATTTGTCCCTTGCAAATTTCTCATTATTGGATTAATTATTACATTAATTAATTACGTTGATGGATTTTTAAATTTTCTTTGTTGTTAAAACAATGGCATTTTCAGCGAAATGCGGCTCAGTACAAGGCCTACCTATCAATGGTTAATATTTTTCTCTTAGAACTATAATATGAAATATTGGAATTCTGGTCGCTTTGCGGCCCAGCTAAATATATAATCTTGCAATGGGTCCCTAATAAATTAAAAGGTGAGACATCCCTGGTCTAGAGTAGATTACCATCCAATGCATGTGCTTAGTGGTTGAAAGAGACTAGTTTTCATATACGCTGCTCACAAAAAGAAAGCAAAAGTCTGCAATTCTGCAGGCCTGAACAACAAAGCAAAATGGTCTAAACAAAATGTGGCCAAATGTTTTTGCAAAGTGCGAAATCGCGCACAATGTTTCACTTTGAATACATCGGGTAAGTGCCATTGTTGCTTCCTTATCAAAGACCTGAATGCTGTTTCAAATCCAAAATTTTTTCATGCCTCGATCGAGACATGATCATTTTCCGAGACTTTTAAGGTCCGAGACCGAGACGAGACATTGGCATAGCGAGACCGAGACACTCAAAAATGTGTCTCGAGACATCCAGCTCTGCTATGTAACACCATTGACAGTATTTACAAGAAAGTGAGACGCAAGTAGCCTACTTAGCTTTGTATTCTAAAACCAATTTAAAGCATTGTATAAATCCCGGCCCTGGCCCCGGCCGGAGCTCCGGCTTCGGCTAAAATTGTGGCCCCGGTCGTTCCCTAGTGTCGGGCTGTTTGGACGTTGTTAGCATCTACAAGTAAAATAAGGCAATACTTCAAATCAAACTTTATTAGCGACCTCATCTGATCGCGTAAGACAGCAAACAGAAATAAACGAAAAGTTTCCCCACCCGGAAATAACGCAAATAATATTCTATTAATAAATGAAAAATCTTGGGTATATGTGCTTTGGGTGTTCAGACGGTGGTAGAAGTAAGTCTAGAAGTAATCTAGAAGTAAAAGGAAGCAAGGTTCGAAATGGCGACCACATATATTTGCGTAAAAGACAGCGAACAAAAATAAACGATAAGTTTCCCACCCGAAAATAACCCAAAAATAGTATCCTATTTCTAAAGAAACAACACTATATTGTGACACCAATATCACAGTACGTCAACCACTTCGTAGCGGTGACTCAAAAATATCCTCCAAGCTTAGTCTGAAATCTTAAAAAAGTTTAATGTAAAGATTCAATCAAAAAGTTTTAAGATTTAGTATGGTTTGCAAAAGCATGCAGTCAATGAAATGTTTCAGTAACAGCTGCAGTAGGCCTACTCGACTAAGGATATCTTCGCCAGCTATTATAAGCGTTTAATATACGTTCAGTTTCCGTTTCTTTAAAGTCTGTGCAATGACATAAACTACTAGAACAAGTGCAACTCAGAATGGTTTATGTCATTGGTCTGCAGTCTAGCACTGGTAATGTTTTTGCATAAAAAGCACTTATTAACCTGAATAAGTAAGACTGCACTAGTGATTTTACTTCTATCAGCCTCTTTTCACTAAAAATGAATTTGCGCCTTCAAAACTGTGTAAAACGATCATAGAAAGGGCGAACAAGTGCAACTCAAAATGGGCCATAAAATACCAACAGTTTTCTTTTTCTGAAAAGTTCTGCAGGTTTTTTCAGTGTAAAGTTAGCCAGCACTACAGCACCACAATAGTATATAAGTATGAAGCTGTTCTTTGGCATTTTATCGCTATTTTTGCTGAGCTATGCACGCAGTGAACTGCTAATTGGTGCTTTTAATGCTAGAGTTTTTGGCCAGGCCAAAATCAACAAATCCGAAGTAGTTCAAGTGCTAATCAGGGTAAGGAAATACTCCAGTCTAGTAACTTGTCTTAACATTGTTTTTAATGTTAAAGCTACAATGGATACAGGAACGGACTCATAGGCGATGGCAGAAAAATCAGCAAGGGGGGAAGGTTCACCATTTGTAGGGGGGAGGGGGCACAACTAGCAAATCTTCAAATTTTATGAAAAGCTTCATATACAATAGGTATATCTAGTTTTCATGGGTCTGGCCTTTTGCCAACGTGCATAGCCATGTCATATATTTCATAACACTATACTGTGCCAACTGCCTAGTCGCAACCACCAACCACGTATATACAGTATTCTCAAAAATGAAATGACTAATACATAACTACTCCAATACTGTGGTGTAACTAGGCCTTTTTAGAGGAAAATGCCCAGGGTCTTTTTCCAGGTGTTCGCAGTGCCTTCAACCTAAGGTAAAGCAAAGCTAATTTGGAGGTAGACTATAATTTGCAAACAGTTCCTTTGTTTTTATAAACTTTAATATCGGCCTACGTAAACAACTTTGCCATCAAATACATAAGAATTGAGAATATTTGAAATTTGGTATTATTAGTAGTAGTATTTATTTAGTTGCATATTTATCCTCCTATCACGAGAAAGCGATCAGTGCGCTATACGAGCTCCGCTTAGGAGTTGCCAGCATTCTGTCTACCACGCCAAGGTGGGGGAATCCTGCTAAGTGTCTTTCCCAACGGCACAACAAGTAAACTTGCCGGCTCGTTCTTCTCCCCTTAATGCTGAGTGTCAAGCAGGGAAGCTGTGAATACCAATTTTAAAGTCATTGGTTTGACCTGACTCGGAATAAACCCGAGTCTACAGCTCAAGAGACAGACGCTCTATACCACTCGGGCATCTGAGCTGTATTTTCTTGGCTTTTTGGTTCCTTGGGAACTTACTTTAGGAGACTATTGTTCGGACCAAGCGAATAGTTCTAGTCTAAATCAATGTTTCTCAAAGTGGGTGATATCGCCCTTTTGTGGGCAAAAGAGAAACACCAAGGGGCGAAAGAGGGAGCAATACCACAATCTCAAAACATTGACCTTTTCTTGAAGCATTGATAGCACATTCTCGAAACAAATGGTATAACAAACAAATAATTAGCTATGTTAGGAACTGAGCAACGTATCAAAAACACTTTATGTCAGAGCCGGCGCCAGAGCAGTCGACTTGGGGGGGCCAAACGTATATCAGGGGGGCCAAAGTTTGAAATTAAGCACAAAAGCCGCTGTCTTCAAAAGAGAGAGCTTCTTGAACGAGGGGCCAAGCATATCGATTGGGGGGGGGCAAGCCCCCTGGCCCCCTTGGCGCCGGGCCAGCTTTATGTCATTACCTGTATATTAGCTATTATTATCACCAGAAGAAAAGAGCAATGATTAAACTAAAATAATTGAAAATTTCTTTCGGTCATGTGACCGCAAAAAAAAATTTGGTCATTGCCAAAAATATTCGCTCAATGACCGACAAATGATCAAAAAAACCAGGTTCCAGTACAATGTCAGATTAAGACTTCCAGGTTTGCTAGGGGTACGAACAATTTTCCGGTGTGCAGTGACCTTCATCACCGCGACTCAAATATGGCCCACGCATCACACCATTATAGTCATTCTTTAGGCCTAGGGCTTGGCACAGTGTACTCACTCATTATTACAAACAGTGGAACCACTCTCTGTGCTCACTGTCCGGAACGAAAATTAGAGATGAGAGTTTATCTGTTCAAATCGTGTTGCCCATTCCTACACTAAGAAATGAAACAAATAATGGCGAGCAATTTCATTGTATTTGTTAAACTATAAACTGCTCGTCACTTTTTTTTCATTTCTTCTACGTAGTTAAACCATCTGCAATGCCTCCCTGAAAGTTTTAAAAACAGAAAATAAAAACAACGAATTTTGGAAACGGCAACAATACAGATGAACTTTTTCAAAAAGCAATTATTACATCACAGGCTTCACAGCATTTTTGTGGACATACGTAACAATGCTTTTTTGTTAAGTGGGCCCACGGTAAGAACTATAAGTACACTGTGGCCTAGGCCTATTAACATGACATATTATGCCATACCACAGAAATTCTTGAACGTGAGCCACCACAGACATGTTAGTCAGATTGATATCTTTCTGGCTCTGATTTACGCTGCATCTGGAGCGAACGCTTGGAGTCATCAATCCTTTTTATTAGGCCACTTAAATGAAGTGACACAGTACACGAAGCCACTCAATGTAATCAGTAGAGTTAAGATTTGGAGAGTTTCTTTGTTTCACTTTTTTACAAAACTCGGACGTTAAAAGGTGCCAATCGACGCAAATTAAATTGATCACACATTTTGTTGCTAACTACCACAAACGCATGTAACCTCTTCTCCATGCAGTATTTCATATTTTACCATAGCTCATTGCTGGTGCTTCGCCATTGGGCGAATGGGCAATGCCCGTCTCAGCTAACTCTAGTTACCGGTTACGCCTCTGCTCTAATACCGGTGTTCAATGCAAAAATTAGCTTAAACATACCTTAAATATTCTTCGACCTTTCTTAGATAATACAACGGTATGACATTCTATTGGTGCAAGAAATTCGTGACAAAAAACAAACAGCCTTTCCAAGGTTGCTGGAATTAGTCAACAGCGCTTCTCAGGATCACTATGTTTTTCTTCAAAGTCCAAGAACGGGTCGAACCCGCAGCAAGGAGCAATATGGATTTATACACAAGTAAGAGATTTTCCAACGAATAAAGAAGCACTTTTATTTTTCTTGTATCACTCCCAACAACATCATAGTTTCGCATGCTGCGTTTCATAATACTTTAGCAACGCTGTTCATTCAATCAACAAGCAAGTGGCTGCGCGTGGTAGCTACTGGGATTATGACGACACAATGCTGTCGTAAACCTGCGATTTTGTTCATTCCAACGGCGCGCAAATACCAGTGCAGTAGTAGTTTGGAGGAGCATTAAGACAAATTTTGATGATACCGGAAATAATATGCAATGCCGTAATAATCATTTTGATTTAGCTGTATCGCTTTGCTGAATCAGAGTTTCAATCAAGCGCTTAAAACGCAAGAATGTCTGCAATCATGCTTAAGATGAAGTGATAACTCAATTTTGCTGGTCTCAGCATTTTTCCGTGTAGTTCAGTTGTAGGTCTGGCTATAATAATAGACTACAGATGCACTAATAAAACTTACATTTTAAGGAGTAAAAATAAAGCCGCTGTAAATCTCAAATCCGGACGTTTCGACAACATAGATTCAGGTGTCATCTTCAGCAGTGTATGCAAGGCAGTACAAAACTGCAAGAACTAGAATTTCCAAGTACCAGTAATAGCATAACCCTGGCAGCAGGTCAAAATAAGTTGGCTATTACTTGTAGTTAGAATTGTAAATTCTAGTTCTTACAGTTTTGTACTGCCTTGCATACACTGCTGATGAGGACAGCTGAATCTATGTTGTCGAAACGTCCAGGTTTGAGATTTACAGCGGCGTTATTTTTCCTCATTAAGCTATTTTCGTCCCATATTTATTGTATTCCGAAGCTTACATTTTGTTTGACATGTAGATCAAGCTCTGTGAGAATAGTGTCTGCATTTCAGTATCCCGATTGCCGAGATGTTTTTGAGCGAGAGCCTTTCATTGTTCAGTTTGAACGCACAACTCCAGGTGACCCTTCAAATTTTTTCATTCGTATTTACAGTAAAACATGGTTTGCTTGTTGCTTTTTTAACTTAGTTTGACCATCGACTGGTTTGACAGCCTGTTGGAATTTTTGACTGGCATTTATTACCACCTGTTGGCATAGGTGGTGGAACCGGGGGGCCCTGCCCCCCCCCACTTTTTTTTAGGTAGGGCACTGGGGGGCCCTAATTTACGCGTTTATTTCTACAATATTGCCTCTGCATGAATGTATTTAAAAGTTAAAAGGCCTACCATCGAAGTTAAAACCCTGGAAAGAGCTTAAATCCGGAGATATCTTCTCAAAAATTTTCTTTGTGGGGTGGGGGAAACAAAAATTAGAACCAAGAACCGTGGGTTTGAAGCCCACATAAACTGGACATACCACATGTGGACAGACTAAATATGGATTGTAGGCATAGGGCCGGATTTACGTATAGGCTAAGCAGGCTGAAATTTAAGGCCTCGGAGAAAATGGGGGCCTCATCACGAACGATGAAAATCTTTTTTTCTCTCTTCACCGATACTTTCAGTGTGAAACTGAACATCTGAGGACGTGTAGGCTATACTTTTTTTTTGCTCTTCACTATACTGATATTTTCAGTGAAAACAGGATATCTGACGACGTGAAGACCTTTTTTTGCTCTTCCAATCAGTGTGATCAAATAGCCTAGGGCCTCTTATTGCCTAAATCCGGTCCACAAGAGCGTATTTAGGGGCGGGGCCATTGTGCCATGCCCTTTTGACTCTGCCTTTTAGTAAAAAAGAACAATACTAATGGTGCCAAGTGACTAAAATACGCCAGATTCTTGTGGTGGTTTCTGTAGCTTATGGCCAGGAGCCGATCCAGAGAGGTAGGATGAGGGATATGCAATAAATGCATCCTCCCACCACTCATTTTCAAAAATGTTTTTGATGCATACAATTATTCTATAATTTCGAACCCCTTCGATAGCTATAAGCCTTACGCCTTAAGCACGCATAATTAAAAATGTGCGAACAAAATGCATCATATTTGGCGAAGCACCCACAATTAGGGTCAAAAAATTTAAACACGATTTGCCTGAAAATTACTCAAAAAGCACTAAAATAGCCGTTACAGCACGTAAATTTTCAAAAATTTCCCGGGGGAGCATGCCTCCGGACTCCCCTAGAACTTTCTTGGTTTCTTAACCAGCTTCAAATTAGTTCTGCCGAAAAAAATACGCTTGAAAAAATGTGGAAATTATCCCCCCCCCTCTTTTAAAATTTCTCGCTACGCCACTGCCGTCCTTGGTTGTAGATGAAGAAAATCTGGTCATTGCTTTTGGGCTCCCCACTTTAGAAATGCTTCCGCCATCGCTGTGCCGACCCTGGTTGTTAGGTGAAGAAAATC
Source organism: Trididemnum miniatum (assembly GCA_964006365.1). Taxonomy (NCBI): domain Eukaryota; kingdom Metazoa; phylum Chordata; class Ascidiacea; order Aplousobranchia; family Didemnidae; genus Trididemnum; species Trididemnum miniatum. The sequence continues at coordinate 7,768,249 of OZ023246.1, forward strand.
TGTTCATTGGTTTTGGGCTACCCCACTTTAGAAATGCTTCCGCCATCGCTGCCAGTTGGTGATTTGCAAAGCTGCGTTTGACCATTCATAACTCTGTTTTGCTTATAAATCTGTTTAGCTTTCATATCCTTCTTTCAGGCAATTTCCTTGGAGAGTGTCTGATGAAAAGCTTTGGGAAATTAGCTTACCACTTAGTCGGCAGCGTGGTCATGTGCTTCGGAGCGTTGTTTTAGGACCCCCAAAATTTCAAGGTTGATTCAACTCCCTTCCTACAGTCCCTAGCCCCGTTTTTGCGTCTTTGCATAATAATTGTTCCTGCTTCCTAATGCTTCACGCTAATTGTTCCTACTTGGTGGAATTTTTTAACTAGCATCAAATTAAAGAAGTTAGAAGCAAAACTTAACCAGAAACTCAGATACAACGGCAACACTCAAGCGAGTCTGGATTAGTCTCGTGTGCTGTATAATCGCGCCTCCGTCGCTTTCTCGTGACAGCAGGTAAAAATCGAGAAATCAGTCTATCACAACTAGGCTTAACCATACGTTCTCCTTTTTAGCAAAAAATTATTTGTGATCCGAAGACGCAAAAAAATGTCCAAATGCCCTCCTTTTTAGCTTTATGAACAGTGAAAACATGCCAAATCATTCTTACACGAAAAATTTTGGGAAGTATCTTTGCTGTTCGCTTGATTTTGGGCGGAAAATTGGGCATCTGCGGACGTGATGACCTTCAAATAACCCTGTCCTCCTTTCGCGCAGTGAAAATATGATAACCCTAATCAAAACCTCATGCAATTTTAATATTTTTAAAATGTTATACCACCAAATATCACGTGGTGACTTCATTTGTTGTCTTAAATGTACTTGATATTCTTTCAACAGGAAATCAACGACGCTTTAGCTTTTTAGCTCATCACGCATAGCCCAGTGATGCAGTTGCAGAAATCAATGCCCTGGCTGAAGTCTATCCCTACATTTTGTCAATTTATGGGAAAGTAGGCTAACCGTGTGGTAGGCTTTACGACTATTTTGTTCAAAAATCATTATTTTCATTTTTGTTATGATTCATTTTCTCCACCTAGTGCATTTTTGTTATGCACTTGGTGGAGTAAACATAGCCTACGTATGCACATTTCTTACCTGTTGCTGTGCGCCCGCCTAGAAAATTGCAAATGCTGTTTTTAATCTTTAGCCTAACCCGACCGGAAAATGAAACCTTAGTTTTCCGAATGCAAAACAACTGCTCTTCATCGATGCATAGAAGCAGATTTGAATGTAAAAACAAATTTTTTTACTAATTTTAGGACATTGTTTTTGCCGGAGATTTTAATGCTGATTGTTCCTACGTTTGTTCATCATGTTGGGACAGAGTGAAGTTGTGGACTAATAGACGTTTTACATGGCTTATAGGCTCCGACGCCGACACAACCCTAGCTTCAAGTGATTGTGCATACGATAGGTGAGAGTTTTGATGTAGAAAAAAATTTTTTAGCTCTGGGAAAAGTGTTGGATTTTACGTTTGGATTTATTGGAATGAATCATGAATGGTGCGTTAACCACATAAAAAACAAAAAAAATTAGTGACATTGTGTACCATATTTCTTAAATACCGGGTATTTAGTGACATCAAAACTTTGATGGGAATATTGAAGCATGACTTTTGGAACTTTTGACGAGTTTGTGCAGAAAACATGCTACTAGAATAATTGATGATAAGAATGTTTTCAGTTATTTCGGTTCATTGCGGGACGTGGGGTGCATCATTTTTCACTGAAAATTTATGGTAAATGAACCTAACTTTTTTTGCTTGTGAGGTTAGCTATGAAAATGACTTGTGCAAAATTTTATGATCACCGGATGACGTTTAGCCCACACCCCCACCCAGCCCATAATTTGACGGATTAACAACATTTTTTGACATTTTTGCCACTAGATGGTGCTATGTACTATCTACAAACACATGACTGACCTTGATAGATGGACCTTTTATTCCTCAACCAAATGAAACAAAAAATTTTAAAATTGTTCAAGGGGATGACTAAAAAGTGGCAAAATTAACCTCCCAATATGCTCTATACTGCCACTAGCCGCCAAATTTAATTTACAAAAATCTCTTGAAGTTCTTATCCAAATGAAGTAAAACTGGAGTCCAGCCCCCATTTTCAAGGGTGAGGAATTCGATTTTGCTGTTTGCATTAAAGAATTTAGCCACTAGAGGGCATAAAATATAAACAATTCGGGGCAGGTGCACTGATCAAAATAGAACTAAAAAATTAAAGATAATGTTGGACACCACTGCTCAGAAGAGCTCGATATTTACCCGTTTTACAGATCCATATAATAAATGTAAAGAGTGGGACAAACAACGAACCTCTTCAAACTACCGCCACTAAATTGCTAACTCTTGAAAAAAAAACAGGTAATAAATCATTGGTATAACTTGACTGGGAAGTGGGAATTCAACCACAGTTTTGACTACTACGCAGAAATTCTGGCCACTGAACAATATCAGATTGAGAACTCTAAAACATTTTATTGGTAATCTTTCAAATGAGACAAGAAAACAGTGTTTGAAATGCAGTAAACACACATAAGTAAATGCAATACTGTTTAATACTCATACTGTTCAAAAGACGAGGAGCCATCAAGATTCATTTGTGTTTCGCGTTCTTCGCTTGGGCAAAAATTGTCTAGAGATTTTAAGAACTAACAGAACGTTTTGACAGCCATCTTCTCTCTGAGATGCTCCATTAAAATTTTGAGCTAACTTAACACCTCGTTCTGCATTGTTGACTACTCTGATTTTGTCTACAGTCAGCTCAGCATTTTTGCAGGCCTGATTACATTTCCATGTTTCAGCTGATTGTTTCAAAAATGGTGGATTGACGTTTAAAATTTTAAAAAATGCCCAAGAATCATTTCCAATGTAGTATTCCAAATTCCTAAGTTATCTTTTGGTATTGATGGAAATCGAGGCATCCTAAATCCAAATCTGTTTTTGCATTCACCATCATATTCAATTTTTAGTAATTAATTGAAAAAACTAAAGTAATGATAGTAATGATATCAATTGAAAAAACTAAAGCAAAAAAATGTCATCACGTCAAAATCATTATGTAGACCTAGGTTCAAAACTTTTGTGACCCATAGTCGAAGATGTAGACCTAGGTTCAAAACATTCGCGACCCAACTTTGGGTCGCTACCCATTATTTGCGGACCCCTGCTATTGGCGGTAATTGTTTCGGCGTTTAAATCAATTATAACTTTTTCGAATTGTTTTCCGAGAACTTGTTTACTGTCCATTGTGATACCTTTCAAGTTTGGTGGACTAAATTTCAGATATACAGCAACTGCTTCTTATCGCGTATGCCGCGATATAGCAACTTTCTGGAAAAGTGAAGATATTCTTTCGAGAAATGACAGCTGTTATCAATGTCTGTACGATAATCTGCTGAAAATATGAAGCCAAAAGCAGTGATTTGGTGAAGTGTAAGTGCCTTGGAACGGCATTCCACACTGTTTTTTTTTTTCGTACCAGTTTTTCACTGGTGTGCAAGACGTCCTGTGTTTTGATGCTACAAACGAACTGCTGCTCAAAACCTGCAACAAAAGTAGTTCCGATGTGGAAGTTTTTGTAAACCTGTCCATTTATGAGATTATTGATTTGTGATTACACTGTCCACACAAAATTTTGTATCCGATAACGTTAAAAGCGTTTTAGGGTTGCCTTTTGAGCGCTTAATTCAAATCTGCAATCACTTTTTTTATATCACGTCCAGTTTCTAAAGGTATTGAATATGTGATGAATTCTACTTCAGGACATTCTCATATAAATGTTTGGCATGTTGTTACACCCCCACAAAAATTTTTTTGAACTTATTGGAAGTAAACATTGAAAGATTTGATGAAGCAAAACAACTGAAACAGCGATGGAAGTGGCGAGGTGAGGGAAAACTAGCGAGGCTTTTGTTTTGTCAATGTACAAATCTTGTACAAATCTCATTGGCTTTTAGGCGTTGATCAATGCTTCTTAAACTTTTTTAGTTTTGTTCGCCCCTAAAATTGGACATTGCTGGAGTAGCATGTGTTTTTGGTGAAAAAACTCGAAATTCAGAAAAAAAAAGTTCTAAAAAGAAACTGTTTATGAGATCCTAAGAATAAGACCGACCCTACCGGTAGTAGCCAAGGTCTTTAGAATTCTAAAGATTTAGCGATTGTGTCCGGTAAACCCTAAACATAGGATAACCAAAACAAAGCAACAAAATTGATTAGACACCTCGTTTACCTCATACTGCCATCAAAACAGCAACGAATTTCCCGCTAACATTGATTTTGTAGGCCTACTACACTTATGGCCATAATTATATGTTGATATTATTGGTTGAACGAATTGATGTTTCGTTGCAATTTTCGCGTTTAAATACGTAACCAATACCGAGAATGGAAAAAGAATTTACGTTGTATAATAAGAAGTATAAAGTACATTGAGCACTTTTCTGTTCATACTAACAACCAGAGCTGGAACGAGGACCGAACCTACCGAGACCGAGACAAGACGAGACATCATAGCTTTGAGACCGGGACGAGACGAGACATCATAGCTTCGAGACCGAGACGACACTTTAAAGTTACGAGACACGAGACTTCATAAGCCAAAAATTAGAAAATATAAAAACGATAGTAATACACTGGAGTATGGGCTCTTATAACTTTATAGCAAAATGACATTAGCAAAAACAAATGAAGCAATGAAGCCGTCGCGGTTATGAACTGATGTGGCCTATTGTAAATTTGCTATTGGTCATATCCTTTTAACGATTACAATTAATGATTTAACGAGTTCACCATAACAACGAAACAGCTTATTATCACAGAAGATTTAAGTCCTTGTAAATGTGCTATTGGTCATATCCTTTTAACGATTACAATTAATGATTTAACGAGTTCACCATAATAACAACGAAACAGCTCATTATCACAGAAGATTTAAGTCCTTGTAGCTTGCAAGGCAAGCAATACCTCTCGCAGACGATTACACGGCCCAATATTCTTGTTTAATCTAACGAAAAAAATGTCAAGAAAACTTTAAACAAAAAGTCATTGATAGGCTATGTTGATCTAAACCACGGATGTCGGCATTGCAGCCCACTATCCTCTGCTAAAACAATTTTTTTGCAAGTTTATCAAAGTATTGAGCACGAGAGTGTTCATGAAATTTAATCAAAATACTTTATATTTGATAAATAATAAATTAATTAACATATTAAAGTCATTGTGACACCATGCATTTTTGAAAATCTATCTGGTCAATAACTTTCTCATAATAAGAGCTAGCTCAAATCTGGAGGCACTTCCCATGTCGGTAACCAAATTTCCTGCAACTGTAATCCCTGCACTTTTTTCGATTTGAAGCCTTTTTGGGCCTGGACTACTTTGAATAATCTTTTGATAGCTGTTGTGAATCAGACGAGAATAGCATCTTTGATAAGGAACAAATTTGTAGAAATCTTAATTTTATGACATATGACACGATACTCTCTTGAAAATTTTTTGCTTTGACACACCGTTTGCCCATAAAAAATTTATTAATTTTTTAGACGTGGCTAGCGGTCGTTATGTCTTTGAGTGAAGGCCATATTGTTAAAAGTTAAAACTGAATTAACATTATTGGATTAATTATTACATTAATTAATTAATTACGTTGATGGATTTTTAAATTTTCTTTGTTGTTAAAACAATTGCATTTTCAGCAAAATGCGGCTCAGTACAAGGCCTGCCTATCAATGGTTAATATTTTTTTCTTAGAACTGTGATATGAAATATTGGAATTCTGGTCGCTTTGCGGCCCAGTTGAATATTTAATCTTGCAATGGGTCCCTAATAAATTAAAAGGTTAGACATCCCTGGTCTAGAGTAGATTACCATCGAATGCATGTGCTTAGTGGTTGAAATAGACCAGTTTTCATATATGCTGCTCACAAAAAGAAAGCAAAAGCCTGCAATTTTGCAGGCCTGAACAACAAAGCAAAATGGTCTAAACAAAATGTGGCCAAATGTTTTTGCAAAGTGCGAAATCACGCACAATGTTTTACTTTGAATGCATCGGGTAAGTACCATTGTTGCTTCCGTATCAAAGACCTGAATGCTGTTTCAAATCCAAAGTTTTTTCATGTCTCGATCGAGACATGACCATTTTCCGAGACTTTTAAGGTCCGAGACCGAGACGAGACATTGGCATAGCGAGACCGAGACACTCAAAAACGTGTCTCGAGACCGAGACACGTCTCGAGACATCCAGCTCTGCTAACAACCCTTTTCCCGTTTCTGTTAACCAATACCGAAATATGTAATAATGTTGCGCCATTAATCTCGGTGTGATTAACAAATGCGACTATAACTACCTGTTCCGGTATGTACCACTGCTGCCAATTGTTAGTTGCCGGTTCACGGACACGTACATTTCATTTGGTTTTTACTGGTATGCTGATATAAAAAGGTTAAGAATCATTGATCCACCAGACGCTTTGGTTAAGGCACTCGCTCGTCACAATTTAATCTGGTTAAGACATTTCTCCGTTGAGCTAGCAATTTCACAGTCCACCTTTCCCACCACAATGAAAGGTGAAGAAGATAAACCATGTTTCCACCTAAACTGAAAAACCTTGAAGCTTTTTTTAGTGACTTCTACAACATTAAAATCAGAAACTTACTTTTGAAAATAGCTAGTACCTGGTAGTGCTGCAGGCTGCGCAGCACCGCCGCTCTTTAAAGCCAGCCCCCCCGGAATCTGCCTTCTACTTTTTTCACAGATGTGCGACAGTTTCAATTTTGGTAGCATTACAGATTTACAAAAAAACTCTCGACAAGACAAATAAATTTAACGTAAACAACAAAAAATTTTGAAAATTCTCAAAGCGCCTATGACTGTCTTTTCAATTTGATCTTTGCCTCTGGTTTACTTCGCAGTATGCTCAAATCTGTGCAAATAAGAAATGGTGCTAACCACGTTGATATTACGTTAAGTTTGTATTTGCAGGAAAGAAAATGAGCTCAAACTGCAGGGGTGGCTCAAACCTATAATAAACTAACTCCCAAACGAAAAAAGAACCTCAAGTAAAATTAACTCCTAAACGTAAAAAGAACCTCAAGTAAAACTTCTCCAAAAACACAAAGTGATTTATCAGCTTTTTATTCAAGTGTAGCTTGTGTATTACAAACAAGTATACCATGCTGTTTCTGTTGCGGTTTCGTTGCATTGCAGAATGAAAACTTGTGCATTCTATCATCATGTATCGAAATCCTTTAACTTTTTATAACAGAACATTATCGACCTTGGTATATGAACGTTTTCATCATCTGAATCCTGCATGCTTCGATATCGTTTACTTAGCCGCATGTCAATAAGCTGCCAATATTCTTGGTCTGATAAGATAAACGCTTCACGTTCAACATTCATGCGAAACTCAAAATCCAGTTGCTTTCTCGGAACTCGGATGGTGTACAGAATCAGTCCTCCAACACGGACACAATTGAGCATTTGCTTCAAACTATTATAAGGAATGTGCCCGGTGTTTATTATTGCACCGCACACAAGCAAAATGTCGTAAAATCCTGTCGATAGCTCCTTTGGCATTGAGGTTTGAGGCTCTATCAAATGACAGATGAAATTTTGATAGACATGCTTTTGCTTGGCCATTTCTAACATTTTTGCTGAGCCGTCGTGAGCATCTATTTGTCCACCGAAGCCTCTTTTTCGAAGCTGTTGACCAACAAGACCGGTTCCTGCGGCCATATCCAAAATCGAAGAAGACTTCGTAAAACTACTTTCACTTTTTATAATTTCTTCAAGATATTCAACAAACAGTATATGCATGCAGTAGCCCAATACTTGCTCGTCTTCTTCATACTTTTCAGCCCAGTCGTCGTAGACTGAAATTGTTTTATCAGGCTTAATCGTTTTGTCGTTTAAACGGATAATAATTTTCTCAAACCGTTTGCCGATAACTTCCTTACCACTCATTGCCGTACTATACTTCAAGGTTAGTTATTGAATATTGTCCTATACAAGTAAAGCAATTCGTTTTGTCGCTGGTGTCGGGCTTCCTGTGCAGGAAGTGACGAACAAGACAGCTGCTACTAATTTCGATGATGCTAGTCTGATATTCGATTATGTGCGAAGAAATGCAAAATATTTGAAGAAGATTTACCTTGATTATTACACCTTTTCCTTCGGCAACCATTAAGAAATATAGCATGACTAAGGCGCTGTTTTGCAACGTCTTCATAAATTCGCAGAAAATGTGTGTCCTCTGTTTTCTTTTAGCCACAACATTGCGTAACCTGGACTAGATATTTAGCTCTTAAAATCGTTTGTTTCTCTGTTTGTAAACGAAGTCTTGGAATTGGTAACAATTTGAGGAATTGAAAATTCTATCGCTGGCTGTGGACTCCGTCTATAAATCAGAGTTATGTTATGAACAGTGATTTGGGCTTGTGCGTGACGTCATATCTCATGCATGCAAGCTAAGCCAGAAATGGGTTACTAAAGCCATCCATGTAATACACAGCATTTTTAGACAGTTTTCTAATAACGCAATCACAGTTTTTTGAAAATGCACATCATTAAATTCGAAACCACTAAAATGTCTTTGTCGAAATTAGTTAAGCAAACTTGTGCACCAGAATATCAAAGACAAACTGATAATTCGCTTAACAGGTGCGAAACAGCACGCATATAACTTTTATCGCGGTAATCGGCGACAATTTCACGCAAATGTTGCCGCCGTCGGAGTTGCGGTATGGCATTCACGTTTTCATGTACAAGCTGTTTATTTAATAGTATTATCTCATTAGCATCCAAGTAACCATTAGACCTAGAATCAATAGTGAAGTGACTGTTAGATTTATCCCAGCTTTTTATTCAAACGCAAAAACAACATGAAAATATTCGGCAAATAGTTATAGTTATTACTGCTTTTCAGTTCGTAGTTTTGTTATGGTGAAATAGCGTTAATTGTGTGTAAGAAAGCTTAACGGTTTAATTTGTGTAATAAGTTCGTGGTTTTCACAGAATTGTGGTCGCTGGTTCTTCTATGACAACCAATTCAAGGAATGGATCCATTTTTCGTTTCGATTTAGAGTATAACTTGACACAATCAATGGTAAAGGTTTTGTTGATATCATTATGAATCGTTTCGCAACGCAGGGCGTACCCAAGGGGGGAAGCGCTTCGCCAAATATGATGTATTTTTTTTGGTCTTCACTTGATTTTGGGGGGTAAATTGGACTTCGGAAGACGTGAAGACTTTTTTTTGATCTTCACCGATATTTACAGTGGAAACGGAAACAGGAAATTGCGGCCTCCCCCCCCATTTCAAATTTCTGAGCACGCCCCTTCAACGGTTTATATTTATCACGAATGGAATGTTTCTAGAAATATTGATAAATCTGTCGTGGAAAACTTTTGCAAATTTACTAATTTATTTACCAAATTTCGGTAGACTACGGTTGGGAAATGATTTGCAATTTTATTACTAACGATAAATCCTGGAAACAGCTTGTGTTAAGGTCAATGCTATGAGCTAATCTGGCTTATGTAACCATAATGCAGATAATAGGCAACTGGGGCAGGACTGGACTGGATTGTTTATAATAATATCGTTGCGACCAAATTTACTGGAAAATGAAACAAGTTTTTGGTGCCATAAGATGTGATGTTATTCTGTTGTCAGCTTGCATTTTCGGGGTGGGTGAGCTTATGCAAGTGATGTGTCTGACAACTCTTTTTGCATATGGCGCCAAGATGGTTTGCAATTTGCATGCTGTTATTTCCTTGCTTTGGCGTGATTTGATTGGTTGTTGATTCACGTAACTGCGTCCTGATATCACCATGTCAGGAATGCATTTTCCAAATCATTTCGTTGATGCAGCCTTGAGAACAGTAGTGAGAAATTTTAAATGGGGGGGAGCATAATTTCTACTTTTTTCCAAGGGTAATTTTTTTTTTGGCAGAACAAAATTGAAGCTGACTGAGAAAGAAGAAAAGTTTTAGGTGGGTCCGGGGGCATTTTACTCCGGAAAATTTTTAAAAATTGACATGCTGTAATGGCCGTTTCAGTGCTTTTTAAATAATTTCCAGGCACAGTTTGTGTAAATTTTTTGACCTAATTCAGAGTGCTTCGCCAAATATGATACATTTTGTTCGCACTCTTTCGACTGATTGATTTATTTCTTCATCTTTATCCTCCTCTCTCGAGAAAACGGGGGAGGCGCTATGCGTAGGACAAATCCAGACTCGCTTAGGAGTTGCCTATGTTTCCAAGTTTTCCGGTTGAATTTTGCTTCTGACTTTTTTAATTTGCTGCTTGCCAGATTCCACCAAGCAGAGATAATCATCGTGAAGCATCCGAGGACGCAATCAGGAGACTAGGTTGGGAGTTGAACCCTTAACCTTGCGATCATGGTCGTCGTAAAATCGACGCTCCAAACCACTGCGCCACGCTGCCGACAGAATGTAAACAATATATTTATTTATTTAAAACTACTCTGAGCTCCTCTGATGAAACCTAATATGGTCGAAGCAGTGGCTGTCAGGAGATTGAGTATATGAAAACTATACACATAAAATATATATAAAACAAGATTATGCAATATGCATGCTCAAGTGCTTGAAACGTAAGGCTTATTATTGTTACCGAAGAGGTACGAAATTATCGAAAAATTGTATACATCAAAAACGCTGTTGAAAATGACTGGTGGGAGGATGCATACCCTTCATCCTATCCCTCTGGATTCGCCCCAGGCTATAAGCAACAGAAAACATCAAAAGAGTCTGGCATGTTTTAGTCACTTGGTACCATTAGTTTCGTTCTTTTTTACTAAAAGGCCAAGTCAAAAGGGGTGGCTATGGCACAATGCCCCCCTAAATACGCTCCTGCTTGAGAAAAATTACGCGTACCGTAGTAGTTTTTGAATAGCAAAGCAAAAAGAGGCCTATATTTTAGAACAAATTAAGCCTCGCTAATTGAGTATTCTGCAACTATCAAAACAACGAACTATCAAAACAGCGAGCAGTATTTACAAAGCCTTGATATTTAAATAGTTGAAGCTTTTTTTTAAATCAATTACTTCTAATTTAAAATTTTTTTAAGTAAAGTCTGCTAGTATTACCTTCACAAGGCCTAATATGAAGTCAGTAGAAGTTTACAACAATAACGTCTGTCATAAAAAATAGCTTAAATGTTCATAAAAACTAGCTAACCGTTGGTTTTTTTGTAAAGGCCAAAAAAGTGAGCGATCATTATCCAGTGGAGTTTCGTCTAGATTAAAACGGAGGATCCTGCGTTGAAGATGGACTAACACCGACAGACATCGTATAGCGCAAATTGCTGAATCTGAACAAATCAGCATGATTCAAAAATGTAGTAGTTTTTCGCAGATTAAAGCCTGGCAATTATTGCAAAATATTCGTCTGATTTCAACTTATTTTTTGATTTTTCTCTTTCTTTTTTCGTAATCTTTTTTTCATTTTTTGGTAAATTTATATTTCATAGTCTGCTGGTAGCGAAATGATTTGCAGATATTTTGCTTAACTCAAGCACATTTTAAATTAGCTTTCTTCACAAAATTTTTATTAGACATAGTTTTTTTAAGCTTTTTATTTTCTTTGTTCATATCTATTGGCCGTTAGAATATGATAGAACTGAACAAATATGTGTAATTGTGTATGCATAATGAACACCAGTGCCACGTTTCTTCCAAGCTGTGTTGCGCAAGCACTTGGCCGCCAAGATGGACGCCGCTACTCCTTACAGTTTCGGCGTAATACCGCGAGTACAATAAAGATTTGAGATGGTGTTTTTACGGGCAACGGGACCTGCAACAATTATAAGCTTTTACAACACCATTTGAACTAAATTAAACGACGGTAAAACAAACAAAAAAATAACCAAACATAAGCTGTTTAATAAATTTCGAAAAGAAGGTTACTGTGAAGCAGAAAAAGACAATTTATTTTTGCCGCTACACCTCTATGGTTCTACGGAATGAAACCAAAAGTCATCTATTCGATTGCAATAACAATTTCCAATTTCAAGATGCTAAGTATAAAAATTAATGTAGGCTATATTTATCTGAAAACTGCAATTCATTGTCTGGACAATCCATTTTTATCTGCGACGTTACAGCGCAGCGCTATTATATTCTTAAAATATTTGTATGTTTAAATTACGTCTTGAACGTGTGAATTCTACGTTCCAATAACAGATGCGTTCGCATTTACTCAGTAAATGAGACAGTTGGTTGAGTAAGCTTTTGAGGCTTGGGCTTTATTCATCAATATAGATGATATGCGATCGAAAACTTGCAATGTGATTATTTAGGACAGTGGTTCTTAACCTTTTTAGTTCCAGAGCCAAATATCTAACCTCAAAGTTCCAAAGAGCCGCATACGATCAATGCAAGTTAAAGTAGTATCGAAACCAAACTCAGGCATTTACTTTAAAGCAGCAACATCAAAACTCAGAAAGAAAATCAATTCATGCGAAGCTTTGACTATCAATAGGCTTACTGTAAGTTCGTCAAAGCTGGTTGCATTTGTAGAGCATGCAGGACGCAGAACTACTCGAAGAAATCACCATTTAATTGGTTGCAATGTTGGTTCTAATTCTTACCGTTTTGCTGAAAAGCGCTTCACATACATAAGTTGACCCAAATACAGATTTTTCTGCGCGTTGCCGATCAGCTTAAGATATCTTCCATCCGGAACTCGACTCTTAGCCAAGTAGATGTTCACTTTGAAACGCTTGTGTCAGTTCCAAATTGAAATAAGGTCATAAAATATTTTGAGGTTTGCAACTCAGCTTTTAGCTGCAATCGATTCGCCGTCAATGGATTAGCGAGAGCCGCAAAAACAATAGTGAAGGGCCGCGTGCGGTTCTAAGAGCTACGGTTGAGAATCACTGGCTTAGAGGTAACTTATGAGCGTTCCGCTTTGTACGCATAAATGCAGATAAGGGAATTAACCGGTTCTATAGAACCGTCTCACGAAAAGTCATTAGATCGGCGAACCGGTCAGCATTGCTCTTTATGTTTGTACAAATTGCCTGATTCTAACAGAATCGACTGGAAATATGCCCTTGGTGGTAAAGCCGGCGTACCAAAACTTTTAATCCCATCACTGCATAAATCGCAGGTTGTTTTAAAGCCATATAATATAATTGCAGCCTAACGTCATGAATGCATGCGACATAGAAATAACTTGGTAGAGATTCGAACCAGCCAATGCGCCAGCTACTCGTAGAAGTTGTTATTCGCAATCGTAGTTACTCGTTATTCGCAATCGCCTACGAAAGGGACGTAGCCAGCAAAAATGCTTTTTTGGGGGGTGGGGCGGCCCGGATTTAGACTTTAGACAATGAAAAACCCCGTTTTCATCCGCTCTGAACGATCGATCAAAAAAAGATCTTTATAAATCAAGAGGAGCGTTTTCTCGATGTCCCCCTCCCCCTAGCTGCTCTACTGGCCTACAGTCTTTTCAGGCCTAGCGCATTGAAGAATGCTGACCAGGGATTCGTAAAAACGTGTGATAGGTATTCGCGCTGCTGCTGTTGTTTCAAATGTTTTCGATAACTTGCTTGTTGACATCGTGGCCATGAAGTGGGTGAGTATTATTCTTACCACCACCATGAACCCATAATCATAATCTTATTCGTTGGATTTTTCTCAGCTTAAAGCTTGGTCTATGTCTTTGTTTATTCAAATTAATGAAATTATTTAATAGCTTTTTGTTTGGCCTAAAATAGAAAACAAAGATTCATTATACTCGCTGCATTATTCGCCTCAGCGTGTAACGAGTGGGACCCATCTCAGCGGCTTAGCACCTGAGCAACGCTCCTAAGAAACATCGCAGCAGTGGCGAACCGATGACAACACTGCATCCGATTTGACCTCGCACTCGCCCCGGCCGGGCAGCGCGTTGTTGAGGTAGCAGATGGGTGGAAGACCTTTTTTGCTTTTTCTTCGAGACGCCTCTTGACGACCTTTTTTCAGGGGACGATTTGGGGCATCATTCTTGCCTATCTAGCCCTGGACTGCAGAAGAGTTTGGCATGCCCCTACGCGGTAGCAACAAAAAGTCATTCGTAGGCTATGTTGATCTAAACCACGGATGTCGGCATTGCAGCCCACTATCCTCTGTTAAAACAATTTTTTTGCAAGTTTATCAAAGTATTGAGCACGAGAGTGTTCATGAAATTTAATCAAAATACTTTATATTTGATAAATAATAAATTAATTAACATATTAAAGTCATTGTGACACCATGCATTTTTGAAAATCTATCTGGTCAATAACTTTCTCATAATAAGAGCTAGCTCAAATCTGGAGGCACTTTCCATGTCGGTAACCAAATTTCCTGCAACTGTAATCCCTGCACTTTTTTCGATTTGAAGCCTTTTTGGGCCTGGACTACTTTGAATAATCTTTTGATAGCTGTTGTGCACCAGACGAGAATAGCATCTTTGATAGGGAACAAATTTGTAGAAATCTTAATTTTATGACATATGACACGATACTCTCTTGAAAATTTTTTGCTTTGACACACCGTTTGCCCATAAAAACTATATTAATTTTTTAGACGTGGCTAGCGGTCGTTATGTCTTTGAGTGAAGGCCATATTGTTAAAAGTTAAAACTGAATTAACATTATTGGATTAATTATTACATTAATTAATTAATTAATTAATTACGTAATGGATTTTTAAATTTTCTTTGTTGTTAAAACAATTGCATTTTCAGCAAAATGCGGCTCAGTACAAGACCTGCCTATCAATGGTTAATATTTTTTTCTTAGAACTGTGATATGAAATATTGGAATTCTGGTCGTTTTGCGGCCCAGTTAAATATTTAATCTTGCAATGGGTCCCTAATAAATTAAAAGGTTAGACATCCCTGGTCTAGAGTAGATTACCATCGAATGCATGTGCTTAGTGGTTGAAATAGACCAGTTTTCATATATGCTGCTCACAAAAAGAAAGCAAAAGCCTGCAATTTTGCAGGCCTGAACAACAAAGCAAAATGGTCTAAACAAAATGTGGCCAAATGTTTTTGCAAAGTGCGAAATCACGCACAATGTTTCACTTTGAATGCATCGGGTAAGTACCATTGTTGCTTCCGTATCAAAGACCTGAATGCTGTTTCAAATCCAAAGTTTTTTCATGTCTCGATCGAGACATGACCATTTTCCGAGACTTTTAAGGTCCGAGACCGAGACGAGACATTGGCATAGCGAGACCGAGACACTCAAAAACGTGTCTCGAGACCGAGACACGTCTCGAGACATCCAGCTCTGCTAACAACCCTTTTCCCGTTTCTGTTAACCAATACCGAAATATGTAATAATGTTGCGCCATTAATCTCGGTGTGATTAACAAATGCGACTATAACTACCGGTTCCGGTATGTACCACTGCTGGCAATTGTTTGTTGCCGGTTCACGGACATTTCATTTGGTTTTTACTGGTATGCTGATATAAAAAGGTTAAGAATCATTGATCCACCAGACGCTTTGGTTAAGGCACTCGCTCGTCACGATTTCATCTGGTTAAGACATTTCTCCGTTGAGCTAGCAATTTCACAGTCCACCTTTCCCACCACAATGAAAGGTGAAGAAGATAAACCATGTTTCCATTTAAACTGAAAAACCTTGAAGCTTTTTTTGTGACTTCTACAACATTAAAATCAGAAACTTACTTTTGAAAATAGCTAGTACCTGGTAGTGCTGCAGGCTGCGCAGCACCGCTGCTCCTTAAAGCCAGCCCCCCCGGAATCTGCCTTCTACTTTTTTCACAGATGTGCGACAGTTTCAATTTTGGTAGCATTACAGATTTACAAAAAAACTCTCGACAAGACAAATAAATTTAACGTAAACAACAAAAAATTTTGAAAATTCTCAAAGCGCCTATGACTGTCTTTTCAATTTGATCTTTGCCTCTGGTTTACTTCGCAGTATGCTCAAATTTGTGCAAATAAGAAATGGTGCTAACCACGTTGATATAACGTTAAGTTTGTATTTGCAGGAAAGAAAATGAGCTCAAACTGCAGGGGTGGCTCAAACCTATAATAAACTAACTCCCAAACGAAAAAAGAACCTCAAGTAAAATTAACTCCTAAACGTAAAAAGAACCTCAAGTAAAACTTCTCCAAAAACACAAAGTGATTTATCAGCTTTTTATTCAAGTGTAGCTTGTGTATTACAAACAAGTATACCATGCTGTTTCTGTTGCGGTTTCGTTGCATTGCAGAATGAAAACTTGTGCATTCTATCATCATGTATCGAAATCCTTTAACTTTTTATAACAGAACATTATCGACCTTGGTATATGAACGTTTTCATCGTCTGAAGCGTGCATGCTTCGATATCGTTTACTTAGCCGCATGTCAATAAGCTGCCAATATTCTTGGTCTGATAAGATAAACGCTTCACGTTCAACATTCATGCGAAACTCAAAATCCAGTTGCTTTCTCGGAACTTGGATGGTGTACAGAATCAGTCCTCCAACACGGACACAATTGAGCATTTGCTTCAAACTATTACAAGGAATGTGCCCGGTGTTTATTATTGCACCGCACACAAGCAAAATGTCGTAAAATCCTGTCGATAGCTCCTTTGGCATTGAGGTTTGAGGCTCTATCAAATGACAGATGAAATTTTGATAGACATGCTTTTGCTTGGCCATTTCTAACATTTTTGCTGAGCCGTCGTGAGCATCTATTTGTCCACCGAAGCCTCTTTTTCGAAGCTGTTGACCAACAAGACCGGTTCCTGCGGCCATATCCAAAATCGAAGAAGACTTCGTAAAACTACTTTCACTTTTTATAATTTCTTCAAGATATTCAACAAACAGTATATGCATGCAGTAGCCCAATACTTGCTCGTCTTCTTCATACTTTTCAGCCCAGTCGTCGTAGACTGAAATTGTTTTATCAGGCTTAATCGTTTTGTCGTTTAAACGGATAATAATTTTCTCAAACCGTTTGCCGATAACTTCCTTACCACTCATTGCCGTACTATACTTCAAGGTTAGTTATTGAATATTGTCCTATACAAGTAAAGCAATTCGTTTTGTCGCTGGTGTCGGGCTTCCTGTGCAGGAAGTGACGAACAAGACAGCTGCTACTAATTTCGATGATGCTAGTCTGATATTCGATTATGTGCGAAGAAATGCAAAATATTTGAAGAAGATTTACCTTGATTATTACACCTTTTCCTTCGGCAACAATTAAGAAATATAGCATGACTAAGGCGCTGTTTTGCAACGTCTTCATAAATTCGCAGAAAATGTGTGTCCTCTATTTTCTTTTAGCCACAACATTGCGGAACCTGGACTAGATATCTAGCTCTTAAAATCGTTTGTTTCTCTGTTTGTAAACGAAGTCTTGGAATTGGTAACAATTTGAGGAATAGAAAATTCTATCACTGGCTGTGGACTCCGTCTATAAATCAGAGTTATGTTATGAACAGTGGTTTGGGCTTGTGCATGACGTCATATCTCATGCATGCAAGCTAAGCCAGAAATGGGTTACTAAAGTCATCCATGTAATACACAGCATTTTTAGACAGTTTTCTAATGACGCAATCACAGTTTTTTGAAAATGCACATCATTAAATTCGAAACTACTAAAATGTCTTTGTCGAAATTAGTTAAGCAAACTTGTGCACCAGAATATCAGAGACAAATTACTAATTCGCTTAACAGATGCGAAACAGCACGCATGTAACTTTTATCGCGGTAATCGGCGACAATTTCACGCAAATGTTGCCGCCGTCGGAGTTGTGGTATGGCATTCACGTTTTCATGTACAAGCTGTTTATTTAATAGTATTATCTCATTAGCATCCAAGCAACCATTAGACCTAGAATCAATAGTGAAGTGACTCTTAGACTTATCCTAGCTTTTTATTCAAACGCAAAAACAACATGAAAATATTCGGCAAATAGTTAAAGTTATTACTGCTTTTCAGTTCGTAGTTTTGTTATGGTGAAATAGCGTTAATTGCGTGTAAGAAAGCTTAACGGTTTAATTTGTGTAATAAGTTCGTGGTTTTCACAGAATTGTGGTCGCTGGTTCTTCCATGACAACCAATTCAAGGAATGGATCCATTTTTCGTTTCGATTTAGAGTATAACTTGACACAATCAATGGTAAAGGTTTTGTTGATATCATTATGAATCGTTTCGCAACGCAGGGCGTACCCAAGGGAAGAGCACTTCGCCAAATATGATGTATTTTTTTTGGTCTTCACTTGATTTTGGGGGGTAAATTGGACTTCGGAAGACGTGAAGACTTTTTTTTGATCTTCACCGATATTTTCAGTGGAAACGGAAACAGGAAATTGCGGCCTCCCAACCCCCTTTCAAATTTCTGAGCACGCCCCTTCAACGGTTTATATTTATCACAAATAGAATGTTTCTAGAAATATTAATAAATCTGTCGTGGAAAACTTTTGCAAATTTACTAATTTATTTACCAAATTTCGGTAGATTACGGTTGGGAAATGATTTGCAATTTTATTACTAACGATAAATCCTGGAAACAGCTTGTGTTAAGGTCAATGCTATGAGCTAATCTGGCTTATGTAACCAATCAATCAATCAATCAATCAATCAATTTTCTGGACCCGCTTATCCTTGGGGGGTCGCGGGGGCAGCAGCTCAAGTTGGAGCCTCCAAGCATCTCGATCCTCTGCAACAAAGGATAGATGCTCTGCTGGGATGCCAAGGCGAGACCAACTAAGATCTTCTACGTAATCTCGCCATCGAGTTCTGGGACGGCCTCTAGGCCTTCGACCAATTGGTGTTGAACAGAGCAGTTTTTTGGCTGTTCTTTCCTGGGACATTCGTGTCACATGTCCATACCAACGCAGTTGCGATCTTTCTAGTCGGAGAAGCAGCGATTCGATGTTTAGAGATTCACGAATATCTGCACTTTTAACCTTGTCCAACAAGGTCAAACCGCTAATTCTTCGCAAGAATCCCATTTCGGCTGCTTGAACTCGAGACCTCACTTTCTCATTCATGATCCAACACTCATGGCCATAAGTCAAAATAGGAACATAGACCGATCTGAAAATGGATAGCTTTGCCTTGGTGCAAAGCTCCCGTTTCAGTACCACAGATCGGTGGAGCTGGCGCATTACTGCGCTTGCTTTTCCGATGCGGATATCCAATTCGCTATTTTGTCTGCCGTCACTTGTGAATGAGACGCCGAGGTACTTGAATTTCTCTGACTGTTTCAGTGGTACTCCATCAATTTGGAGAGAGCACTGCTTTGGTTGTCTGGACAGGCACATGGTTTCTGTTTTTGTTGAACTGATTTTCATTCCGGCAACAGAGCATGCATCCGAAAACCTGTCAAGAGCTTGCTGGAGACCATTTTGGGTAGAGTCGAGTAGCACAAGATCATCTGCAAATAACAGACGTTGTACAGTGCATTCACCGATCTTTACTCCGCCACAAGACTCACTTTTCTTAACTATTCTATCCATATAAATAAGGAACAGAATAGGTGAAAGAGAGCAGCCTTGTCGTAGTCCCACACTTACTCTGAAAGGTTTCGTCGTTGCACTGTTAACACGAACACAGATCTCGGAATGCATGTACAGCGACTTAATGGCAGTTAGTAACTGGCCATCAATGCCATACTGCAACAGCACCGCCCAAAGCTTGTCTCTAGGAATGCGATCATATGCTTTTTCAAGATCAACAAAACATGCATTGACCTCTTTTGCATATTCCCACGACTTCTCAAAGATTTGCTGCAAGGCAAAGATCTGATCCATTGTGCTTCGGCCAGGACGAAAGCCACACTGAGCATCCGTTAGTTTAGGCTCGACTATTTCACGGCATTTCTTTTCAAGGCATTTGGCATAGACCTTACCCGGGACACTGATGAGAGATACGCCCCTATAATTGGTGCATTTTCTCTTGTCTCCTTTCTTGTGGATAGGTATTATCACACTAGTTTGCCATTGCTTCGGTGCTTGCCCAGTACTACACGCCACCTTACAAACACGAGTCAGCCAACGAACACCATGTATGTTCATTGCTTTTAACATTTCAGGTCTGATATCATCCTCACCAGGTGCTTTTCCAGTTTTCAATGATTTGATTACTGCATTCACATCTGCTTCGGTTATCTGAATATCTTCCCCAACCTGTTCTTCGTGAATTTGTATCGGTGTAGCATCAACTGGGTTTAAAAGATCACTAAAGTACTCTCTCCACCGATTCAAAATAGCATTTTGATCTTTCAGAGTCACACCATTTGAATCTTCGATAAAGAGAGCGGCTCGAGATCTGTTTCCACGCAAACGGCGAATGGTCTGCCAGAACACTTTGTTTGTCGCTTTGAAATCATCGTCTAACCTTTCTCCAAATTCCTTCCAGGCTCTTTCCTTAGACAGTTTAACTTTTGTGGCTGCCGTCTTACGTGCTTCAGAGTACTGCGAACGAAGTTCAAGTGATGACTTATTTGCAAGCCAGGCCTTATAGGCCACTTTTTTCGCACGAATAGCTTCTTTAACTTCTTGGTTCCACCAAGGAGTTCTTTTCTCGCTACTCTTCGTCCCTCCAACACGCTTACGTCCACAACAGTTAGTAGCGGACGCAATGACTGCTGTTCGAAACAAACACCACTCGGTTTCAATGTCTTCAGTAGAGGTCGGGAGTTCTTTGAACTTAGATGCAATGTTGTCTGCAAATGCAGTTCGTACCTCTTTGTCAGCCAATGATTCCCATTTGATTCGATAAGTTTCTCGTGGTGGAAAAGTCTTTCGTTTTTTCAAGGGTTTCAAAGCTTTCAAAGTGCAGACAACTAGGTGGTGATCAGTTGACAACTCAGCCCCTCTTTTAACACGGACATCAGACACGGTAGAAAACAAGTCCGCCGAAACGATACAAAAATCAATCAGGGAGCGTTGTCCCAGAGAGTCTCTGTACCAGGTGTACTTGTGAATTCTTTTGTGCTGAAAAAATGTGTTCATTATGCACAGCCCATTGGCGGCACAGAACTGCAATAAACACCTTCCGTTCTTGTTAATGTCAGGGTCACCATGTTGCCCAATAACACCTTTCCAGGTTGCATTGTCGATGCCCACATGTGCATTGAAATCGCCCAAAAGGACAAGGGATTCTGATGAAGTTGCTTTTCCCAATGCAACCTCAACTTCCTCCAGAAAGGCTTCGTACTGTGATTCTATGTTAGGTGCGTACACCTGCAATATACACAGAGATCGCTCCTGCAGCCTTAGCTTTAGAAGACAAACCCTTCCTCCCAGTGGTACCCAGTCAACGACACATTCAGCTATGTTGGGGCTCACAAGTAAGCCAACACCAGCTTGAGCAGACATTGCTGCATCAACACCTGAGTAGAAAATTTTCCACCCACCGTTCAACTCGACAGTTCCAGAACCCCGGCGCTTTGTTGATGAAATTCCCACAACATCAAGGCGATACTGTTGGGCTTCGCAAACAAGCTCCTGCTCTTTTCCTGTCAGTGACGAAACGTTCCAGTTCCCGATAGCTAGATCCCGGCAGTTTGGTCCAACTCGAGTACGTTTTCTGTGCGCTGCCCCCATTTGCCTCCCCAAACGCTTAGCGACTGCGTTGGTGGGTTTCCGGTGACGGTCAGCTTGTGGGGGAGACTGTAGCTTATTTTTCGAACGAGTCCCTCTGCCTAAAACTCGAACGCGGACCTTTTTATCCTGCGCGCCGTCCGATGCAGCATGAATATTGTTATTACAACTTTCCATTTAGCTACAGCATTGGATTGCTACTTGGTCTGTTTCTCTCCTTCGACCTTACCGCCATGGGTGACCCTGATGGAAGTGATTAAACACTACCGACGGGTTGCTCTAAGGATCATTGAAAACTCAAACCTCCCCACCACGTTAAGGTGGCAATCCATAGGAGAGGTTATGTAACCATAATGCAGAAAATAGGCAACTGGGGCAGGACTGGACTGGATTGCTTATAATAATATCGTTGCGACCAAATTTACTGGAAAATGAAACAAGTTTTTGGTGCCATAAGATGTGATGTTATTCTGTTGTCAGCTTGCATTTTCGGGGTGGGTGAGCTTATGCAAGTGATGTGTCTGACAACTCTTTTTGCATATGGCGCCAAGATGGTTTGCAATTTGCATGCTGTTATTTCTTTGCTTTGGCGTGATTTGATTGGTTGTTGATTCACGTATCACCATGTCAGGAATGCATTTTCCAAATCATTTCGTTGATGCAGCCTTGAGAACAGTGGCGTAGCGAGAAAATTTTAAAGGGGTGGGGAGCATAATTTCTACTTTTTTCCAAGGGTAATTTTTTTTTTTTGGCAGAACAAATTTGAAGCTGACTGAGAAAGAAGAAAAGTTTTAGTGTCCGGGGTCCGGGTGCATTTTACCCCGGAAAATTTTAAAAAATTGACATGCTGTAATGGCCGTTTCAGTGCTTTTTAAATAATTTCCAGGCACAGTTTGTGTAAATTTTTTGACCCTAATTCAGAGTCAAATCAAATCAAATCAAATCTTCATTATACTCGCCGAATTACGCCGAAGCGTGTAACGAGTTGCGGGGCCCATCTCCACGGCTTAGCGCCTGGGCGACACAGCTCCGAAGAAACGTCGCAACGGTGGCGAGCCGTTGGCGACACTGTGTAGATTTGACCGGCCCGGGAATCGAACCCCAGACCTCCCGCACCGATAGCGTGCGCTTAGCAACTGAGCTAACGGCCGGTACCCCTAATTCAGAGTGCTTCGCCAAATATGATGCATTTTGTTCGCACTCTTTCGACTGATTGATTTATTTCTTCATCTTTATCCTCCTATCACGAGAAAACGGGGGAGGCGCTATGCGTAGAACAAATCCAGACTCGCTTAGGAGTTGCCTATGTTTCCAAGTTTTCCGGTTGAATTTTGCTTCTGACTTTTTAATTTGCTGCTTGCCAGATTCCACCAAGCAGAAATAATTATCGTGAAGCATCTTATCCAAGGACGCAACCAGGAGACTAGGTTGGGAGTTAAACCCTTAACCTTGCGATCATGGTCGTCGTAAAATCGATGCTCCAAACCACTGCGCCACGCTGCCGACAGAATGTAAACAATATATTTATTTATTTAAAACTACTCTGAGCTCCTCTGATGAAACCTAATATGGTCGAAACAGTGGCTGTCAGGAGATTGAGTATATGAAAACTATACACATAAAATATATATAAAACAAGATTATGCAATATGCATGCTCAAGTGCTTAAAACGTAAGGCTTATTATTGTTACCGAAGAGGTACGAAATTATCGAAAAATTGTATACATCAAAAACGCTGTTGAAAATGGCTGGATGCATACCCTTCATCCTATCCCTCTGGATCCGCCCCAGGCTATAAGCAACAGAAAACATCAAAAGAGTCTGGCATGTTTTAGTCACTTGGTACCATTAGTTTCGTTCTTTTTTACTAAAAGGCCAAGTCAAAAGGGGGGGCTATGGCACAATGCCCCCCTAAATACGCTCCTGCTTGAGAAAAATTACGCGTACCGTAGTAGTTTTTGAATAGCAAAGCAAAAAGAGGCCTGTATTTTAGAACAAATTAAGCCTCGCTAATTGAGTATTCTGCAACTATCAAAACAGCGAACTATCAAAACAGCGAGCAGTATTTACAAAGCCTTGATATTTAAATAGTTGAAGCTTTTTTTAAAATAAATTACTTCTATTTAAAAATTTTTTAAGTAAAGTCTGCTAGTATTACCTTCACAAGGCCTAATATGAAGTCAGTAGAAGTTTACAACAATAACGTCTGTCATAAAAAATAGCTTAAATGTTCATAAAAACTAGCTAACCGTTGGTTTTTTTGTAAAGGCCAAAAAAGTGAGCGATCATTATCCAGTGGAGTTCCGTCTAGATTAAAACGGAGGATCCTGCGTTGAAGATGGACTAACACCGACAAATATCGTATAGTGCAAATTGCTGAGTATGAACAAATCAGCATGATTCAAAAATGTAGTAGTTTTTCGCAGATTAAAGCCTGGCAATTATTGCAAAATATTCGTCTGGTTTCAACTTATTTTTTGATTTTTCTCTTTCTTTTTTCGTAATCTTTTTTTCATTTTTTGGTAAATTTATATTTCATAGTCTGCTGGTAGCGAAATGATTTGCAGATATTTTGCTTAACTCAAGCACATTTTAAATTAGCTTTCTTCACAAAATTTTTATTTGACATAGTTTTTTCTTTTTATTTTCTTTGTTCATACTTATTGGCCGTTAGAATATGATAGAACTGAACAAATATGTGTAATTGTGTATGCATAATGAACACCAGTGCCACGTTTCTTCCAAGCTGTGTTGCCCAAGCACTTGGCCGCCAAGAAGGACGCCGCTACTACTCCTTACAGTTTCGGCGTAATACCGCGAGTGCAATGAAGATTTGAGATGGTGTTTTTACGGGCAAAGGGACCTGCAACAATTATAAGCTTTAACAACACCATTTGAACTAAATCTAACGACGGTAAAACAAACAAAAAAATAACCAAACATAAGCTGTTTAATAAATTTCGAAAAGAAGGTTACTGTGAAGCAGAAAAGGGCAATTTATTTTTGCCGCTACACCTCTATGGTTCTACCGAATGAAGCCAAAAGTCATCTATTCGATTGCAATAACAATTTCCAATTTCAAGATGCTAAGTATAAAAATTAATGTAGGCTATATTTATCTGAAAACTTCAATTTATTGTCTGGACAATCCATCTTTATCTGCGACGTTACAGCGCAGCGCTATTATATTCTTAAAATATTTGTATATTTAAATTACGTCTTGAACGTGTGAATTCTACGTTCCAATAACAGATGCGTTCGCATTTACTTAGTAAATGAGACAGTTGGTTGAGTAAGCTTTTGAGGCTTGGGCTTTATTCATCAATATAGATATACGATCGAAAACTTGCAATGTGATTGTTTAGGACAGTGGTTCTTAACCTTTTTAGTTCCAGAGCCAAATATCTAACCTCAAAGTTCCAAAGAGCCGCATACGATCAATGCAAGTTAAAGTAGTATCGAAACCAAACTCAGGCATTTACTTTAAAGCAACAACATCAAAACTCAGAAAGAAAATCAATTCATGCGAAGCTTTGACTATCAATAGGCCTACTGTAAGTTCGTCAAAGCTGGTTGCATTTGTAGAGCATGCAGGACGCAGAACTGCTCGAAGAAATCACCATTTAATTGGTTGCAATGTTGGTTCTAATTCTTACCGTTTTGCTGAAAAGCGCTTCACATACATAAGTTGACCCAAATACAGATTTTTCTGTGCGTTGCCGATCAGCTTAAGATATCTTCCATCCGGAACTCGACTCTTAGCCAAGTAGATGTTCACTTTGAAACGCTTGTGTCAGTTCCAAATTGAAATAAGGTCATAAAATATTTTGAGGCTTGCAGCTCAGCTTTTAGCTGCAATCGATTCGCCGCCAATGGATTAGCGAGAGCCGCAAAAACAATAGTGAAGGGCCGCGTGCGGTTCTAAGAGCTACGGTTGAGAATCACTGGCTTAGAGGTAACTTATGAGCGTTCCGCTTTGTACGCATAAATGCAGATAAGGGAATTAACCGGTTCTATAGAACCGTCTCACGAAAAGTCATTAGATCGGCGAACCGGTCAGCATTGCTCTTTATGTTTGTACAAATTGCCTGATTCTAACAGAATCGACTGGAAATATGCCCTTGGTGGTAAAGCCGGCGTACCAAAACTTTTAATCCCATCACTGCATAAATCGCAGGTTGTTTTAAAGCCATATAATATAATTGCAGCCTAACGTCATGAATGCATGCGACATAGAAATAACTTGGTAGAGATTCGAACCAGCCAATGCGCCAGCTACTCGTAGAAGTTGTTATTCGCAATCGTAGTTACTCGTTATTCGCAATCGCCTACGAAAGGGACGTAGCCAGCAAAAATGCTTTTTTGGGGGGTGGGGCGGCCCGGATTTAGACTTTAGACAATGAAAAACCCCGTTTTCATCCGCTCTGAACGATCGATCAAAAAAAGATCTTTATAAATCAAGAGGAGCGTTTTCTCGATGCCCCCCTCCCCCTAGCTGCTCTACTGGCCTACAGTCTTTTCAGGCCTAGCGCATTGAAGAATGCTGACCAGGGATTCGTAAAAACGTGTGATAGGTATTCGCGCTGCTGCTGTTGTTTCAAATGTTTCCGATAACTTGCTTGTTGACATCGTGGCCATGAAGTGGGTGAGTATTATTCTTACCACCACCATGAACCCATGATCATAATCTTATTCGTTGGATTTTTCTCAGCTTAAAGCTTGGTCTATGTCTTTGTTTATTCAAATTAATGAAATTATTTAATAGCTTTTTGTTTGGCCTAAAATAGAAAACAAAGATTCATTATACTCGCTGCATTATTCGCCTCAGCGTGTAACGAGTGGGACCCATCTCAGCGGCTTAGCACCTGAGCAACGCTCCTAAGAAACATCGCAGCAGTGGCGAACCGATGACAACACTGCATCCGATTTGACCTCGCACTCGCCCCGGCCGGGCAGCGCGTTGTTGAGGTAGCAGATGGGTGGAAGACTTTTTTTGCTTTTTCTTCGAGACGCCTCTTGACGACCTTTTTTCAGGGGACGATTTGGGGCATCATTCTTGCCTATCTAGCCCTGGACTGCAGAAGAGTTTGGCATGCCCCTACGCGGTAGCAACCCCTGATTCCATTCGTAAACTAAAGAAGCGAAGTGAGACTGAAAAACTCAGAAACCATAAATAAACGAGTTTGTTGATACATGACGTTACCGACGCTTTTTGCGACACTGAAATAAAACAAAGGAATTGACCATGACCACTTGTGCTGGTGTATTTGTATTGTTTTCGTGCAAGCGCGTCTTTTGTTCACAATATTTATGCCAACGTGAATGCTATGGAGGTAAAGGAGTCTGCTTTTCGTAGGTTCAGTATAAACCAAATCTTCTAGACATAGCATACATAATTAGAAATATGCTAATAGCAAGTCTGATATGAAAGAGACCAACATGATTGATCATAAATTCCTTGCAATGTTCACTAAAAATGACTGAGTAAAACAATACATAATTATGAAATAACATTTGCGTTTTATTTGATGGTTATTGCAATCAAAGAGCATTTTTAGTTGCGTCATTTTTATCGCAAAAAGATATCATATAAGACACAACGTCGTCCTACCTGGTCTGCTGAATGGGAGGTGAGAACGACTTCCTCGTGTTGGGTCGGAGAATAGACCATCACCAACAGTTGCAAGAGCAACTCCAAGACCAGCAGCAACATCACCAACAGTTGCAAAAGCAACTCTGAAAGATTAGTGTACCTTTAGCCTGAGGGCGGTTGATGAAGGCTAATAGCGCGAAACAGCGCTGTCCCGCTCTACAGTAACTAAGGTATAATTTGTTCTTATGCCTTTGCTGTAGCGAGCTTACTGTATTTCAATATTTCTTGAAAAACTAACGTCACGAGCATGTTTGAACTCGTACTGTAGCCTTATAGGATTTACGTTGGTGAAGTTTAAATTAGATATAGCTTGTTTGTGTAAATACGTTATAGTTAAGTAAATACTGTTTTTATATACTTGCTCTCACAACTAATAAGTGTTACCATGTTATCTGATGCAAACATACATCAATATTTACAAGTGAAAGAATAAAGCAAATTACAGTAAACATAAATTATGATAAAATGAAGTTGTCGAGCCAATAAAGCATATTTCATTTACTAGATGCTGAATGATAGAAATTGAACTTGCAAGTTTTTGTAGAGTGTTAAATAGGGCTGCAAACTCGAGCTCGAAAAACCTTTTTTGCCGAACTTTAATTCAAAAAATGAAAGTTTCTGAGCTTGAGACTGATTTAGCACAGTTTGTAAAGAGAACGTTGATGAGAAATTATATCTCAGGTGTGCATCTGGGCAGGTGTATGTCTGGCTGTCCTTCCTTGTAAAAAATATAGTACATGAAAAATTTCTCAGATGAAATATTATTCGAAATTTACAGTTTGAAAAATTTTACCAGTCTTTTAGCACGTTTAAGTTAAATAAGATTTTTTTCAATCACATAATGAAGCTGCTATTTCTTATCCTCCTCTCACTGAGCTATGCAAACGCGCGCTTGCTGATTGGTGCATTTAACATTCAAATTTTTGGTCAATCAAAAATGGACAAGCCTGCAGTGGTTGACATTCTTATCCAAGTGAGTTTGGAAATGCTATGTTGAGTCGAGTTTTTAATTTTATGTCTTGTTTTAAAGAAAAACTGTTTGGTCTGATTTTTTTGGTAAACTTTGCCTGTTTAGGCAAGGTTTTATGATATAAAGATTACGAAACAATGCAAAGAGTCACTTAAGGGGCTTCACCCGATTACTTATGGATCACCGTTTCCAAATGCAGAAAAAGTCAGCAAATCCTCCCCCTTTCAAAACCGAAAAAGTAATGACTTTCTAACCTTACGGATGATCGTTTTGGCTTTGAAAGCCAAGTTACTTAAGTAGACTGGCGAGGGTTAGGTTAGGCTTTAAAAGCCAAGTTAGTGATATTCTGAACATCATCAAACCAAAAGTTTTACAAAAACTTCTTTTGTCCCACTTAGGGTTAGGGTAGCCCTAACCTATCCCTAACCCTCGCCAGTCTTGGCTTTCAAAGCCAAAACGATTTTCTGTAAAGTTAAAAAAAAACTACTTTTTCAGCTTTGAAAGCGGGAGGATCTGCGGACTTTTTTTGCTTTGAAAGCGGATGGGGGTTTTGAATGCGTTATTTTTCCAGATAAAACTAATCCGTTGCAATTCAGGACATTTTTGGACTCCGTAACTCGAATGGTAAAATGTTTTTAGCTCAATTCAGAACAGAACTATTAAGCGACAATTTTTAGAGAAAGAAGTTTTGTCGCCAAAAATTCTGGCAGCAAAAACCATTGAATTAAGCCTGACTTGACGCAAAAATTAGACGTGGTGTTTATTGTATTCTTCAAACTGGAGACGATTTTTTATCAAAAGTTATGTGATCACGTAGATTGTTCAACGTTATGACATTTTGATGGTGCAAGAAATTCGCGACTCCGAAGAGACCGCTTTTCCTGAATTGGTATCCCGAGTTAACGAAGTATCAAGTGATGAATACCTCTTCGTCCAAAGTGAAAGAACTGGAAGATCCAGCAGCAAAGAACAATATGGTTATATTTACAAGTGACTAGCGTTATTTGCTGCTGTTTTAAATCAACTAAAGGCTTTAAATTGGCAATGTAAAAACTGCTCAGATGGCCTAGTGATGAGAGAGTACGCCTCTAGATATAAAGACTCGGGTGTGATTCCGAGTTGATTTTAAAATTGGTATTCACAACTTCCCTGTTAGACCCTCATCATTAATCAAAGGGACAGTGTGGAGAACAAGCCGGCAAGTTTACCTGTTGGCCATTGAAATATAGGCACTTACCGGAATGTAAAATCTTACGAACTTTTTCTAGATTTGTAACATCTTGATGTTTTGAATGCTGGCTCGTCTTTACATTTCGTGAAAATGGGTTCGACACTTTCCAGGCTCCATTTGGACGCGTTTTTCAAAAATTATCTCTACCCTTGTAATATCAGCTGGCTCAATTGATTTTGTACATTCAAAAGGCAAAAACCGACTAGTATCGAAGTCAGAAAGTGCAACTGCTTTCACTTACAGTGTTTCCTCCGTTCTTTGTTTCTTTAATAATAAAAAAAATTGATAACCAGCGTTTTTTGCAGGGCAAAGTCCGTCCACGTGACCGGCGAATATCAATATCCTGATAGTACTGATGTATTTGAACGAGAACCTTACTGTGTACAGTTTGAAATCGCCGAAGGACCCATAGGTAAAGCAAATTTTCACAAAAATTATGATTTGATACAAGCATGAACCGATTTTTCATTCAGCTTCGTCTTGAAACAAATTCATTACACTTTAAAAGCCTATAGCGTAAAATATTTTTAGGCTGTACTCATTACTCGGCTGAAGGGGCAAGTTATAATGCGCAACGCATATCTCAATTTCATTAAAACCTATAGGCCAACTTTCACGCCTCATTGGCCTCACTCTGGACATGCCTTGATCATTATTTTTTCATGCAGGTGATCTGTCTCGCTTCAGCTATATAGCTTTACACGCAAAGCCTGATGATGCTGTGGCGGAGGTCGATGCTCTTGTCGATGTATACGACGCTGTTCAAGAGATATACGGAGAGGTAATCTTGAAGTTTTCATGATATTTTTAAATCGCTAAAGCAAAGCTTAGCGTAGTCCTACAACTGTACCTCTAACTGCTAAATTTGATGAAAGGATTAATTAAGTGAGATAATTTAGAAATACTATACAAGAGCTAAAAATTCAACAATCATTAAAGAAGACTGCGAAGAGAGCCTGCTTTTCTTGAATCAGCAACCACACGGTGTATACTAGGGTGCATCATTTCCTCCTATTTAGGAATTTAAGTTTGAGCCATTGAGAAAATGTGTCCATATCAGAAAAAATTTAATGAAAAAAATATAGAGACCCAGGGACCCCTCCAACCACTCCGGCCAGCACCCCCGAATTTTGATTTACCAAAATCGCCATATCCCAAAAACTATACAAGATAAACATAATATTGTTTGACATCGAATTAATTGCAACTACCTGATTTAGTTCTAATATGCACAGAAGTGTACAGATTTAGCATGAAAATACACATCAAAAATGTTTACTTGCTATCATGTTACTAAAATAATGGTAAAATTCTTACAAATTTTTGAAGTAGCAGCAAGTAGGGATGTGCAAAAGCTATAAAAGTTTCTAATGTAAGTTAAGAAACACAAGGCGATTAGATCAAGTGTGTGGCCTTTTCCTCAAGTTTGGCCTACTTAATCTGCTAATTTCGATTACTTGCAGATTGCTTTCAAAGTTCTTTTGAAAGGTACAGTAGATGATTGAAAATCGGTTGCCAATGATTTTATTCCTCGTTCAGAACAGCCATTGACTACTGTAATCATATTTGCTCGCTTTTTTCGTTGAAGATATTATTCACCAAGAGACCAGTCTTTCACATCATTTGGCAAAAAATCTGTCTCTGTGTTCAGTAACCGAAAAAAGTACCAGGAATCTTGTGCTGTTAAGTCAGCTTGTGATGGCTCTTTATCTGCAGTACTTCTGCTGGAAACTTCGGTTTCCCTTTCTTATTTTTGAGACTGCAGCATGATGCCCCTTTCCTTGAAGCAAGGTTTCAGCATTTTTTTCTTGTTCCTCATCTGCAGCACAGCCTCAAACAAACAGAGAGGCACCATCTCCTCAGTCAAATATCAAACATGGAGCTGTAGCTCTTTCAAAACACTGGATGCAATTGTCGAATCAATCCGTTTGAACTGGTCCAGAGTTTTGATCAGCATTAAACCAGAAATAAGGAGCAGAGATTACAGAACTGCATCGAAACCATCTCGAAGTGCATTTCTTCTTTATGCATACTATACATTCTGTGGTGGTTTCGATGCTGTTCTGTAATCTCTGTTCCTTATTTCTGGTTTAATGTTACAGAAGTGTAAACTAACAGCTCAGATGGCCGAGTGGTGTAGAGCGTCCGTCTCTTGAGCTGTAGACTCGGGTTTGATTCCGAGTCGGGTCAAACCAATGACTTTAAAATTGGTATTTACAGCTTCCCTGCTTGACACTCAGAATTAAAAGGATAGTGTGGAGAACAAGCCGGCAAGTTTACTTGTTGTGCCATTGGGAAAGGCACTTAGCGGGATTCCCCCATCTTGGTGTGGTAGACAGATGGCTGGCAACTCCTAAGCGAGCTCATGTTGCGTATTAATCGCTTTCTCGTGATAGGAGGTAAATATGCAATTAAATAGATAAAAATAATGCTGATCAAAACTCTGGACCAGCTCAAGCGGATTGATTTGACAATTGCATCCAGTACTTTGAAAGAGCTTCAGCTTTGACAATTGCAACCGAAATTTCCAGCAGAGTACTGTAGATGAAAAGCCATCACTGGTTGACTTCACAGCAGAAGATTCCTGGTACTTTTTTCGGTTACTGAACACAGAGACAGATTTTTTGCCAAATGATGTGAAAGACTGGTCTCTTGGTGAATAATATCTTCAACGAAAAAAGCGAGCAAATATGATTACAGTAGTCAATGACTGTTCTGAACGAGGAATAAAATCATGCACTTTAGTGTATATGTCAAATGCGATCTGCTCCTGTAGTGAATCAAAACCATCACAAAGCATCTCAAGCCCACGCGCTGGCTATGTCGCTGACTAAGTGACTACTCATATGCAGTTTTGAGTAGGCTAGGTCTTGATAGGTAAGACTAAACAAGGAGATAACGATAAATACTCTAACATCAAGCTTTGCAAGAGGTGTGGATGATTTCTTGAATTTTCGTGTAAATGCGTAACTGCAAATTCTCGTTTCTTCAAAATATTTAGGATGTTTTACTCGGAGGAGACTTCAATGCTGACTGCAATTACATATGTAAATCTTGCTTTGATGAAATCGAATTGTGGACAGATAACCGCTTTACTTGGCTCATTGATTCAGATGAAGACACCACCGTCGCTACATCCAATTGCGCATATGACAGGTAAAAATGTCAACTGACTGATGTTGTGTTGCTGAATAACATGGTATGTTTTTTGAAAAACAATTAACATGACTTCAAAAATCAGATCATAAATACCTTTGCTGTATTACGACGACGAGTGTAACACGTCGCGGACCGTTCTCCGCGGATTAGCGCCTGGGCAATACAACTTCGAAGAAACGTCGCAACGGTGGCAAGTCGTATGCTGCACTGCATTCAATTTGACCTGTCTGGTAATAGAACCACTAACCTCTCACACAAATAGCGATGTTGTTGCCACTAGACTACGCCAAGCTTATTTGATTTCATTTCAACCTTTTCATATATTTACTGTGAATAACTGCAAAATTTTGTTTACATAGTTTGAAATGTTTGCGGGAATTTTTTGACTAAAAGAAGAATACCAAAAAGGCCTATTATGAAAATGCAAGCAAACCAACAAAAATGTGCTTTGTGCTTAAAATTTCGCATTGTTTTTACATAAAATAGATAAATTAATTATTTCTTATTTATTTTCGACACGGTCAGCGACACGGCCTAGCGGTACCGCGCGCAGGTGACAGATCCTGCGTGGCGGGTTCGATTCACGGCTGGAGCTGATCGCATTTGACATATATAACGGGAGGCTGCTGACTCGAAGAGCGCAAGCTCACTTCGCAGTCTCCCTCAATTACTGTTGAGTTTTCAGTTCAATATAATTTGAAAATAACCTCAGTTAATTTAAAATTTTCATTTTTTTTTATTATCAATCACAGAATGGTCGTAGCTGGATCGCTGTTGACCAAACATTCGGAGAATGAAGCAAGAGTGTTCCGCTACGATATGGTCTACGGTTTGAGTGAATCGGAAGTAAGTGGCCTCCAAAGTTAACACGGATTTTTTCTCCTTACGCTATTTTCGTCTCATATTTTTTGTGTTCCGAAAGATAGATTTTAAAGTGGGTAGGCCTATAGAGATATTCAATGATAAAGAATATTGAAAACATCACCAGAAGAAGATAGGAAGCATGGTTTATCCATCTTCAGCTTAAGCCAAATTCCCTATAGGCCTAGAGCAGCGGTTTCCAATTGGGGGTGCTCGCACCCTCTTGTGACGCGAGAAGAGATTTCTGGGAATGCGAGAAGAAGTTGCCAATTTTAGCGCTGATCAATGGTATCGTTGATTTTCCCTAGCTGTGTGTTTGTGATGCCATGCCCCCCCCCTCTTTGATTCTGCCTTTTAGTAAAAAAAAAACAAAATTAATGGTGCCAAGTGACTGAAATATGCCAGACTCTTTTGATGGTTTTTGTAGCTTATGGACAGGGGAGGATACTGATGGGTAGGATGGGGAGCATGCATCCTCCTACCAGCCATTTTCAAAAATGCTTTTGATGCATACAATTTTTCCATAATTTCAAACCTTTGAGTCCTTATGAATTGTAGTTCAGTTTACGATTTCACGCCGGATTACCCAAACAAATTATCACCGCTTTCAAAGCCAAAAAAGTAATGACCTACTGACTTACAGATGATCGTTTTCTGTAAAGTCAGAAAATCACTACTTTTTTGGCTTTGAAAGCGGTGATCCATAAGTAATCGAGTGTTTTCTTTATGCTTCGCATGTGACTAGCGTCGTATGCTGCACTCAAGGCCAGATTTAGACAATGAGAGACCCTAGGCTATTTGATCAATGAGGCCCTAGAGAGCAACGATCAGACTCATCTCTGCACAGTGGCGAAGCGAGAAATTTTGAAAGGGGGGCAAAAATTTCCACACTTTTTTTTTCAAGCGTATTTTTGTTCGGCAGAACTAATTTGAAGCTGATTGAGACACAGAAGAGGCTTTAAGGGCGTCCGGGGGCATGCTCCCCCGGAAAAATTTTGAAAATTTACATGTTGTAATGGTTATTTTAGTGCTTTCTAAATAATTTTCACGCAAATTTTGTTCAAATTTTTTGACCCTAATTCTGAGTGCTTCGCCAAATATGATGCATTTTGTTCGCACGTTTTCGAGGTACGTGCTAAAGGCGAAAGGCTTATTGCTATGGAAGAGGTTCGAAATTATGGAAAAATTGTATACATCAAAAACATTTTCGAAATGGTTGGTGGAGGATGCATGCCCCTCATCCTAGCCCCTGGCCATAAGCTACAGAAACCATCAAAAGAGTCTGGCCTATTTCAGTCACTTGGCACCATTAACTTTGTTTTTTTTTTTACTAAAAGGCGGAGTCAAAAGAGGTGGGGGGCAAGGCACAATGCCCCCCTAAATACGCTCTTGTCTCTACGTTTAGGCCAATAAAGGTCTTGATGGTCGATTTCCAAAAAAAAGGTCTTGATAAAAAGGTCTTAGGTCTTCGTTGTTCGTGACGAGGCCCTTTATTTCTCCGAGGCCGATGCTTCAGCCTGCCTAGCCTATTGGTAAATCCGGCCCTGGCTGCACTGATAGGCTACTATTGTCTAGTTTCTACTGTAATATGTAACTTGAATATTTGTTTTAGGCAAAAGACGTGAGCGACCATTATCCAGTGGAATTCTATCTAGGTTAAGTCATAATTCACTCATAATTTTAATCTTAATTCATAAATTATCACGAGTTGTGATGTTGATTTCAGACTAATGTGTGCTACAATTTTTCACAAATACAAAAAAGTTTTAGATCCTTTGTTGAATAGAAAGCAAAAGACCCCAAAGGATTAAAGGAAGTATAGGTATCAGTGACAAAGACAGCTACAGTCATTCTCATATACTTTTCAGGGGCGTATCCAGGAAGGGCGCGGGGGGCCGCCCTCCCTACGCAGACAAATGTACAAAACTTTCGTGGTGTAAAGGTGATATACGTATAAAGACAATCTGAAGGCGCGATGACCTTTTTTTTGCGGTTCACTTGACTTTGGGCGGAAAACGAACGGCTTCAAATTGCGCACTCCCCCCCTTCGAATTCCTGGGCACGTCCCTGCTTTTAGAAGTTCTAGATACTAAATTTCGATAAACTCATTACCGGTACCTAATTAGATGACAAAAACAGCTTTAACAGTGAACAAATAACTGAGGAAATTTTTAAATTATTGAAGAGATAACTCAACGGTAATTGAGGGAGACTGCATAGTGAGCTTGCCCGGTGTATACTGTAGGTCAAATGGAATCGGCTCTAGCGGTGAACCGAGCCCATCACGAAGGATCGACAGCCTGTTACGAAAGATCTACAGAAGCACATAGAATGACGTCTTCATGATGATTGGATTTTCGACCTATTGTGCATTGGAAGAATAGGTGTGGTATAGGTATAAATGAATAGGATTGTAAAATGTACATTCGCACTAAAATAGACTCAAACTTGTATTTTTTTTCTCCACAAATTCCTGTTCGTGAGCCAATGTATAAAGCATATTAGTATTTAATTTTAATGAAAAGGTATTTGGAAAACAGGAATAAAAAGCAAGATTTCTAACGGTTAAAACGTCAAGTTTGCCGTGTTTTTGCAGCAACTGGCATTTATACAAGGCAATACACACAACAAACGATTTAATAAAAACACATAAATACTTTGTGACAATAATCAAATAATTTTACAATTTTAATCCGAAAATAAATTTATTTTTAAACCATACAATTCCAACGCAGACCGAAGTTCTTTGATTAAAAAATCACTTGTACCAATAAAAACAATGGACCAGATCTTTTAGAATCTGGAATATGACTGTGCAACAAGTTCGTTTATGAAATACTGCATTTACTCATTGTCTTCACTCGGTGCTGGAACTGCGGGAAACAACGCCAATCGCGCAGGAAAAGTCTCGTCTGAAAATTTAAAACCATCCCATTAACTACTAAACACAGACAAATCGTGTAAAGAATACCACGCGTTCAAAATGTATTAAAGAATTAAGGAGAATTTTTTTTCATATCATGTTTTTATTTTCAGCTGAAAGGTCCTACCACAGCTACTTATACTGAACCCTCGTCTAACACTACGCTTTTAAGCACTAAAGCTTGTAAGCCCAGACTTTGGGGCACCAACTTTTGTTCCATTATTAACTCAGCTGAAACAACCAATCAAGTTACCCGTTCACAACTAGAAACAATAAAGCGAAAAGAGGTGAAGCTGTTTAAAAAGTCCGTAGTTTATACCAGGCCAAAAAGCGAGTTGGTGTGCCTGTAAAACGCACTTTAAAAAAAATCGAGTCTTCATTATCATTATTTGCGGTATTACGAAGCCTGCGTGCAATGAGTGGCGGAGCCCATCTACGCTATTTGGACTGGGCAGCACAGCACCAAAGAAACGTCGCAGCGGTGGCGAGCTGTTGGCGACAAAGTGTCTGATTTGACCGGCCAGGGAATTGAACCCAGACTTCCCGCACCAATAGTAATGTTGTTACAACTGCGCCAAAATGACGACTAAAAGAAAGTAAAGTAATGACAAGCTAAATAACTTACCGGTTGTACCCGATCTAAGGAAAAGATTTGTTAATCCTGGGACATTGGATGGGACTCTGACCCCTCCAACCCTCTGATAGCATTGAGGTGTGAATGGATATTGTTCTAATACTTCTTCATTGTCCTCCCAGCAGCATCCTAAAAGTTAGATTTACTGTAATTACACTGATTACATTCAACGAATGAAAATTAGTACTCAATATTATACGAAAAATATCGTAATTTGAAAAATGGAAATAGTAATGTGCTGCTTTTCACATCGAGAATAATATATATATAAAGTTTCTGAGGACAAAATGAAAGATTTGAGCTTCAAATTGGAATTGCTATATTGATCATTCTTCGATCTTTTTACTATAAGTACACTCATTACAAACTTTTTCAACGTAAGCAGTCAAGCGTAAAACATATTTACCCAGTTTAGTAAGACAATCCAAACGATTGGGGAAAGCTAGAAGATTGTATCCAATTTTGTGAAAGTCAATTGTGTAATGGCATGCAACTCTTTGGAAGTACAAGACGGGGATTTGGTTTCCATTTGTGTTGCAAGATCCGTTTGCTATAAAAAAATAAGTTTAGTAAAAAAATGCTGTTTACTTAAAATAAAAAGGCACTTAATAGTCCTAAAGAAAATAAGACGTAAACTGATGAGAAATCGAAGGCAAAAAATCAACGGCTTGGTGGGCCCATCCGCACAATTTAAAAGGAAAGCTGTTTAGTTTTTGTCAGCGATACATCTAAGCCGTCATTTAGCGTTTACAGAGTTCGACGTACGAAAAAAAGCAATCGTTGATTTATTTCTTTGCATTTTTTTAAATCAACATGCTTTGGGACTGACATTGTATCTTAGCCTACACAAAAACAATCAGGCAAGCGAAATCGATATTACCTGGTGTAAAGGCCGCAGGAAGATTATCGTAATCAAATGCGATTCCAGCTGCGCCATTTTTCTGATAGCATTGGGCAACTCTGAAAGGAGCATTTCCGTCCCAACAGCATCCTCTAACGGCAACACATTGAAATTCTGTGATACCAGGGAAACCGCACTCATCTCTCTTTAAAAAAAACACCAGCATGCTAATAAGTCTGCAGAAGATCGTAAAAGCACTTAGTAAGTGATGACAATAACAGTCATACGCATTGCAACCGAACAATATGCATCTGCATGTAAAAATCACAGAGCGTATCCAGGATTTCTGTTTAGAAGAGCGAAGTATGTCATAATGCACGGTCCTTCAACATCTCAATTTTAAATACTACCCAAAGAGCTTAGAACTGTTCGTTGTTTTAGACGTTTAATAGGCGCGATTGGCTCCTCTGATTATGTCCCTGGTAAGAATGCAGCCATAGCATCTTAAAGCTTTCTTACACAACTTTTCCTGTATTCACACCTAATGGGTTTTGTCACCAGAAACAAAAATTACTGTGTAACTGAATGCATTTTTGCGTGTCACAACAAAAAGTATATTTACCGGATTGATCAAGTTAGAGATGCTGGAAGTTCCCGCAGGATCAATGAGAGAAACAAGCGTGGGATCAAGCTGGAGACCAAATCTGAAAAGTCCGGAGCACTCAACTGGAGCAGCAAATTCACCAGGTCGGAGGATGGGAAGGTAAACTGCAAAAAACATAAATTTTTAATTAGTTGCTTATTCATTTGTTTCTGCAAATTAGTCAAATACAACGCTCCAATCATATTTTATAGTTGAGCGGTAAATTAAAACGGAAATTCTAAAACCAAGTAGTTTTTTACAGGGAAGATCCTAAGGTTAGCATAAGTATCACAGGTATTTGTATTCACAAACATGTCCGTTCTTGTTTTCAAGCGCTATTAGAAAAGTTACAGCTTTTTTTGTTTTGTCAGGTAAATCAGATTATAGATCAACGCCATATTATGCCTTTATTGTAAAAATTATCACTCATTTTTCAATAGATTTTGTACAAACCACGAAACCAGTAAAGAGCAGCTTGCGACACCTGCTTGGATATTGGTCACAGTCTGGTAGCACAAATTTCATTTTCTCCTCTGATAGCCATTGAATTTGTTAAAATTTCATTGGAGCTTTTTATCATAATTTTTACTTTGTTGAATTTCAAAATGTATGTGAAGTTACAGCACAGCATTTTTTCCAAACTAGTGATAATAAAAACAAATATTATATACCGATACTTACAGGATTCGAAATAAATAAAGAAAATGTTGTAGTAGCACCATGGGACGGCAGAAGCAGACGTAATTTGCAAATCAGTGGCGTTTCGTACTTCTTCGTCGGTCAAAAAGATAGGCTGAAATACAACAAAAGTTGCTCAATACTGTTTTTGAGTAATCAGAGTTTCCAAATGATAAGTTTCTTGGCGCTGTTGCTTCTTCTCGTCAACTAAGATAAATGTCATTTAAAAAACAAGATAAAAATACACCACAAAAAAGATTACATAAAAACTGACCGTACAAGCTGTTACCAATATGATAACTTTTAAATCTTGTACTTACGCTGTAGCAGCAGTAAGGCACTGTTTCACACTGGGCAGCAGTAATACCGATGAATCCGCATTCAAATCTGCACAATAAAAACTAGTCAAAAATTATCTGGAAACACTTTTCTTCTCACAAATATAAAAAGCAACACCAAAATTTGTTTAGTTTTTTCAAAGCTGCTCAAGTATAAAAAAGTCTAGGCCCGTGTCTCTTTTTTAAGTTAATCCGTTTTTAAAAGCAAATATAAGTAGTTCTTTATTCGAAAATAGTCATTTTTTTGATCTTTACCTGTTTCGCAAATCATGAAGAGCACAAGTGTTGACACCAAGAGTTTCAAAATGAGCAAAAAAGAGTCTGCTTCCGGGGAAAACACCTTCCGGAAGTGGGGGAATGTAGGGTCTTCCAAGACTTGAAAAGAAGTCAGGATTGTCCTGGTTTCCAACTGTAAAAGTACACAAAATTTTTTAAAAATTTCACTAAATTACACTGACTAGACATCCTTAAGTTGTTGATTGAGTAATTTTTTGTTTCTTGTTTTCTTGTTCGAGAAGGAAGTACAGGCAATGCTAGAAGATCAAACCTGGAAGTGCTTTGAGGTTATCACTGTTTCAAAAGGTCTTACAACGTACAGAACTGCCTTTCATAGCTTTGTTTCTCCAAAAGATTCATTGCATCAGCGACGTTTTTAGAAAACACAAATAACGCTCTTGTACAATAAAAAAACTCCGAACCTTTTGATTTTTCATTCTAGATCAGGTTACCGGTATTTGAATTCATTCCCAACCAACAAACCATTAAGTTAATGACTAGGGTATGCTTTGGGGGCTAAATTCGTGAACACAGTTGAAGCACATTAATTTAGTAGCAAAGAGCGGGACAGCGCTGTTTCGTGCTATTGGTCCTCATTACCCGCACTCACTTAAAAGATATATTCATCCTTCAATATAATTGACCTCAAGCGAGCCAATTACCCATCCAAATTTCTATATAATAAAAATATTTATCCTTTGTGGTACGCAACAAAATCTACTTAAACTCCAGCCGAATTTCCCGAATGGCCTAGCAAGCTAATTGGGATGGCATGATTTCTGAATGAATTTTGGTATATGGTATTGCGATTAAAAGGTAGATAAACGTTTACTGACAATACTGTATTTAGAAAATAACATTTGCCGGTTTCATTGACAAAAGAATATTTAAAAAGACTTTAAAAAGTTGTAGAATATTGACGCACTTGCTGAAATGAGAAGACCGAGGATTTGTTCAGTAGAAAACCCGTTCATTGTTCCGAGGAGTAAAAGAGCAGTCGTAGGATCGATTTGTCCCTGACAAAATTACAAATTAGATCACCAAAGCAATAAAGTATTCAATTTCAATAAAAACATTATATCCAGTAGGCTACATTGATTAGGGATCATTTTACCAACGTTTCGGTTAAAATTTATAGGCCTACCATGATCAGTGTATAACTACAGAAGACTAGGCTGGGATAAAGTATTACAAGTCGAAGTGAGGTTCAATCTTCTGGCACAGACTTGAATAATGACTATACCACTTGAAAAGCCGACGACGGTGAAACAAGCTGTAGTCGTTTCTATAGGTTGTAATTTTATTCAAGAGCAAAAAGCATGATTTTTTTTCATTTGATGCAGTCAATTTTTCCGTTTCAAAGAATATTTGCACCGTCGTTTGGATATCAAGCATTGACAGAATTGTTTTTCCAGATGCCCCTGATGATGTTTTTTGAATGAAACAGATATCGGGTTACGTTTTTATAGAATTTTACATTTTTTCTATGAAAGTTTGGTAAAGTTGCTTGGGCTTCATGTCTTTTAGTAATTCACCTTTTTCACAAAAAAACAGCTGTAATCAACTGTTTAAAAAATTTAAAATGCAGAAGCCTAACGTCTTTACTTACAGCTTCAATCAAACTGGAGATGAAAAATTGCTGGCCATTGTTAACATTAAGCAACAAGGGAATAATTGAGTTATCGAGGACTCCGAGGCCAGCCAAGTAATTGATCAAAGCTACTCTCTCTGGATCGGTTCCAAATCCTCCATTGAGGATTACTTGGAGGAGACTGGTGTCCAAACCTGAAAAAAATTGTAATTATTATTTTATAATTTTGAAATAAGAATGGTTTGGTGAAGACAAATTGCGTTTTTTCCGCATTAAGAAAATTGGGAAAAAAATTAACTTAGTTTTATGAATCAGTGATGCCTTTATAACGCTGTTTCGTCTTCAAATCAAATTTTGCGGTAGACGCTAAAGCGGATAATAACAGTGGCGTGACCCATATCTACGATTTAGTGCCCGGGCATCACAACTTCGAACTCAGAAGAAACGTTGTAGCGGTGGCGAGCCGTTTGCGACAATCTACCCGAATCGACTTGCCGGTAATCGAACCTCAAACCTCCTATGTGATGTCTTTACCACTGCGCCAACCGGTTGGTTGCTGTTTCTTTTTACTGTAATCATCAACAAAGATAACTAAAACATGTTTTTCTAAAACATCTTAACCTTTAGCCGATCCATGTAACGCATATTTAATTTCAAGTTTAATATTGCCTTGGGCTATCTAAATTTGAGCCACCTGGTGCTATCACAGAATAAATGCACCCTAATAAGATGTTAATGACTCTTGTAAATGTAATCTATACCACAATTTTGTCTCATTAAAATATCGGCAGGCAATTTGCTACTTTTAACTGAAATGTTAGAAATGCAAGTCTTTTCGTGTTCCAGACCAACCCTTTTGAATAATGCTGGCATTATGTACCTCAATTACATTTGCATAATTATATTCATTACATTTGCTTGCAGAATGAAAGTGAGGTTTAAAACGCTAAATTAATTTGATGACCTATTAAAATTATTCTAATATCTGATGGTAAGTTTTGCAATGGATTTTTTAAAATACTAATATTTCCTTGCGGGGTCGTGCGCGTGAGGGATCTTTGGGGGAGGAAACGCGTGAAGGATTTTTCTTATATTAAGGTCTTTTTTGAAGGGAAATTGGAGCAGTGAGAGAAGTTAACAGGTTTTGGAGAAGGCCGAGAGAGCATGTGCATTGGCCCTCCTGCGTACGCCTATGTTTTTTGCTGCTTTTCTTCTCTTCTCATTTTTATTTCACGAGTAAGCGACAAAGGCGCTGCATGTAGGACAAATCTAAAATCGTCTTGGAGTTGCTTCGGTTTTTAAAATTTCCGGTTTCATGACTTCTTTTAATTGCTGCTTGTTAAATTCTATCAAGTAGTGATAATTATCTTGAAGCACTTTGTGCAGTCTGAGGACGCAACAACGTGACTCAGGTGGGAGTTAATGTTTTTTGTAACAATCTCTATTTCTTACCAACACTGGATAAAATAAGTTGTCGGATGAGGTCGCTACTTGATTGTCCTCGGTTGTTGATGATTGATAGTAAAGTGGGATTGACAAGGGGGGTAATCAACTGGGTGATGAAGTCATTTATGTTAATATTGGTGGATCCAAAAATTCGTTGTTTTGGTATAGCAAAAGCTTGTCTGACAGCTTTGCGTTGCTTATCTGCAAATACATACAAAAATTGTTGTATAACAAATTAATAAAAATACTATACTTCAAATGGCGAGCCGTTCAATACATAGTTACATACAGGCATATAAAAATTTTTGAAACAAAGGATATACTGATACAAGTTGGTCCACAGTTTAAATTGAATGTATTTGAACAATAGAGCACTAAATAGTTTGGAACAGTATTTAATTACTTGGTATTAGTTATCAAATCGTAGTATTTCCTGAGAATTAACGTAAAAATTTCAACTACAAACAAGCTAGCAACAAAGATCAGACTCTTTGAGAAAAGACATTTTTAGTTGTAACTGTAAACCACTAATTTTGTTTTGTTTTTTTCCTTAGTTTTACAAATTTAAATTCCTAATATTTTGTCGATGTGTGAAACAAAAATTTCGCAAATAATTTCTTCCAACTCTGCGGAAACTATACCAATGTTTAAAGCGATGGTGGAACTGCGTACAATGCTTTTTTCAAATCGGTGCCAAAGACATTTTGTTAGCCTGCCCTGAGGGTTTGTATTATAGTTAGCATACCATTGCTTGACACGCAGCGGATTTACGGTCATTTCTAGTAGCGGGTCATCGCCTGTCACAGGTTACAGCTCCAAAATAGTGAAAGAAAGATTTCGAGACCATTTTTACGCTCTCGGTTCTGACTAATCATCGGTTTTCCGGCACTATAATCAACCCTTCGGCATTTTGTCCTCCAAACTGTGTCAAGGTGAGACGGTTTTTGTTGAATTTACTGTATATTAATACTAGCAGACAAATCAACTGAATCAATACTCAATCAGATATGGGTTATAGGGTGATTACTAAAGCGCTTTCCGCCTTTCAGTGAGTTGTAACATTTTTCAAAATTTTGCTTGCACTAGTCTACCGGTATCATTTCCACTGCTTAATGCAATAAAGTGACGTCATTCCCACTTTAATGACATAACTAGCCCACCTTCACTCGCAAATCATTAGGCTACGAAAAAATCATCGGTTTTTGTGGTTTC
The DNA here is from genome assembly GCA_964006365.1 of Trididemnum miniatum. Lineage (NCBI taxonomy): Eukaryota > Metazoa > Chordata > Ascidiacea > Aplousobranchia > Didemnidae > Trididemnum > Trididemnum miniatum. The sequence goes on from OZ023246.1 coordinate 7,812,335, forward strand.
AGTCACAATCGCAGTCAATTTTGAACCAAGATCTCAAAAAACCGTCGATGTATGGTATCGGATTGTCCGCTCTACCTCCTTACTGAATAAGGTTGATTGCAATTCGCCCTAAAAACTTACCAGTGAGCCGACTTTGGAAGTGGTCTGATGTTACAAGGTACTGCATGTATATATTTTCATCACCAGAAGTCACGTGAGAGCAAGAGCAAGAACTACGGTTGTATTTAAGCTCACCCCTGAAAAAATAAATAATCAAAACACATAAAATATCTGATCATCGATTTTGACATTACTTTTTAAGGATGAACATTTTTAAATATCATCGAAGGACTTAACTGGCCGGTCAGCGCTGTTGTTAAGCGCATCGATATCGGTGCGGAGGTCTGGAACGTGATTCCCGAACCGGTTAAATCGGCACAGTGTCGCCAACGGCTCGCCACCGCTGCGACGTTTCTTCGGAGCTGTGTTGCCCAAGCGCTAAACCGCAGAGATGGGCCCCGCCACTCGTTAGTTGCTGCGGCGTATTAACGCGAGTAGAATGAAGATTTGATTTTTTGATTGAAGGAGAATTTTTTTTCTACGCAACTTCAGTAGTTCTTCCAAGCGTCAATGGTTTATTACAAGATGTGAAAATATGGCACTACTGTAAACATCTTTGTTGCTAAAGCCGCAGTGTATTTAAGGGGGTATTCAGAATTTTTTTTGAGGTGGGTGAAAATAGAAAAAATACTGATCTTGCAGTTTTGTGCTTCCCAAAAAATCGAAGTCCAATTGCAATTAATGAGAATAGCAAAAGTTTATGAAGGAGTTGGAGCCTACTTATCCATCCACCGCACTGCGGTAAAACTTTCACAGAAACATTCGAGACTTATAAAACGTTCATTGAACCATATGCTGAGTACTTTTTTTTTCCTATTTTTCGAAGCCCCTTGTCTTGGGGAGATTTTTATTTCAAAGTTGAAAGAAAGAGTTGAAAAGTTAAAGTTGAAAGCCAATCAACAAAAGTCCAACTCACGAGCAAGACATGGATCCACTAATCATTGCCATGACAACAGGAAAATGGTCCGGGAGATTTGTGGCGTTTCTTCTTTTGTCAGCTGAAAAAAAAAATACTGTCACACTGGGGTAAACGCATGATGTCGTAAATATCTAAAATCCGCAACCTCACTTTAGCTCGTAGACTTACTCCAAATTTCTACATTAGATAGGCTAGCGCAGTGTTCTACTTTTTTCATGATTGACCCACTTTGCACAACAATATTTTTCGCGACCCTGAGGGACCAAAACTTTCCCAGCTTATGCAAGCGTGTTCCCGGTTCAATTTCGTCTCGTCAAGTTAGGAAAAAACATTTTGGGACCCAATTGAGCCCTCCTAGAACACCGGGCAGTGCTGCATTATTAAATGCTAAAACCTTTAAAAAACATCTACTTATGAATCAAGCGGTCTCGTAGGTGTGAATACAATACGATGGCTTCTTTTGCTACAACTGATTTTCACCGCTGTACTTTTGTCGGTATGGCTTTTTCAATTGCAAATAGAATCCCGCAATATGGAACCTCAGCTGATGCACTGTATAATGCCTACTGACTCCAATATTTGCCGTCTATTCTTAAGATATTGTATTTTTTTATTGGTATATGTATGCCGGAGCAGTTACAGCATTAGAAAATCTTACAAGCCATATAGTGCAAGGTGCTACAACAGTTTAGAGTTTTTTTGGACATACCACTAAACTAAGATAAAATCTTAATTTCACATCTGGTTACTTTTTGTCAATTGTTCGTCAACGTAAAATTTTAACTTTACGTCTGGTTACTTTTTGTCAATTGTTCGTAAAGACTGATCCAGAAGAGAGGATTTGTTTGTTCATCACACAAGCACATCTCTCCGGAAGCACTGGTATTTCCGGTTGTAGTGATCACATCTCCACTGCACCCTCTGTCCGCGCTGGCTCGGAGGAGAGGAAGCAAAACGTCAAGGTTTCCTTCGCCTAAAGATCATATCCTTCATCATATTGCACGACCGACCGGTTGGCGTTGGTAGTTAAAGAAATTGCAAACAGTGCGGGAGGTCTGGGGTTCGATTCGCGAGCCGGTCAAATCGGACACAGTGTCGCCATCGCACTGCTACTACGTTTCTTCGGAGTTGTTACCCATACGCTACGCCGCGGAGATGAGCTCTAACACTCGCTACACGCTTCCACGGTCCGGTATTGCCGCAAGTTCAATGAAGATTTGATTTTTTTGATTATATAGCATTTCTTCTGTGAGTATCGACGGATTTCTTATGCAAGGACAAATACAGAAACGTTTTACTGGGGTTTAAGAATTGATAAACGCTTAGAATGCGAACCAATTTATTGATATGGCTCAAAGTTTAAGTTGGAAGCTTGAGCCCCCTAAGCCTTCCTCGGTCCTCCAATGTTTCATCCGCCGTTTCTTCTTCTGCGTCTGTGAGGTTGTGAACTTAACAGCTTTATAGAGATACTACTCAAAAATGCACATTGAAGGTTTGGATCTCAACGCAAAGATAAAATCAATTTCAGAATGATGTGGTGTTTCTGGAAAGTTGATCGATGAAAGCAGCTTTTTACAGCTATCATTCTTGCTTTTGAATTTTTAAGGGTAAATTAATCGGTATCGACATAACATGAGCGCACCACCTACGAGTATTATTATGACGTGTTCGATTCACGACTTGAGCCTGTCTTAGCTGATCCTCAAAGCTGGGGTCTGGAAGAGCGTATTAGCTCATTTCACAGTTTCCGATACTGCACTGTTGAATATTGTTTTATCATAGGCCTTGAAAATTATCACAAACGTTTTTTGGTCAAAAACATACATTTTGAGGAGTGGTTACAGACTGTCTTTGAGAAAAAGAGTAGAACTGTGATAGTTTCATTTGTTGACCTTCCTTCATCATACATTGAAGGCATTAAATGGAGAACAAGAAATTCAGCAAATTCTGAAAACAAAAGCAAAGTGCTATATCAAAAAAATCAAGAACAAGCAACATAGGCTTAAATATTTTTGACTACTGAAAGAATTAATAACACTCGCATAATAATTTTGGAAAAATATGACGCATTTTATCAACAGATATCAAAAAATCTCTTAGTGATATATAATTAAAATAAAAGCACCTTACAATCTGTTTCGCCGCGAAGTTCTTCACGGAAAAAGTAAAAAGCCTTCAAGACACACACTTCAGTGCTAGCTCACGTCGTAAATTGCTTTGGGGCGAAAAAGCCTCTTGCCTGCTTGGGGGAATATAATTTCGCCATCCTTCTGCGATTTGCTATTTTGTGCTCTGGCTTAGGCTACCGAGATATCTGTTGGGTGCGACGTTCAAATCATGTAAAAGTCAACTAGAGTATTAAATGTCTCAAAGTTTTAGGAAATATTTTTGTCTCGTTAATCGCTTACCTCTTTCAACGCCCGTGCTTGTAAGAAGAAACAATTTCTGTTCAAAACTATAAGAAGGACGTTGTTCTCCGGTAGAAAGATATGGAAGAATAGGAAGCATGTTTTTAAGATCTTTCAAATCCTCTAAAATTCCAAGAACCTCATTAACAATCGATTGAACAAACAATTCTAGTTTAGATTATGTATTTATCATCAACTACTGTCAAATTTCAATACTTTAATCCTTAAAGTTATGATCTGAACCCAAATAAATGATGTAAACTTTTTCTGTGATAGCTGGCAATGACTTGTATGTCGGTTTCTTGCAATATAATAAAAAAACAACTCAAAATACTACAACAAAATCCCAAAGGTTGAAATTTAACTTACCCTAGGTTACAGGAAGCGTTTAAGCATCTGTAATTCATTCTATCATCGCCGTACAGTCAAATGATTATGAGACAATATTTTGTATGCTAATTCAACATGGTCTTATTCAACCAAAGATGGGATAAGTTATCTCTCAACATCTGACACGACACAGTCTTGTCACAGTTTTGACTTTACAGTTTTGTTTCCTACAAAACTATCCAATTACTAACAACCAACACAGTTACCTCCTCGCATTTGTTTTCGAAGCATCGCAAAAGTCACCAAAGCTTCCATATCAATGTCTGGAAAAAGTACAACATATTTACTTTAAAACCTACCAACAACAACATGTGTCCAGAAAATATATCGAGAAAATACTTTCTGCATAAAATATCACCCTTACTTTGTTTTGCCCTAAACTTTTTTCTGAGGTAAAAAGTGAAAACATTAACATACACCGTTAGTATTTACTCGTAAATTTAGCTTTAGCATTTACTCGTAAATGCAACTTGCGTAAGTAACTGTTTTCATGAAATAATGCCCCAAAATGATGACCTACCGCATTCTCAAATTTGAAGCAATCGTTGCTTACCTGGATTAGCAACTTCTGTGGTGTTTCTTTCAGGAAGACTGGTAGCACCTAAAACACGTACAAGATGAGCAATTTGTATCAGTTCAAGAAGCAATTACAAACGGATGCCAAAAAATTTTAGCATTTGCAAAAACAAAATACTCATCAAATTGCGATAGTGAAAGGCGACTTCTAAAACATCACGTAAATGTTTTTCCTTTGACTACGCCTTTCAGTTAAGTCCGTTTTTGGTTACAAAATCTACCCAGAGAATCACCTTGGCTAATGGTGTCACTATTACGGTGATAATGGTGTTAACCTTTGGTGCAAAAAATGATGGCCCAGTGCATGAGCTGGTGACTCCTGTTCAGAAATTACAAAAAACTTGTGTCATTCTTAAGGGCTTTTTTTCGCTTTGAAAGCCCTCCTGGCTCTGACGTTATATACCGAAACCAAGTATGTTCCAAAGCAACAAATGCATTTAGTGTGAGATAAAAGTATTTGCCCAGTAAAAAACTATGATTTTTTTCCATCTTTTGTGTTTTTTCATCAATTTTACTTTGAATCATTTAGAATATGTTTAACAACCGAAATGATTTAGTGTAAAGCACACATACCTGCTACGGCGACCAGAGCAGCCATACATAAAAGAAGTGTTTTCATTTTGATTTTCTGAAAAGATTTCAGCTAGTTATTATCGACAAAAAATATATGATTTCTCTAAAATAATATATAACGAAGAAGTAAATTAGCTTACACTACAATTAATTCATATTTTCAAAGCTTTTTACTAACTAATTTTTGGGAAACCAAAACGGTGCTTAAAAGGAAAGAAGATACAGTATAATCTAAAAAATAGTCTAAAGGTAAAATCACACACCCCAAAATCAATAGCAAGTGAAAAATCTCCATTTGATGCAACCCAAGTTGCCGAAGTCATAGTGCCGCGTTTTGGCTTTTACTTTTGTCTTTTTAACCCTCTCTGCAGTTTAAGTTGTCTGGCTTACGTAAAATCAACGGATCTGCGATGAACCTTAAAACAGCGACTTCGATGTTTCGAAGTTATGTGCAGTTCAACGCATGTATTTTAATGTTTTTTTAGAAACCAAAAAATTTGTTTTTTATTATATAGGTTTTAGTAATAAAACCAATTTTGCTATAGTAGTTGCAGTCCCAAACACTTTTTCCAAAGCCTCCATAAAACCTGCACTCACAGCTTTGTGGGTCTACTTTGCCTCTAGAAGTTGCTTATTTTGTTAAAAAATACTAGAGCATCGCTGTACGAGCTAACAACAGCTTAAGTACTTTATCTACATCCATCAAATACAACCATGCAGTACTTTTGGAATATAGTAGCTAACTGCATCAAACTAGATCGTAATGGTCTTTCGCTGTTCCTTCGCAGCGCAATACTTTATAAGGCGTTTGGAAAAATAAATTTGATTACAAGTGACTGCAATTTGGTGTGTTCGTATCTCAATTTGGTATTGAAAACATATACATCAAGCAACCTCAATCAGATGATTTTAAATTTTCGACAAAGTGAAATTGGTAAGAAAGGTATTAAAAACGCAGGCAAGAAAGCAAAATGTTGTTGCTTAAAATTTTTGTCTGCACTAATGTATTTTTTGGAATAATGATGACTAATCCAGTTCTTTGTAGTAGTGTGTAGTAAAACAAGTTTTACTGATATTTTTTAAAATTCTTCAAAAATCTGCGACTATTACTTGTCCCTTGTCATCTGTCGTACCGATTTCTAAATGTTCACAAAGTAATGTTCTCATAAGTGCTACACTTTGGAAGACGGCTTTGATTTAGAAGGTGCTTTATGTCTTTATATTTTTCAGTTTGTTTTAGCAAACTCTGATTTATTGTCACCCCCAGGGCTTCAAAACAGCGGTCTCCTTGTTCAAAACTGGCGATTCTACTTTCTCAAAAATATTACTCGAAAGTTAAATATAGTTTGAGTAAAATTAGACCGGTTTGCATACCGGCTAGTTTAATTTTAGGGACCGTGTAATCAGTAATTGCATCGTAAAACTAGAACCAACCCACTTTTCTGCACTGGAGTGTAACTGGTGCTATTAACGTAATAATTTATCCTAAAATATGCAAGTAAACCGCATTGTTGCTGGACTATAGTGATTTTTAAGATGAAGAGTAAACGAAAGCACCTTTATATTAAATTGAAGCTTAGCAGTGCTAAACATTTCAGCAACATACGGTTACAACGATTTTCATCAACAAATTTTAACCAACACCGTTCTTTTGCCTGAAGGTTTATTTTAATAACAGCGCTCTAGGATCTGGTAATAACTTTTTGACTCTGTTTTGAACTATTACCGTTAAAAAGTGATAGATTCACGCATTTCCTAAATAACGCGTATTTTTAACTTACGCCCAGGAGGTTACGAATTTGGTCAATTAAATTGATTAATAAAGCTATTATTAATCCTCTAATGTCCGTGAACGTTGCTAATTAGCGGTTTTATCAAGACCAAAATTTTTGTTTCATTTTCGCTCTTGAGGAAACATTTTAAAATTAGTGAACAGTTACATCTGTAATTCTTTAGTTTCTGCTTACATTAAATAAACAAGTTCATCAAACCTTTCAACCAGAAAAACTTGTAAAACGTGCAATCAGTCCTTCTAATTAGAGCCTGTGGTGCCATTTCGCAGTGGCGCTTCTAAAAAGTTTGACGTTTAATTTTAACTACAGGTAATGAAAGAAAGCGAAATTAATTTTGGCGACGGAAAACAACCTCTGCGCTTCCTTAATTAAAAACTAGGAACTGAAATTCTCACAAATAGTTAAAAACTTATGCTTGATGCCTACTTGAGAACTTTGGCCTACTTTTAAAATTGTCAGTCCAACTAAGTCCAATAATTACCGATTTTTAACCTAATACATTCTTGGAAATGACAATTTTAACGCCCACCGTACACTTTCGAAAACTTTGGACCAAGAGTGACGTGGTTGCTGCGTATGTTTATTAATGGGACAAAATAAAATATTCTTGTTAATTCATGGATGGAGATTTCTGAAAATTTAAATTTTTCAAACTGCGTTAGATGCGTTGAAGCATTACTTGAAACTTTAGAAGAACTATGAGCAGAGTTACAACTGCTGTCGATTGATAGCATTCTGAGACAAGGGAAACAGCACCCAGAGTAAAACCTGCAGATTTTTAGAGTATTATTTTTCTTGGTCAGCGCAAGCAAACAATCAGCAGTAAATATCAATAAAATCTTTCAAGCCAAATCAAAAGTCTGTTACGGTTTTACTTCTCCGGCCAAAGTATTAATTAAGCTACCGAAAATGCATAAAACTCTACACTAAACTCTCTGACTCTCTTCCACCCTGCCGCAAATCAAGCAAAGTTGCGCATCTTGGCTGAAATCGTTGAAAAAAAGCAAACCCTAGAAAAACACGGCACGTCTAAAAATAAAATTTCACATCACAAAGGCAATAGTCATAAACGTAAAATATAAACCAATAAAGGAACAAAAATTAACTGAAAATCTTACCTTTTTTTTTTATTTTTTTTATGAGATATTGCTGCCCGGTGCACCTCTTATAGCTGGTGTGATGTAGTACACCCAATCCACACGGCTAGCTATTGTAACATTACAAAATATTAAACAAATAAAATATGTTACAAATAATCACAAATATTGCAGCATGAAAAAATTGATGAATTGTGTTTTAAGTAAAGCTATTTTTTTCTGACTTGCAAAGGCTCCAAATAACTTATGCTTGTTGATGTTAGAGACTTCAATTCTGTAGAAGTCAACAGCTGCAGTCTAGGAGCCATTAGACACCGTTGCAATCAGAGGAATCGGCAATTAATTTGTACATTTCCAGCAATTATTTAATTTGCTCGAAACAATTTTTTGCTGAACTTTTATCAGCTTTTCTCGCACAACATGCATTTTGAGCATCAAAAGCTCCAACATAAATCAGTAACTTAGGCCCCAAATTAAACTATCTTGCGTTTGAAACTTCTGTTGTCTGTCTAATCATCTTTCCGTTTAGCATTTTCAATCCTTTTAATGCAAAACAAACTCATTTCTTTCCAAAATGCTGCTTGCAAAAAATCTGACCATTTTTACACAAACTTTTTAGGCAATTTTTATTTTCTTTTTTTCGGTATTAAATCTCAAAAGTTTGTGTAAAATTCAAGGTTTACATCAGAGATAAACGATCAAGTGGAAATTACGTATATGTTCGTTATTGATGGAAAAATCGTCAACTGTTAACTTAAACTTGATCGTTGCTTTAAATTTAAGCTCGAATTTTTTCTTTTTATGTTCATGCTTGAGCCAGTGAGAGAAAATCGGTGGAACAAGCTAAGCACAAGTTCGTAACAGGACGTACTTGTCAGGAAGCCTTCGGCTCGGCAGAAAACTCGGTGCAATTCTCAATACTGCTCCAAAAAATTGTTTTTAACACCTGAAATTTGCGAAATGCGTTTATTTCGTCGCTTAAAAAAAAATTAGCGCATTAAGACAGTAAAAGCGGTCTGGATTATCGTTTTTCTTATCAAAACTAACATAATTATTCTGATTGGTTGGTATCAAATAAGCTAAAACTCTAGTTTTATTCTAATTATGACTCTTACCAAAGTTTGTATCATTATAGGCGCAAGTCTGCTTCCAAATTTAAAAATATCAATTATTTTATCAGAGAGATAAGAACTACCAATCTTATTTGAGGAACTGAAATATATTGAAATAGAAGTATCACCTAATCAGTTAATGGTTATCTTGTAAGTTGTTTTGAGAAAGCTTCACATAAAAATATGTACAAAGCATACCTACGCAGAAGCAGTTTGGCTGAGGTGAAGATTTTTTGCTTCGTGATAAGCACCGCAGCAAAAATTGTTGGAGGTCCTTGAATTGAATTCGATCTTCATTTTAAACTGCTTTGAGCTTTTATGATGAGACTTAACAAGGTCGAAACAACGGTTGCTAGGAGATTGACCAACAAAGCAATCCTATATAGTTTTCGGTTTACTTTGCTGCTGTTGCGTGATAAAAACAGTCATCAACCTAAGTACAAATGTGTGGAATCTTTCGCCTGAACGAGACAAACGGGTGGAAATGCATTAACCACTCTTGTGGGAAAGGGGTCGGGTGACAGTGCAGAGGTGCCCATACAGCCTAAAATACTGTATGTTAAATCTGTTCACCGTACCAGGATTCTTGCACAAAGCTTTTAGCAACCTCGTGTCAGCAAAAATTACTCTATATTATTTCTTTCGCGGTTTTTTGTTTGTCGATATTGCCACCGCAGGTTGTTACTTTTTAGAAAAATAAAAGTTCCAAGGTGACGTAAACGCTGTAAGCTGAGCAATGCGACAATGCGAAGAGATCGCTTGCATATCACCGCGAAGCAGCTACCAGTCGGTGAGAGGAAACATGGATTGCAAAAAAGCGTTTCCCTATTCTCCTTTTTTATGTGGTTTGCTGCTGTATTTCTTTTTGACATTTTGTTGCGCTTTTTTTTTAATCTTTTGGTATTGTTTCGTCATTTCTTTTTGCTTAAGTTTGCTTCTTAATGATTTTCTCGCTTTCCTGTTTGCTTTCTCTTTTTTAGAATATGTTTTTGTCTTTGTGCTTGTCACTCAAGTTAGCAGTCTGATTTCCCACTATAGTTTATACGCCCATTGGGTACGCGGTATTACGTTTCCTGCTTTTTTATCTAGCATGTTTTACTTGCTTTACAGGCCTAAAGTTTACATGAAACTGCTTGCTTGCAAGTTGCAACAGTAGAACAAGCATCACACTAAATCAATATGATAAAACATATAAATGATAGATAAAACAATGGCTGCTAAGCCTACTTATTGCGGGAGAATTAAACTATATAGTATGACTTTCGGCCTTGACAAAGGCTGAACAAATTTCTGTCTTATCAGATCATGAAATAAAAAACATCAAAAGAGTGGTAACTTTTAGATGGCTATCATGAAGGTTGGTAACGATTAATGGTGATATCCCTTCTTTCAGCGGTGTAGATTGTCAGCTACTAGGAACGCCGTTTTTATAATGTGACGAGTCGCGCTGTTGTCTCCAGTGACGTAACCAGGGGGGAGGGGGCAATTTCCCCCCTTAATAAGACCTCTGCCCCCCTCTTGCCCCCCCATAAAAAATTTACCAATTGTTTTCAAAACAACACAAGCAATTACATTTTTCAAACCTACAGTAGATGTAAAGCTAGTATAAAGATCTCTCGCGTAGGTTAGTTTTTGCTGCGCTCATGGCCTCATCACATTACGAGCCCGAGTATTTTAGCTTTGAAACCTGTGAAAGAAAACGCATATTGGCCTTGTAACGTCGGAGTGATGAATTGTTACCTATAACCGTTGAATTGCAATTCGCATGCATTACCTCTAACAAAGTTTGTTAGGGAAAGGCCGAAAGGACAGTTTTTTTTCTAGAGTGATTTAGGAATATCAAATACTTTAAAATGAAAAAGGCGTCGATCTTAAAATGCTAGTAGTGAGAATTAATTGCTTTTAAGGACTTGGGAAACTATAGCAGCAGTAACAGAAATTTCTTAGCAAGAAGGGGAGTTAGCCGCGTAAGGTTATCCAGCGATAAACTTAAGAAATGGTACTGGTAGTGGTTGGCCATTGAACTTACAAGCAAAATGCTGACAATTCTAGTCAATCCTATCATAGTCATTTCACGGTCATTCGGCCTACCAATCGTCTGACAGGCTCAGACCAAATACGAATCCGAGATCCATTGAATCAGAGCCAGAAACTGTAATCGCTTGGCCATCGAGCTTTTTCGAAATTTCTTAGATAGTCTAAACTTAAGCCTACCTTTGTCTTAAATCCACGTCTAAGTACAATGGTACCTCTTGCTCTACAACAGGTTTTCATTTCATTAGATTTTACGGTAAATGTAACAAGGGATGCTGGTTGTTGAATATGTACTGATTCTAATATTTTTATCAAAAAATGTTTGTTTTTGTTAACGAAGTAAGTTAACGAGTGAAGGATATTGGGTTAACTTATCACATTTGGGTTGGGAATTTTGGTTGGTCAGTAACGAACTTTAGTGCAGGCCTACTGTATTGAAATTTTGCGTCGATTACCGCGTTAAAGTATCGTCATGGTTAGTGTTCTAGGCTGTCACGCTTGAATACATAGATTTGATTCTCGTTTGAAGGACCCAAAAGTGTTTGCCCTATAAGCTATGCACTTCCTTTCGTTAATTGTTTTCAACCTTCTGTCCCAAAAGGCAAAAGGGGTGCCGTCCCTCTATGAGGATATATATTTAATTACGTTGTTAAATGGGCACTTATTTGTTCCGCTGATTTTTTACATTTTTTCTGGGTCTGTTGGTTTGTAGCCTAGTTTTAGTTTTCGCGGATTTGATAAATAGGCTACTCTTTTACATTTTGCTCTTTAAAGAATTTTTCAGATTTAAACTTAGACACAATAATTGAGTAGTTGGGTTAGCCAAATGTTTCGATATTGTTTAGACAAAAGAAAAGTATTCAACCACAATCAGACAACACAAGCTAACTGTTACCGAGAAAAGAATAGCGAAAAGGAGGAAACGGCTGTTGGTTTCTTGAGTAGCTTTCCTCACAGGATTTTTATTGGGACCGTTACACTCTCCCCTTAGGGGCTTATATAGATACTCTAAGGGATTCGCTTGATTGGTCAATAATGAAGTTACATAATTATGCACAAGATATTGCAGTCTGTTTGTTCCACCAATCCAGAGGAGTCCATAGCTTTCGAACAAATGTTTTAGGGGTCCTTGAACTACAAAAGGTTAAGAACCAGTGGATTAGACCAATATTTACCATGAAAAATTAGTTAAAGCGGAATTGAAACGGTAAAACTATGTGAGAGTATAAATGACAATGAGAACATTGGCTGACAGTGGCAACAATACAGCCAGACTACGTCAAAACCAGAAAGTCATTTTTCCAGGGTAAACATTCTGCCCCCTTCACCGAAACCTTGCCCCCAGCTGGCCCCCCTTTCAACAAAGGCTGGCTACGCCACTGGTTGAGTCTATATGAATAGGACACTTCCTGAAGAACCTACATGGTGAAACAGTCTGCAGCGGTGCAATAGTCTGGTTTTAATGCGACTAAATGATAGATAAAACATATAAACTTAAAAGCAAGCTTTTTTTTATACAAGAACATTGAGGGACGTAAATAGCCTAAGGAGGAAAAATAAAGCAACAATAATTCTTAAATACAGTGTCCTTACTTTTCCTCCTCCAGAATAATGAAATTCGGTAGTTATTGAATTTTGTATTTAAAAAGACTGATTCTTACCGAAATAATTTAGTTACTAACATCAGCAATTGGTGTTGCCAATTTTAATTTTACAATGCAATGCACCAACACAATACAATACGATCTGGACTACAAAGATTTAGTAACCCGCATGGATAGGCCTCTACCTTTTATATTTACGCAGCTTCCAACCTCGTTATCATGCATTAGTAAGGTCATAATATAAAAATTTAACATTTCTTTATTTTTCGTAGCTAGGCTCGGCATTGTAATTACAAATTTGATTTTTATATCTACTTGTAAACTCTTAAAAATTTTTTTAAATTGAAAAAAGTAAATTAATTGTGGCAAACGTTTCGTCTTCATGCTTTCATAAACTTCATGGCCGAAAAATGGGATTGAAAGTTGTCTGACTCGACTTTTACTTGCACCTTTACTAATGCAATAGAATTAACTTAGAAAAGCTTTTATTTTTATTTTATTCTCTGTCCGACATTGTGGTCGGTTCAACGGTTCCACTGCAACACAAAAAGAGACTTTGGTAAATAAAGGCCATTAAAATCTTACCTTCAGCAACAACATTTAAAAGCTGCGACGCAGAATAATTTCATGCGCTGTCTTTTGCCATTTGGTGGGTCATTGAGTAGTATAGGCTATATTAAGTAATTAAGTTTGTGGGATGTCAAAAATACAAACAACCATAAACAAACACTTGCTTATGTTATAAGTTTTAACTGCAAACACGAGAAAATTTACTAAAATAGACGACTTTTGCAATTTATTCGAAGGTATTATTGAAGGCAAAGTCATTAGGTTAGGGTTCATTTGTTGCCAAATCTATACACTGAGAAAAAGCTTGCAAAAAAGATAGCAATGCTTGAATGATTGATGGTCTTGCAGATTCCTGTGGGTCACACACTAAATAACCCAAAACTTACGCAATTTTTGCGTTTTAACCGTAAGATGTTTCAAATCTTTCATCAAAATTTTCGTCTACAACTAATCTTACGCTGCTATCCTGTCCATATCCTTTGTTGTACGTGGGCTCAAAGCAAATGGGCTTTTAACGGATGCAGGGAGACAAGCCCTTACTCTTCCAAAATATTTACTGAGCTCGAGACAATGCTTAAATGATAAACGTAAATTACTTGAGCAATGTACGCATCATCAGAGAAAATTAAGCATTTTCTTTGTAGTTGCAAGAGCGGGTCAAGAAGCTGGAGTATTACCGGTGCATTGTATTTTGTTTTGCGACAATTAATTGCTATAAAAACGTTGTCAAACATTAAACGGAAAAACCGTATAGCGTGAGATTGCTGAAAATGATAATAATTTTTCTCTTCCCGGGTTTTCCCATTTCAAACTAGTTATTTTGTCATAAATTGTAGGTCAGTGAAGGGCTTCCGTACTTTTACAAACATTTTTTATGTAGTTTCCTTGTTTCGAAAAATTTTGTCATTCCATGTAGTCGTCGATTTCAATAATATAACAAACTATAGAAGAGTCAAAACGGCTAAAAGTTGGTACATGCGTGTACGAGTGTTATGTTATTTGCCCTCTGGCCATTCGTTCCTTCGGAGATACCGCCCAGTCGTAAGATTGCCCTTGGGGAAGTCAGGTCTCAGCCTAGTACAAATAGAAAAAGAACCAATTCCGTTTTTAAGGAGCTTTGTACAGTAAACAGCAGCCGAATCATAATTTTGCCTTAAATTTAACACGCTTTGCTGTACTGTGCTATCCTGTAACGTTGAATCAAAGATAAATTAGTTCACAACTAAGAAGTTCTTGTTCCGTGTGTCGTTTAACACCATGCATGACGTTCTTCTGTGAGCTAAATTGTTTATGATAAACGGAAATTTCCGGCATATAGTTGATGACATAATTAACGACAATGGTTTCTCCCACCACATTTATGCAGATGGCATTCAGATTTATATAACTGCATCTTTGGATTCTACTGAAAATTCTTCATCAAGAATTTCGAGTTGTTTAAATGCTGTAATGAGTTTCATGAACATGAGCAAGCTAAAGTTAAATGATGATAAAACAAAAATGATAGTTTTCTCGACCCCTCGAAAATGTTCTCCAGTTCGATATGATATTACTTTTACTGGTTGTGCAAAAAGTTTAAGCTTATCTCAATCGGTTAAAAGCTCAGGTATAATATTGGATAAGCACATGGTTTTAGAGCAACATGTGTCAGCCATCTTAAAACGTTGCTACTTTCATCTCAAAAACATTGGTTATTTGTCTCGTTATTTAAATGTGGATTCAAGAAAGATGTTAGTGAATGCCCTGATCACCTCAAGATTAGACTATGCTAGGGCAATTCTCTCTGGTTTGCCATCCAAACAAATTAATAGACTGCAAAAGTTGCAGAATTCTGCTGCTCGATTGGTCACGTGCACAAAGAAGTGGGATCACATTGCACCACTTTTAAAATTACTGCACTGGCTGCCAGTTAATTGACGCATTCAATTCAAAATTTTGCTGATCACTTTTAAATGTTTGCATGGCTTAGCACCTAACTTTTTGATCGATTTAATCTAAATTTCAAAGCCCACTCGACAACTCAGAAATTCGTCAAAATTGCTTCTGCAGAAGCCTTTCGTTAAACAAGTGCTTATGGTGATCGTTGTTTCGCTAGAGCAGCAGCAGACTTGTGGAATATTTTACCCAAAAAACTGCAACAATCGGACAGTACTTAGTTTTTAAAAATAATTTAAAAACACATCTTTTCTCCTTGGAATATTTAGATTAAAGCGCTGCGAGCCTTTGTGTAAAGTGGATGCAGCGCGATAGAAGTGTGCTATTATTATTATTATTATCTTGCGAACGGAGATTGGATTGAGCTATGTATCGTTTAAGTTTTTGCTTAAACTTTAAGAAATGTTAAAAATACAAAATCAGTCAGTATTCTTGCTTAGGCAAATTTATTATAAATCGACTTGGGTCTAAAAAATATCCTCAGTATTCTAATTCAAATAGAATCTGTATGTATATATAATTTTCAGTGCATATCATTAATTTTCTGCAATTTTCCTCACCACCAAACATTATAGTTTCTTATTTTTCTTCTCACTATCATGCAAATAGTTGCACTGCCTAAAATTGATATTCATGAAAACTATCTCACTTATAATTGAACATCCAACTTCAAGAGATGTTGTGCATACTTTCGTCACCAATATCGTTTTTAGCTCTTTATCATAGTGATGTAACTGATTTGCTCGAGTGCCTATACAGACATAGGCCTACTGAATTTTATGGACATACTGAATAATCAGACATACTGAATATACGGAGGTAGATGCAAATGTTCAAACTAGTGGATTCCTATCTATAGTTCTACTTTCGAAAATTATTTAAAGGAGAACTTGTAGCGCTGGTTTGCAGACAATAATTCGTAAATTGTTTTAAACTATTTTTTGGGGTGGAAAAAACTGGGCACCTAAAGATTATGATAGGATACCAAATCGCAAAGACACGTAGCAATTTACTGGACTCAAGTTAGATCAACCTTTTATCAAAACTGCAAAACATTTTTTTTTCCAATTAATTTTAAAATAAAGCCCCCACATTTTCTCAAAACTTTCTTTTAGTTTTGAGATTTGCAACTCTTTGGAATGTAATTCTTTAACATCAATCTTAATCAATCAATCAATGCTTTTATAGTTGAAAATACGAATATAATGCAGAGCCACAGTGCCTGCGAGAAAGCAAAATTAAGAAAAGGAACCACGACACAACGCAAAAAAACGCTAAACGAGCGAAAAGAAGGAAAAAGACAAGAGAGAATCTGGATCGTATCTGCGAAATGCCTGTTATTCTCTTTTCACCCCAGCTTAAAACGTTCTTCAACAGGCGCTAGATGAAACTGTCTCAAACGTTTTTAAAACTTTTATTATTTATATTGCAGATCGCTGAAGTCGGTGAAGTGTTTTAGTGGCGAACCTTTTTGTGAAGATCGTTTTTATCCCTAAAAATTGCTCCAAAAAGTTTTTCAATCGCTTCAGGGATCAATCATAAATTTCAGCACGCTTTTCTCTTTTTGGAAACGTCCAGTGCCATTTTTTAAAAAACTGAAAGTCGGACCGGCTGTAGTTGTGCCTAAAAGATCGGGCTTAGACTTGAAAAAACTAGAGGCTTAGATGCGAATTTAGAAATAAACACCATTTCCTCATTACCAAGTCGGTAAAGATTGATGTTTGTTCTAAATTTGCAGCCGCTGCAGATTTATGACAAACAATACAAAAATGTTATACGCTTAATTAGGCTTCCTCCAGAAATATTTATTAAAACTACGACTAAAATTTACGGAATACAAGCTTTGACCGAAAAAAATAAGTCTGGGATGTTTATTTGTTCCTCAATATTAAGGATATTAAACTGTTCATCACATAGCAACCTATTGTTAAAATAAGCGACGTTAAATCATCTTGACCCCTTCCCCCAACAATTCAACAAGCCAATATTCAGTGATACTGAATTTTTGCGTTTACAAAATAACATAAGAGCTACAGGTTTGGTTCCAGTTATAGCACGCACTAAAGGAGAAATCTGAGAGCGAACATTCACGAAAATTAGTTTTTTTGTTGAAGATAGGCTTACAAGCACTGCTAATTTGCAAGTTACAAGAAAGTGTACACTTCTTTGGCTTTTGCATGTTATGTTATCAAATAAACTGCAGGTCTTCAGACGAATATATGCAAAGTTTACAGTATCATTTTGCTTGAACTGACTTGAGGCTAAATACTTTTACTGATCGTTATCGAACAACGTGATCAGATGTGAACACTTTGCTTTTATTTGAGGTTGTATAGGACGAAACGTTCTGTTGACGCTAAGCTAAGGTTTTTTATGCAAGACTTATTTTTTATGCAAGAAAGTTTGTTGGTTTATTACTCAAGGCGTAGCCTCCAGGGAATTGAAATATAACACGTGATAGGATCGAGTATCAACAAGTAAAGAGCTTAACAAATAATAACTACGTAATGAATATAGGCCGCGGATTCGCAAAACTCATGTCATGTGGAAAAACCTAGTAAGTCGCATTTTTTCGAAAATTCTATAGGGGGTGTCTTTGCTCTCTTCCGCGTTTTTTGGTACCATTCAGAGCCAAAAATATGCTCAACTTTCCGAGATATTGCGCTGAAAAGAATTGGAAAAACCTAGTAAGTGCGTAAATTTTTGCTTTCTCTTTAGGAAAAACCTAGAAAGTCTCACATGAGGTGAGTATTTAAATCTATTTTTTTAACTTACTTGATTGTTCCATTGTCTTAAAAACAATGCCGTTTTTGACGTAATAGAAACTTTCATGTAACCTGGCAAGTATCAACTATAGCTAGGTTTTTCCATGTAAAAATCGTTTTTTTCAATTTGCTTGATTATTTTATTGTTTTGAAACAATCACTTTTTTGACGAAATAAAATGATTATTCAAATGCCTTTCGCGCAAAACAAAAAAAGAGATTTAAGTAAAACGGTAATTAATGTTGATATTTTGTTTTACTCAAATTTGCTGTGGGGTTATTACAGCATGAAGTTTCGAATGTACTTCGCGCTCAAAAGTTTGCCTGTCCCTGCCCTAACACTGAACACTTTGGGTTTGGTACGAAGTCATTATCTAAGACTATAATCACGAGCGTGTAATGATAATGGTGAAAAAATACGAGTTGTATTTCCTTTTTTTCCCCATTATTAGTATTACACGCTCGTGAATAGTCTTATAATGACCTCGCATCAAAAACCAAAAATGTTCAGTGTTAGGGCAGGGATAGGCCTGTCCAAACTTTTGAATCGAATTCCATTCGATCGAAAAGTTCCACTTTAAAGTCAGTAGGGTAATAAAATACATGTTTGCTTCATCTCCTCAAGTGAGAAAATCGCAGTTGAGCGCCCGAGTAGGTTACGTACAAAAAAATTGCAGCCCTCTTAACAAAAATGTGCACGAGCTGCCAATAATTAGATAAGTTTACCACCATCTCCCAACTACAAAAATTATAAAATTGAAAATAATTTTTCACTGGTGGGTTATGACATACGTCATCAAGACGTCATAATTTTCATGCGGACACCCAACTCTCACTTGCCACACTAATTTTAGAGAAGTTTGCCACCATCCCCCCCAACTACAAAATTATTTATTTTTAAATAATTTTTTACTTGAGGGTTATAACGTACGTCATAATTCATGACGTTATAAATTTTCATGCTAACACCCAAACTCTCACTTGTTACACTAATTAGAGAAAACTGCCACCACCCCCCAACTACAAAAATTATTAATTTTTCACTTGTGGCTTATGACGTACGTCATCAATTCATGACGTCATAAATTTTCATACGGACACCGTCCCAAACTCTCACTTGTTACATGAGACTCGATTTAAAACTACTTTACTAAGGTGTGTATGGACAATTTTAATCACGAAAAACCTAGTAAGTCTCAAAAACAACATAAAATAAACAAAAACTTATAATCTCATCTATGACATAAACAATGTATTCCCTGTGCTCTATTATGTTATGAAGTATCGGTATGAAGTGGTATGGTATGAAGTATCGGCAGTTTAGCTTTTCCCAGCTTTATGCCAGGGTAAAGCGTTTTTTTTTTTTGCGTTTTTCTCGAAAAGTTGAAAATGCAACTTACTAGGTTTTCCATATGACATGAGAGAAGTGCACTGTGAACAAACAAAAACCCAGCTCGGCCTACAAAATACTGCAATCCAAATTTCAATTTGAATAGTTCCGGATATAGTTCAACCTTCAAATCATCCACGGAAACCTCGGACCGAAAAAAAAACAACCTTTGCTTGGCTTTGTTGGATACCTGCGCTAAGGCGTTTCATTCAAAACTGGGAGTTCCTTTAGGGTATGGTTAAACCATCCCATGAAAATACAATTTATGCCAGTAGCCTTACAGATATACAGTGGTTTTGTTGACGACTCTGCTGATTACGAGACCCACCGGAAAGATCGTACCTGGCGCAGTATCAATGCAGTATCTTTGGCTTTCATTCTCTTACTTACTGTCGGTAGTCTCGAGCTTGAACAATTCAAAAACTTTTGCTTTCAAAACCGACTGAGATAATTGGCATGGCTTACAGCTTTTGCATTGATATTGACGAATAAATTCATCGCAGCGATTACGGCATGTGGGCCTATAGAAGACTAATCATTAGGCCTACACAATAAAGCATCAAGATCTCTGTATGGCTACCACTCAAACCCCTCTTTCCAAACTTGCAGTTTTGTACGTACAATAGCTTTGCTCAAGGGTTCCCAGCAGTTTTTTGCTTTCCGCGTACCACTTCTGAACCTTATCTGTTGCTGCGTACCCCTACCTTTGATGAATACTTTTTTACCATAACAACAAATAAGAGCTGTACTGAAAGGCTTACTTTACATACAGAAACGAATACGTAATTTAATCCATTGTTCATTATACTCGCGGTATTACGCTGACGCACATAGCAAGTAACACTGCGGCTTAGCATCTGGGCAACACAGCTTTGAACTTCAAAGAAATCTCACTATGTGTGAGTCATTATAGTGAATCGAGTTTTTGGATGAAAGTAGTCTAAGAGTGGGCAAAATTTTTATTGAAATAGCAACTCGCGGAAAGATAGAACAACCAAAGAGTTGCCACCGGTGAGTCAAAAAACAAAAAAAGTCAACCCGACAAAAGATGCATATGGGGTAGAAAGAGAAAAAAAAAGTCTTCGACCACACAAGAGCTGAAAATGAGGGATGTAAGTGCAATTGCAAAACAAAAAAAGATCTTCGGTGTTCCTCACAAAAAGCTGAAGAGCCACCTCTCGAAGGTCAAAAAGCCGCTTGTGGCTTGCGAGCCGCACTTTGCCCACCCCTGATGTGGTCAATTTGATTCCAAATTAACGATGTTGCTCCCAGGCCCCTGAAGATAACACGTACAGTGATTCATTACTTCCAAAGTATCTGACAAATAGGAAAGGTAAAGAATGAAGTTTATGTCTTCTAAAATCTTCTGAATTTAGTAATCTTTTGTTTGGAACAACTGAAGCAACTTCTTTTGCAACACAAAACGACGCATCCATAAGGGTATTCGCTTGAGGTTTCACTTCCCCATAAAGCAGCAATGACGTGTATTCTGATCCATATGGTGCAGCTTCGTATGAGGCTCTGCGAAATCGTTGCTTCTGAGATATCCCAGGGTGTAAAGTTAAAAAAAGTAGGGTGGTAACTGGCAACGCACAATTTTAAAGCTAAAATCTCCCCAAAATGGGCGCTTTAAACTGCAAATTTTTGCGGAGGTTTTAGCTTTGGCTACGGCTTGAATGATAAATCAAAACATGCATAAATGCACAAGTTTACGAAAAATTTTCACACCCGGTCTACGTTTATTGCTACTTTTGTTTGAAATATAAAACGTTTTGTAAAACTAGTGCGAAACGCGGTTTGTATGCGTGTTCCTACTTCACTACATCCAGGGGCAGGGATGTTAGCAAGGATAGTGAAACTTAAGCAAGAAGTAATTTTGAACCGTGAGTATTACTATTTCGAGCACAGAATTGTTTCTCTTAAAATTTTTTTTACCGGTTAGGTTGATCAATAGATTTCATCTCACCAATTCAATTACGCCAGCTTCAATATTCGACGGTGTTGTAGTCAGAGATGGGCGGAGTCACAAAAAAACTGACTCCGGATCCGCTCCGGTTCCAAAGACTTAGACTTCGAATCCGCTACGGAATTCTGTTTGTCAACAAATATTAGAATCTGAATCCCCTCCGGATCCGGATTTTAGCCTGATTCTGAAACCATATTGGTTTCAGGTTGGTTTTGGTTTCAGGTACAGGCTAAAATTCGGATCCGGCTCCGAATCCGGCTTTAGTTCAAAAACCCAAATCCGGATCCGGTTCCGAATCCAAAAAATGCAGCCGGACTCCGGCTCCGCTCCGTGCCCATCTCTGGTAGTAGCTTGCTGCTGCAGAAAGAAAAAAAGATCCGCAAGCAAGCGAGCTAGTGGCAATGCCCTTATAAGAGTACTACGTCATACCATAGTCTCCGCACATAATTATACGCATATCTCTAGCTAACCTGTTTTCATGTCACTAATTTCAGTTGTAAAGTAAAAAATTTTTTGTGAGGATTCCATGAAAACAATTTCATTTTGCATTTTCGGAAAATATCTCGCGTACCACTTGAAAAGCTTCCATGTACCACCAGTGGTACGAGTACGACAGGTTGGGAATCCCTGGCTGAAACGAAACGACTGTTAGAACGCGTCCTCTTATTGTCCTCGGCTGTTGCCTGCTTGTGTAAAACTCAAGTTTCAAGCACAAGAATGTGATGCAAATGCCAGCAAATCACATGTCGGCTCTCATTTCTTGATTATAGACTATCAATATTAAATTGTAAAAGAAGGTTGTAAGCTTCAAAGTGCCGTACTTCTGTCTTTGCGCAGAAACAATCTCCAACGACTTTTTAACAGTGGTTACAAATTTTGACATTTCTCACCGATATTAAAAAATCGTAGCATCTTTTTATACCATTGGATTAGGGAATGGATCTCAAATGCATGTATTCAAATATTCACTTTACATTTTGAACCAGCATTTTTTAGCAATACCGTAATTATTTTGCGTATCCGTAGGGAAAAGTCGTAAACCGGCGCTCGGTGTACCGCTGAAGAGCGTCCGCTTGGTAGCTGGGAGGTTAAGTTTTACTCCCGATCAGGTCACACTAAAGTAGCCATTATAGCTTCCTCACTAGGTGTTCGGCACAAGGGGATACAGAGAATGTCGAAGACAAAGACAATTGGGACTGCGGACAAAGCGCTATCCCAGTTTCAAAAACAAAATATAGTAGAAACTTCAAACTTGTTCCATACAGCAGGTTTTAAGTCATAATAAATTAGTTATGCAATTAACGGTATTAGAAGAACAGACGCCAGAGGAGCAATGCACTCACAGAGCATTGAGTGAAGGACCCAAAATTTCTGTCATTTAGGTCATCAAATCGCGTTTGGCTAAAAAATTGTTATTTAGATCTATTTTGTTTGATCCTGATCAAGGGCTTTATAATGTCCAAACCTGTAAAGGGCCCATATGAAAATTTGATCCCTATCTCCCGATGCTTTTAATGGGCTTTTAATTTTAATTTCAACAATGTTAATGTTTTTAATGGGCCCCTAAATCTGCAAAGACCCCGGGGTTATCTGCCCCACTATCATAGGCCCTTGTTTTACGCAAGAGTAGGCTAAAACGTAAACACACAGAAGTGTTGGAAACGTATTTCTTTTACTTTTTGCTGTAGGTAAAGGTAGGAATAAATCTGAAACACCCAGAAGAACTGGAAAACTTTTTCCAGCAGCATACGGTAATTTGCAGCAGGCAGCGATGAACTTACGATCATGCTATTTAATTTACAATTTCTAAATGAAACATATAGCTATAAAAATGGGGGTGATCAATGCTGTAGACCAAATTACTAGGTAATTAAGAAAAAATACAACATTTGATTTCAGTGGCGGCAGGTAAAGAATATTTTGGGGGAAGCTGCATATCACCACCAAAGTGCAACATTATTAGTCGACAAAAAAATTGCATTATAATCGCGTTTTGCGTCGCCTCCTTTTGTATACCGACAACAAGCAACTTTTTCCACCATCTTTTTCAGCTTATTTTACTGCTTATCGACACTGCTGCCAGTGCTGCAACCACTTGCATCAGAATCGCAACTGCCTATCACTTGCCACCCGTCGCATGCCCGCAAAAGCATCTACGCATTGCCGAAATGATATAATTGTCCCTATTACTTAGATTTAGAACGTGGGCCCACTTCTCTAATATTTGCAATGTAAACTTTGGACTATTGTTGTACTTGGATGGAGAGTAAGCCTATATTTGGATTCGCATTTAAACTTAGCCTACACCTAATAACTAGTAGGATATGCTTCAAAGGTAAAGATTTAAAATTACGATTTTACTCCGCTTTGAACTTAAAAAATAAAACTCTAGCCTAGAGCGTGACATGTAAGACTAGAAGGTTGTAAATGAATATTCCAGCATATCCTAACTACCCAACTATTTATGGCAAATAAAGCAGATCTAATTTTCTTTCCATTGATTCAATTTCCGAGATTTTTAGGTCCTTTAGCCCAGGGATCTTCAACCTTTTTTGCACAATCGCCCCTTTTTGGAAAATGTGGGACGAAATCGCCCCCTGAGCGCATTGATATATTTTTCCACTAAAACCTAGTGAAGAGAAAAAAAAAGGTTTTCACCAGTGGCGCACCCGAGATTTGGCAAAGAGGAGGGCCACAACCGGGCGTGTGGGGGTGAAATCCCCACTTGCCTGAGGCCAAGGGGCTCTGGGGGCGTAGCTCCCAGCCGCCAACAAATTTTTACACTTTTCACATTAGAAAAATATCAGAGTGTGGACTGCCCAATGACCACTTTGGTAGGCTAACTTCGGTTACCCTTGTATTAATTGTAAAGAATAAATTAGGGAGCCCCACGTTCCCAAGTTTGGCAGGCTTTTGGTCAAGGTAGACTCTTCTGCATCGATTCCGTGATAATGATACGTCACTTAAATCCTCGAAGCGAGAATATCTTGCCTTCCCACGATGCACAACTAGAGTTACAGTCAGTGCATGAAGCAACGCAGTTTCGAAAGTAACGGGATGTAAGACTTAAAGACTAGGAGTGTAGATGACAAGAAAGCATCGCAAAAAATAGCAATGCAGGGAACAGAGTAGCAATCCACGACCGGTTTCGCTCTTATTTTGAGCTCATCAGGTGAATGTAGCTGGAAAATGGTGCAAAAATGGCACCGAAGTAAAGGGGTTTGAGAAAAAGTGAAAGATCGAGAATAACAAGCAATACAGCTCACCGTTTCCAGGGAACCGCATTAGTTGTTCGTTTGGAAAGTTTAAAGTGGAAACAGTAGGTTTCATCGAGAAAAAGGAAAGATTTTTTAAATACATCAGTCGCCAACGTGAGCGAAATGATGCCCATCAGGTAATTTGGAATTGTGATTGTCATCGAAATTGAATCTATTGTTTCGTCATCATCGAAAACAACAAATTGAGATTTAAATCAGAACCAAGAGAATTAATCCAGAATGACGGAAAACTTTTTTAAATATTCGGGTAAAACGTGAGAAAACTTCCCAGAAAGATCATTGCGCACTTTTCGCTGGTATTATGGAATAATGAGAAGGGTTCCCAAATAATTAAAACATCAGAGTGTGGACTGCTCAATGACCACTTTGGTAGGCTAACTTCGGTTACCCTTGTATTAATTATAAAGAACAAATTAGGGAGCCCCACGTTCCCAAGTTTGGTAGGCTTTTGGTCAAGATAGACTCTTCTGCATCGATTCCGTGATAATGATACGTCACTTAAATCCTCAAAGCGATACTGTTTCCACTTTAAACTTTCCGAATTTATTTAAACTATAGATGAAACCTACTGTTTCCACTTTAAACTTTCCGAACGAACAACTAATGCGGTTCCCTGGAAACGGTGAGCTGTATTGCTTGTTATTCTCGATCTTTCACTTTTTCTCAAACCCCTTTACTTCGGTGCCATTTTTGCACCATTTTCCAGCTACATTCACCTGATGAGCTCAAAATAAGAGCGAAACCGGTCGTGGATTGCTACTCTGTTCCCTGCATTGCTATTTTTTGCGATGCTTTCTTGTCATCTACACTCCTAGTCTTTAAGTCTTACATCCCGTTACTTTCGAAACTGCGTTGCTTCATGCACTGACTGTAACTCTAGTTGTGCATCGTGGGAAGGCAAGATATTCTCGCTTCGAGGATTTAAGTGACGTATCATTATCACGGAATCGATGCAGAAGAGTCTACCTTGACCAAAAGCCTGCCAAACTTGGGAACGTGGGGCTCCCTAATTTGTTCTTTATAATTAAAAAAATGGTCATTTTAACACACTTTTTCACCGAGAAAGAGCGTGCAGTGAGTGCAGTCACTATGGACAAAGCAAAAATATTTTCGCAGTTTGTGTCTAAAAGCAGAAGCTTGGCTAAAATAAGTGAAAGGAGGCTGCAACCATTATTAATTTGAGAAATTATAGACTGAAAGTTAGGTTTTAGCACCTTATTACTGGGCCAAAGAGGGGTTATGGCACCGTGCCACCCCTCTGCGTGCACCTACGGTCTTCCCGTCCGCAGAGCTCCATTTTTCATTAAAAGCAGGTGAAGAGCATCCACAGAGCTTTTTTCGGAAGATTATTGCATAATATGTTGTTGCGTGTTGGCAATTCTAAAATCGCCCCCCTCACAAGCAAAATCGCCCCCCAATTTCAACAATTCTTACAATCGCCCCCATAAAGGCCAAAATTGCCCCCGTTGAAGAACCATGCTTTAGCCTTATCATTTTTTAAAAATTGGCTAGAAACATTATGATATTTGTCTGGTATTTTTTAAGCATCCATAAACACCAAAGATATAAAATCAGCAAGAAATCAATCCTTGGTGCTGCATGCATGTAAAAAAAATATTCACAGCACCGCACTATTTGCGCGTAGAAGCTGATTAGAATTTCGTAAAGTTTTCTCATTAAATTTTGCAAAATGTACATTTCAAAACTAACAGATCAAACACGCGTTTGACTACGTATTTTATGCAGAAACTATTACTGGTATTGGCATTCTGTAATGACAATTTTTGTAATAGGTTTCTGCTTTTTAGCACAAATTCCGAAATAAATGTGTGGTTTGTTTTCTAACCGGCAACGTAAATTTGCGCTGTTCGAATCAATTGCGTCACTGCATGCAGCACCAACAGTGTTGCCAAATGTCTGCAATTACGTGCTTATATGTTAAAAAAGTTTCCGCTAACCGAATCCCTGTTATTAGAGCTTGAAACGTTGCAGTTATAGATGGGATTAGGGATAAATTCTTCAATACGAAAAAGATGAAATTAAGTAGTTTTGAATAATTTTATAAATTGTTTTTAATTAAAAAATTACCATCAGCTATTTTTGCTGGTTTATTTTGGGAAAGCCGCAGCTCCTATACACGAGCCGCCCCTTTTAAGACAAATAGCCGCTCTCCGACGACTTTTCACGCAATCTAATCTTTGTCGCCCGCTGGTGAACGACATTCTTTTACGTTGTTAACTGAAAAAATGAGGTCTTTTGAGATTACGAAAATACAAGTCTGCAGTTGACATTTGCCTCTTTAACTATGCTCTATGGCACTATGCTAGATAATTTTTTGCTTCAATCGGTTCAGTTATGGAACTTGTTGCAAAACTCTGAGTTTAGGTTCGCACGATTTGTCCAATCAGAGCCGCTCGTGACTTTCCCGCCTTCGATTGGCTGATGTAACAACTGCTTCGCAGCCATCCGAAACTGTAACCGTATTCATCTACGCGCCAGACCTTGCTTCTTGTTCTCACTTTGACGAATTACCCACTGCCGAGCATGTCACGAAAAGCTTCTGGGACATACAGCTTTTTCCAAAGCTGAACAAAAAAGTTATGACAGAAAGATTCTTCAAGAAGCCCAACGCGAAAACAGCTTTTTTCAAAGCTGCTAAAATTTTTTGGTATCATTTCGGAAAAAAATTGTTACATTGATGATTCGTTGCCGTATGAGGCCAAGTTTTGTAGCTTATTTTAATTTTCTTGACAAACTATGAAAAAAGGTAGGGTACTTATGCTATTATAGGCCTAATATAACCGGACGAAGCAAACTTGATACATCGGAAATCACACAAACAATTAAGGTGCGTAAAAAAATTTCGCATGAACGATTGTTCGATAAGTGCTTGTCAATTGTCTATTTGAATCTTTTAAAAATCTACATAAATTAAAAGTAGGCCAAATAAAGTTCATATAAAACCACGCATTTGTGGCAGTCATCTGTCCTATTGCCTTCATAATTTTGAGAATTATTGCTTTTGTGGGTTCATTATGAAGCGCGGTTTGGACATATATTATTGATTTTGCATCACGAGTCTTTTGGACTTATTCAGACCATAATTCGGAAAAATGTTCCGCTTAATTTATGTTTGTGTTTTTTAGTCCGTCTTTCGTATAACACAGTCCGTCTGACATAAGTCGGAAATTAGCGATATTTATGTTGGACAAATCATAGCACAAATAAGCTGAAAAATTATGCGTTAAATAATGAATAATATTTTTTGATAGTTCATGATTTAGCACAAAGTTAATGTAATACAAATTGTATTAATCGAAGGAACGAACTAGCAGAGATGGGCGCGATACTCAATTTTTGAGTAAATCGATATCGATACACGATACTTTAAAATAGAGTTAATCAATACCGATACACGATACTTTGACGAGGTTTTATATCGATACCAATATCGATGCTTGTATCGCCGATACAAGCATCTTGATACAATATCAGGAAAAAATGAACAAAAAAAAATGGTTTGCGAAACTTTGCTGGAGTCGACCTTGATGGGTGACCTGAGTCGCCACCTCAGTCACTTGCAGAGCAAAGATGCAAGCGTTTGAATGCATTGATAGTGCGATATTAGGAATAGCAAAATACCTGCCTCATGCCGAAAATACATAATGACACATAGCAAGTCAATGTTTTGCTGAATTTTATTTCTCACAAAAGGTAATTTCTTTTTTTATAATTAACTCAATTTTTAAGGATAGGTTACAACAAAAGCAAAACATAATTTAAAACAAAGTATCAATATCCTCATTAACAAGTGCGCCCTGAGCTAACTTCTCTGGCGTAAAATCAAAAACAACTGCCTACCCTTGTTCTAGTACAACACTTCCCTTCCTGCCGTAAGCTCCCAAACACCAACACTTTTTCAGGGTTGCCAGGTTTTGCAGAGTAAAATATACCAAAATATTCCAAATTATATACCAAATATATACCAAAAGTTTTATCAAAAATGTACCAAATACATAGGCTACCAAAATTTTTAAAAAATCATGAATTTTTCAGCAAAAATTAAAAATAAGCATTACATTTTACAGTTTATGAATGACAACATTAATTACTTGCTCATTCTTCTAACAAAGGTATAATTATTACATT
This sequence comes from Trididemnum miniatum, assembly GCA_964006365.1. Lineage (NCBI taxonomy): Eukaryota > Metazoa > Chordata > Ascidiacea > Aplousobranchia > Didemnidae > Trididemnum > Trididemnum miniatum. The sequence continues at coordinate 7,840,992 of OZ023246.1, forward strand.
GAGCATAAAAAAGTTGCATTCTTTAAATACAATGCAATCAGCAATGTGCAATTTGTGCTTGTCATAATACTAGTTAGCAAATTTGATTTTGATGATTTTTAATTTTAAACAGCACTTCTGCTGCAGTTAGTGATACGGATTAAATAGGCCAAGGAATCGAATCTAAATCTCTCTCGCTAAGCGAAAAAACAAGAGTCACTACCGCAACAGTTTAATTGAAATTGAAATGACAATTAAACAACACTCTACAATACTGCGGTAGCAAAACAGAGGCACTACCCAAAACTCAGTTTGAAATAGACCTAAATCACCACCCATTAATTGCAATTAAACCAACACTTTACATTCTACAATACTTCGGTAACAAATTAAATCTATTATAACGGTATTAAGATTTTAAGTGGGCTATGATTGATAACATGGGAACGCCATTGCTTGCACGTTGCACGTTTTAACATAATGCAGAGCTTCACCCTAACTTATTACGTACGCCACTTTTGAACCAATATCTTGTGCTTTGCTCTTTTAGAACAATATTAAACCAGAGAGTGATAAAACTGAAAGTGATTTTTAAATTTTAAACTTAGAATAATAACAACTTGTCATCAGATGATAAAAGTAAGGACGAGGAGTAAGTAAATCGGCTCATCGGACATCAGATGATTTAAGCGAGGAAGTGAGTTTATTGTCGGCTAAATTGTATTTGATAACAACGGGCGAGAAATTATGCTGATAACGAGACATCAGAGAGAAATTTGCGATAAAAGGGTTTTATAAAATATTTAAAATACTGTACAAAGTTACGATTACAAACGCAGTTGTGGTTTTTAAAACGTTGGTCTCAGGTTCGAATCGTTTGATTACTAATTCTTCCCAAATCATAAAATAGAGTTCACACTAAAAAAGCACTTATCTTATCAAAAAGTGCCTAGCAACTGCTGTCAGAACAATTGCCCAACATGGGCAATTCTTTATTTTAGGATGGGCAAATGGCTTTTTGAATGGGAGTTGCCCATCCTAAAACCCCCTAAAAGAGGCCCTGCTATCACTATCAGTGCATTTTCCTATAGCCTATGCTAACTCGCTAAAACTCGTTAACGCTTGCTAACTCGCTTAGAAGTTGTCGGTCACCAGCACCAGTCTACAGACCTCAACTCGATCAAAATAAGGTGATGAAACCCCGTTATACGAGTCCTTCCCAATATTGCATTGCAAGCGAACTTGCCGGCTTGTTCTCCAAATCAAGGTCGGTTTCCACTAAACGCGATTTTAACCAGGTTTGATGTCATTTGAAATATTTCTTCCGATTTTTGGCGTAAGCAGTTGACCGAAATATCTTTCAAGAAGTTTGAACCCAAACAATTTTGCCTTTTATCAACTGAGACAGCTGTCTCTTCTTAGTCTTCTAGAATGTCGTGCAAAGTAACGTAGATTTGCGTCATAACCTCTAACTTTTAACCTACGTCACTTTACGTAAAAAATTGTATCGTCTAAGTAGGAGTAAACAGTAAACTCACTTTTATCCATTTTAAGGTGTGTTCAACTGTTTACTGTTAACACAGAATGCGATGCGATTTTTCGTACGTATGGAATGATGCATTGCCTCAGCTACAACACAGTTATAGAGGTTATGATGCAAATCTTCGTCACTTTGAAGGGCATTCTAAAAAGCAATTGAAGGTTGCTTTGCAAACAAACGATAAATAAAAAAAATCGTTTGGGTTTGAATCTGTGGAAGATATTTTGGTCATTGTCGCAACTGCTTACGTCAAAAAGCGAACAAAATTTCGTACAACAAAACTCTGATGAAAATTATGGTGCACAGTTAGTGTGAACAGACTTTATTCTGACCGTCAAAGCATAGAATATCAATATTTTTAATTTACTGTGAAATATCAATTTTAAAGTCGTTGCAAAGTGATTTCGTTTTCCACATTTGTGGCATTGCTTGCCATAAGCAGGACATTGTCGCGGTCCATGAATGGTACCACAATAAAAACATGTCTTCTTACAAGGCTGAACATAAGAGCCAAGCGTCTCGCGATTTTTCTTGATTTGATTTACCGAAATGTCTGCAGGTTGATCTTTCGCTGCCATAAAATGTAACTGCGCTTTAGTGGCTTCTATCGTATGACAAATGTTTATTGCCTTCTGTAGCGTCAACTCCTCTTCTTCCAGCATGCGTTGTCTAGCCACATCATCTCGAACGCCGAAAAGTATTTTGTCGCGAAGCTGTCTTTCAAAATTGTCTCCAAAATCACAGTTTTTTCCGATCACCCTCAACTCCATTAACCATTTGTCGAAGGGTTCTCCCTCTGCCTGCTGGCGTTGCCAAAATTTAAAAGACTCGAACACCGGTCTCTTTTTGGGGTTGCAATGAGCACGGAAGCGTTCTAAGACTACGTTGCTTGTAGTTGCATCTTCTGTCACGTCAAGGCCGAAACTATTAAAAACGTCTCGAGCTTCTTCGCCGGCACAATTCAACAAAATAGCGACTTGGGTAGACCTTGACTTTTCGCTGAGTTCTGCAGCCGCATGATAATTCTTAAAAGACTTCTCCCAGCGACGCCATTCTTCTGACAAGTTACCCGCACTAAAGTTTAGTTCCCGTGGTGGGTTCAGTTTGTTCATATTATTTTGCTGCAATAATTTCTGACACCATGTAATGTTTCTACTAAGCTTCTATGAGAGAAAAAACACTCATATAACTTTTGATGCTATATTCAGCAAAGCACAACATAGAATGAATCACACGTGGTCGAAATGATAATGGTTACGAGAGAGAGTAATAAACTTTCATTAAGATTGATGACGGCGGGTTGACGTTAGAGGAAGGCGACGCAGCGGCAGCGGTCAACCATGAAGAGCAAGTAATATTAGCAACATATGTTACACATTGGATCGACTCAAAATCAAACTCTGAGCTTCAAAAACATGCGCCCTTTAAAACTGTTTACACTTAAGTGCGATTTTTATCCGATTTGTTGTCGTGCAAAGATTCATCCGATTTTTGACCTAAGCAGTGGAAGGAAATATCTTCGGCAGAGTTCGAGCCCAACTAAAATGCCGGGCTAATTAAGTCACATAGATTTACACAGCCTGTAACTGCGTCGTGACCTATGCGTCACTTTACGTACGAAAAATCGAGGTGCATTTGGTAGGCTATATACCCCCTAAAGGTTTGTTATCGCTAAATGGCATTTTAATCCGATTTGTTGTCGTACGAAAGTTCATCCAATTTTTGATTCAAGCCGTTGACCAAAATATCTTCCACGCAATTCGATCCCAAACAATTTAGTTTCCTATCGGTTGTTTCGCGAAGTTCTGATCAGCAATAATATCACAGGTAGAAGTTAGAATAAACATTTTGTTTCCACCATATACACAGCATCCTCATAATTTATGCAACTTCCGCCTACGGAGTCAATGTTTGTTTTTGTAACCTCTCATGAACTCCTTCCTTTTTGTTTTGCAGAATCAGCTGAGCGAAAAATACGTGAATGGAAAAAAATGGAAAGCTGAACGTTTTTTTGATTTGGAGAACAAAGAATAGTGGGGCCTGTCTTAACGCACGTGGTGATGTTTGCAACTTACGTTAATTGAGGCCTAGTCTAACAGGTTAGATTAGCTGCTGGAGTTCACAATACTAACAGCTATGAGGGTCAGTATTCTGTACACCTGCTTGACTGCTTAGAACCGAGACCTTTAAACTAGTCCAAACTGCTTAGACTACATGCTATGTATAGGATACCAGGGGTCAAATCTAGAATAAGCCGTCGAAGTGAGCGGCTGATTGCCGAGCGAGAAAAGCGAGCGAGTAGCCTAGTATAATGATCGCTCGCTTCGACGGCTTATTCTAGATGAGACCCAGATACCAGTAGGTTACGACTAGTAGATTAGCCCCCAGGTTCGGTTAAGGTTAGACTGTTAGATTTGGTTTGGATTAGGTTCGATTAAAGTTAAATTTAGTTAGGGTTCTGTTCAGTTACAACGCTAACCAAACATGAACCTAACTGGACCGGTTGCCAGTAACTTCGCCACATGGCAACTTCGCCACAGAAACTTCGTCACATGGTAACTTCGCCACACTTTGAGAAGGTGAAGGGAGATGTGGGGATAGTAGGAAAATGTGTTGGGGTGTGGGGGGAGGAAGGAGGGATGTGGAAAGAGGTATGAAAGGAGGTGTAGGAAAGTTTGATGGGGTGTGGGGGAGTTAAGGGGAGATGTAGGGAAAGGTGAGGGTAGGGAGATGTGGGGAATTAAAAGTGTGTTGGGGCCCCACACCTCAACACATTTCCCTACATCTTCCCCATTACCCTGCCCACATCCTTTCCCCACACGCCAACACACTTCCCCACTCACCCCATACACTTTCCCACACCCTCCCCACACTTCTCCACTCCCCACACATCTTTCCTTATCTCCCCCCACACCCCAACACATTTCCCTACATCTCCCCCCACACCCCCATATCTCTTCCCACAGCTCCCCTGACCTCCCCCTACACCCCAACACCCTTCCTTATTCGCCCCATGCACTCTCCCACACCTCTCTCCCCACATCTTACCCCACAGTTTCGATAATGTGGCGAAGTTACCAAGTAACTCGAAAAGCCCGATAAAATTTTTTAAGGCAACCGGGAATTTAAAGTCTTGTTTCGGTGTAGGCAATGTAAATTTTCGATGTATGAAAGTGTGGCAAAGTTACCATGTGGCGAAGTTACTGGCAACCACTGGACCTAGGGGCTGATACTAAACATTACCCCGATTAGTGTCGATTAGACTAATATATAAAACGTTAACGGGTTAAGATGCATTGTGGTTTAGGTCTTACTAAAACAGTAGAATGAAACCTTTAGCCTGTTCAGCATTGTAATGTTGCATAGAGGATATACAGATACCAGTTTGCCTGTGTACTGGTACCGTATTATGGTACTGTGGTATAGTCCACCCAATCAGCATTTTTTTTTTGTTTTCTTCAGCAGTTCAATGTTGCTTTAGACACATGATTTAGTCTAGTTAGCAAGTTAAGATACCAGCTGCCAAGTTGGTGCAGGCCTTGCCAAAAGGTTACCGGTAGTTTATATATCATTTTTTGAAGTGTCAAATTTTGAAATCTTTCTTTTTTGCGTGGGCTTATAGACTATTTAATTAATGTTGTGTCATTCATATTAATTTTCAGTAGTCTAGGGCCTATCTACTTTGTATTTGCATGTGTCGGTAGACTACTGGTAATTTTTTCATTCAGTTCAGTAGAAAGCATCCTAGTCTATAGGCTGTTAGGTTGTAGACTAGTTGTAGTGCACCAAAGCTATGGTATAAACCTAATAAAAATAAGTAGAGTTACAGTCCTGCTGGTGTGTTAAGTTTTGTAATTTTAACTGCGTTTAATATGGTAGTAGTGTAGCCCTAGTCTATAATGTATAATTAGATAATACAAAATAGAGAACATTTTTTTGCTGCCTTACCAGCTTACTCTGTTAACTAGGTGTAATTTTTGTGATGTTATTCATCTGTTCATCTTTAGCTTGCTGTTTTTAATACTGATAGGCTTATAAAATTGCATTTTGGTTGTGATAAACTTGATGAAACCAAGTTTGGAAAATCTGGATATGTAAATGTTTCAGCATTTGCAGAAGAAAAAACGAAAAATTGAACATTGTGATCAAATTCCTGCAGAGAAAAAAGATTCTTCCAAATCTGTTGGTAATGCAGAAAACATGAAAATGAACTCAGCTGGAAATCTTAAACAAAAAATTGAGGTGAAACATGTATACAATATTATGCAATATCCTTAGTTTCTTTTAAAAAGTAGCTATCTATTTTGTCGTTATTATTTTGCTGGCAGTGGATTCTGACTGGCTGATTTACTCAAACCTGTCATGCATATAGATGCAAGCCCATCAGGATCTTGCTGTTAATGGCAAAATAGACACTGTCTTTTAGCTCACGTCATTGACATAATTTTTGTGACAAGCGCATGTTTGAAGCCATCATGCAGCATGTGAAATCTGTATTCTAGTGAAGCACGATATACTTTGATATGTTTTTCAATGTTGCAATCTTGTGCAATGATTCATGCATTTCTAAAACTTTTAAAAATTAGTTTGTATAATGATATCATAAATAAAAAAGTAATTAACTGAGGTTATTTTCAAATTATATTGAACTGATAATTCAACAGTACCGGAGGGAGACTGCTAAGTGAGCTTGCGCTTTTCGAGTCAGCAGCCTCCCATATATGTCAAATGCAATTGGCTCCAGTCATAAATTGAACTCATCACATAGGATCTGTCACCTGCGCACGGTATCGCTACGCCGTGTGCTTATAATGCCGATCTGGTAAAAGAGTGCTTTTGACTTAATTGGCGTTATGAGTGTCACGTTATTAATCAAGTGATATATTTTGAGTGTATAATCTGGTGAGTGATAAAAGCAGAACCACATCCATTACAATGCTACTGGTACCTTGAAACGTCGTTTTTTGAACAAAGAAAACAAAATTTCTACAAAAATTCCCTCCCCCTTGCCGTTTGCCTTCGAAAAAAAATTGGCATGTTTGTCGGCTGCGCATTGCGTTTGTTTGTTTTTTTCATTTCGAAGAAAAAACGAACGTGCAAGTTATAGGACAGAAGACAGGCTTTTAAACGTAAATTATTTGCATGGTCTTCACGGGAGACAACGGTTTTGATCATCAAAATTATACCGTCTTGGTTTGGTGCCGATTGATTACTGCCTACTCAGTGCTACTGCTACACCATTAAAGTGGCTTTCCTCATGGCAAAACTTGCAGCGCCGAAAAAATAAACTTGTAAACTAAATTTAAATGCACTTGATATAAAAGATTACCAGCGCAGTCTAAGGTTTGGACTCGGTTCTTCTTTTTATAGAGAGTCCAAACAAAATTAAAGTTTTCAAACTTGCAGCAAATTTTTTCACATAGATCGAAAAGGTAAATTTTAAGTTTACCGAGTCTACTCCATGCAATTTTCCTGTACTTTGAAAATATTCGGTATCTGGCCAGATAGCGAAGTACTATCCGATCGGATACCGGATACCTCAAAAAGGGTTAAAATACCGGATATATATCCGGTATCTGGCACATCCCTGATATAAGACTGATACTCTCACGTTGTTCTCTGGGATAGATTACGTTTTTGTTCTCAGAATTAAAGGTTGAATCTCTAGCCAAGTTTCAATATCGTGACAATGGGCAAATTTTGTGATTGCAGTTGTTAATGTAAACCTTATGCATTGCTTTTTTAAACATGTTTCTTGTTTTTTTTTTAAACTTAGGCTTTTCGTGACAATGAAGCCCCAATAAATCGAAAATTACCGAAAGAACTTCTTCTGCGTATTTTTTCTTACCTTGATATTACTACTCTGTGCAGATGTGCTCAGGTAAGCAATGGTTGTAAATTACTAACTTTTAGAATGGTGTTTGCTTCAATGACATTAGTATCATAATTGTTATGTAAGTTGCTTTAAAGCTTTATGGTAAGGGAAAAATTTAAGCAAATCTGCTAACAAAATTGTTACCACACGATTTTTTTACCAAAATGTCCTTGAAGGTGTGTAATATCGCCCATTAAAAAGTTGAAGCTCAACTCCTGTGGGAAAGTTCGAAAAAATCAGCTCGAATTCGGATAACATCGTTGCCGGCTCAAAATCAGGGGGCACGTTGTTTGGGTGCTCAGGCGAAAATATTTTGTCGTAAAACCTGTTCGGAGTGTTATGGAGGTCTGAATTTTTGCATACATGTAGTCTTTCTTGTAAATTTTTGAAAAATAAAAATGTTTTTGATGACGTCACATGAAAACAATGAAGTCACCTTGATTAATGTTTTGGAGATTTTTTACATTTTCAAATTTAAAGTATCATTTTTTGTATTTGACATGGATTTGCTGAGTTGGGTTGTCAATTCTGTCAATAAAAAAATAACGATGACGTCGTAAAAAAATTATGACGTCATCACAAGGCGGTTACACCGATCTTCAATTCCTTAGGCACAGAAATATAGCTTACGAAAGACTTTTCAACCACGGAAAACTTATCAAACCAAATGGGAATCATTGGCTTACAAAGAGGTGCGAACTGCATTTGCAGACACCATTGCATCGAAGTTCAAAGAACTTTCGAGTTTCGACCTCTACTGAAGACAATGAAACTGAGGTTTGTTTCGAATAGCAGTCATTACGTCCGCTACTAACTGCTGTGGATGTAAGCGTGTTGGAGAAACGTAGAGTAGCGAGAAAAGAACCCCTTGGTGGAACCAGGAAGTTACAGAATTTATTCGTGCAAAAAAGGTGGCTTATAAGGCTTGCCTTGCAAATAAGTCATCTCTTAAACTTCGTTCGCAGTATTCTGAAGCACGTAAGGCTGCAGCCACAAAAGTTAAACTGTTTATACAATTGGTTTGTGGTACAAAATTTTAGTATAGCAAAGTATAGTGATTTCATCTCGAAGCTTTTCGTCTGACACTCATCCGGAGAAGATCGTCAGAAATCAGGAAACTAAAATGCAAGTCTTATGTATCAAGAGAGAGAAAGAGAAAAGGAAGCTCTTTTCTTTTTCTTTCTCTCTCTTGATACATAAGAAAAGATAAACCAAAGATAATTGAGAAAAGTTAAACCATGGTTCTTCAACTGGGGCGATTTCGACCGTTAGAGGGGCGATTGTAACAATTCTTGAAATTGGGGGGGCTATTTCAGACTTGCCAGTACAAACTAGTTAATGACTGAACAAACGATAGAAATGAATTCAGATTTAGTGGCGACATACTCAATGAACTGTGGAGAAAGTGGATCAGCGGACGTGAAGATCAGTGGCGTCGTGCCATTGGGGCAGGGGGGCGGGCCCCAAAAATTTTCTGAGATGTGTTACTTTTTATAATTTAAAAAATTGAAAATAAAAAAAATAATAAAATTCAGCCACTGCCGTTTCGTTTTTTATCCTTCAAACTAAGCTCATACCCCACTCTTTCTTATGCTATTAGTTCCATTGTTTTGTTTTTTCATTTTTGCTTCAATCAATCGCTTCGACTCAGGAGTAAAGTTAGTTTTTTGATCTGTAGTTATAATATTTTAGGAAACATTTTGCATGAGTTGTTAAAGATAATTTGTTAAAGACTACACCTATACACGTCATCCCATCAATTGCGTCAAAACTAATAAATAATTGCGGCCTTCTCTCATTACTTTTAGCCCATCTTCTGCTTTTAGGCATGGACTACTAAAATATTTTTGTATTGTCTGAGTCTGATGATGCAAAAAACAGTTTATTTTGGACTTGCCTTTTTTACCTCTTTTTTTTGTGTTGTTTTTTGTTTATTTATTTATTACCTCCGGCGGCTGGATCTTCGCCTTCAACTCCACACCACATGTCCTCCCCCTTTGTCAAATCGAGGGGCTACACTGAGGTATCAAAATATATTTCGATGTATTATCCAAAAATTGTGGTCTCATAACCTATTTTGGTATCTTTTCCTAACTTCCTTTTTTCGTGATGTTACTCAATGCTAAATGCGGCTTTTTACAAAGGTTGTGAATGATCAGTATCTGTTTAAGAAGTTGTTCCTCGGGCCCCTCCAAATTTTTTGGCTGCGTGACGCCTCTGGTGAAGATCTTTTTTTTTTGTCTTCACAAGATTTCAGTGGGAAAAATAGTAGCTGTGCGGACGTGAAGACTTTGTGTGGGGGGAATGGCGATTTGGACTTGCACTTTCCGAAAAGGGGCGATTGTGTAAAAAAGGTTGAAGACCCCTTGGGTTGGACGATGATTTCAAAATTGAAACAAAATATTCTGGCAGACCATTCGTCGTTCGTGTGGAAAATGATTTCAAGACGCTTTCTTCATCGAAGATTCAAATGGTGTCACTCTGAAAGATCAAGATGCTATTTTGAATCAGTGGAGGAAGTGATCTTGTAAACCCAGTTGATGCTGCACTGACACAAGTTCACGAGGAACAGGTTGTGGAAGATATTCAGATAACCGAAGCAGATGTGAATGCAGTTATTAAATTATTGAAAACTGTAAAAGCACCTGGTGAGGATGATATTAGACCTGAAATGTTGAAAGCAGTGAACATGCCCGGTGTTCGTTGGTTGACTCGTGTTTGTACGATGGCATGTAGGACTGGGCAAGCATCTAAGCAATGGCAAACCAGTGTGGTAACCGTAATACATATTCACAAGAAAGGACACAAGAGAAAATGCGCCAATTATAGGTGTAAATTTCTCATCAGCGTCCCGGGTAAGGTCTATGTTAAATGCCTTGAAAAGAAATGCCGTGAAATAGTCGAGCCTAAACTAACAGATGCTCAGTGTGGCTTTCGTCCTGGCCGAAGCACAATGGGCCAGATCTCTGCCTTGCAGCAAATCTTGGAGAAGTCGTGGGAATATGCGAAACAGGTCAATGCATGTTTCGTTGATTTTGAAAAAGCATATGATCGCATTCCTAGAGACAAGGTTTGGGCGGGGCTGTTGCAGTGTGGCATTGATGGCCAGTTACTAACTGCTATTAAGTCGCTGCACATGCGTTCCCAGGTCTGTTCTCGTGTCCACAGCGCAACAACGAAACCTTTCAGAGTAAGTGTGGGACTACGGCAAGGCTGCTCATTTTCACCTATTCTGTTCCTTATTTATATGGATAGAATAGTTAAGAAAAGTGAGTTTTGTGGCGGAGTAAAGATCGGTGATTGCACTGTACAACGTCTGTTATTTGCAGATGATCTTGTGCTACGCGACTCTACCCAAAATGGTCTCCAGCAAGCTCTTGACGGGTTTTTGGATGCATGCTCTGTGGCGGGATTAAAAATCACTATAACTAAAACAGAAACCATGCACCTGTCCACACAGCCAATTCAGTGCTCTCTCCAAATTGGTGGAGCATCAGAGAAATTCAAGTATCACTGCGTCTCATTCGCAAGTAATGGCAGACAAAATAGCGAATTGGATATTCGCATCAGAAAAGCAAGTGCAATAATGTGCTAGCTCCACCAATCTGGTACTGAAACGGGAGCTTTGCACCAAAACAAAGCTATGCATTTTCCCATCAGTTTATGTTCCTGTTCTGACTTATGGCCATGAGTGTTGGATCATGAATGAGAAAGTGAAATCTCGAGTTCAAGCAGCCGAAATGGGATTCTTGCGAAAAATTAGCGGTTTGACCTTGTTGGACAAGGTTAAAAGTGCAGATAGTCGTGAATCTCTAAACATCAAATCGCTGCTTCTCCGACTAGAAAGATCGCAACTGCGTTGGTATGGACATGCGACACGAATGTCCAACGAAAAAACAGCCTAAAAACTGCTCTGTTCAACACAGATTGGTCGAAGGCCTAGAGGCCATTCCAGAACTCGATGGCGAGATTACGTTGAAGATCTTAGTTGGTTTTGGTTTGGCTTCCCAGCAGAGCATCTATCCTTTGTTGCAGAGGATCGAGATGCTTGGAGGCTCCAACTCGAGCTGCAGCCAGAATATATTGGATTTGTTGATATTCTTTTTCACCGTGTTCAGGCATTTTTGTATGGCTAGTAGGCCTTCAATATAAAGCCTGAATAATGGAAGATCTGTGAGACCTCCTTGTGATGACGTCATAAATTTTTTACGACGTCATCGTTATTTTTTTGGTGACAGAATTGACAAATAAATCCATGTTAAATACAAAAAATGATATTTTAAATTTGAAAATGCAAAAAATCTCCAAAACATTAATCAAGGTGACCTCATCGCTTCTATGTGACGTCATCAAAAACATTTTTATTTTTCAAAAATTTACAAGAAAGACTACATGTATGCAAAAATTCAGACCTCCATAACACTCCGAACAGGCTTTACGACAAAATATTTTCACTTGAACACCTAAAAAATATGCCCCCTGATTTTGAGCCGTCATTGATGTTGTCCGAATTCGAGCTGATTTTTTCGAACTTTCCCACAGGAGTTGAGCTTCAACTTTTTAATGGGTGTTATTACACACCTTCAGCGACATCTTGGTAAAGAAATCGTTTGGTGACGATTTAGTTAGCAGATTTCTAAAATATCTCATAAAATTCCCTTACTATTATCAATAGAGACCAAGAACTTATTCTGTTTTTTCATTGCACTTTTTGTATATGTTGCTGGTTAAAAACAACTTTTGCATTTGCATGTTTAGGTGTCAAAGCAATGGAACTGTTTAGCTCTAGATGGCAGTAACTGGCAGAAAGTGAATCTTTTTAATTTCCAATATTATGTTGAGGTAATTTTGCATTAGATTCAAAAATAAAAAGTTCAGGTGATTGTTGTATTATTCTACGAACAAATTTTTACTATAAACTTAAATTATAATATAGCTGCATGTATATTGCGAAATATACTGCATTATAATATATCATAATATATTATGGCATACCAAAATATCATAATATATTATGGCATAGCTGCACTTAAAGTATAGTATAATATAATGTAGAGTCAAATAATTTTTGATGTTAAAATGTACCTGGTATTTCTTTGTTGATTTAACGCTTTGATGCAGCAACGTGTGAAAATACCTTTAATGTAATTGAGCAGTCAGTGTACCTTGGACACTTACACTCGTCTCCTGTCCTGAACATGCAAAGACTTTTAAAAATAGTATTTTGTAGCTACTATTTTGTTTGGTGCTTAGAGTCATGGGCAGTGCAAAGAAGAAGGTGGTGTCTTATGATAAATCTAGTGACAGACACAAGGTGCAATGTGGAAATAAGGTTTCTTAATCCTGTATTCCCATAATGGCGAATGACATGTCATACAAATATTGTAGGTGGTTTTGATGTTGATACGAGGGACTGGCCTATTGCATTTAGGATTAACAAATATGTTTATTGTATTTGCATATTTGTTCTCCTATCGCAAGAAAGCAGTGGCGCCCGCAAAAAATATATTGGGGGAGCAAAGTGTGACGTCGTTATCTATGACGTCACCGACCAAATTTTTGAATGTGATACAGATAAGCCTACTGATATAGCAACGAGTGAGTGGTTGGTGTACGCTTATTTCGACGCGTAATGGACTAATGTGCAGTTGCACACGTCCTGTTTGGCCAGGGATGATCAAACTTTTCAGCGCAAGGGCTTCATTTAAAATTTATGTGGGCGGCATATAATAGGCCTATGATACCCCCCAAATAGCAAATTTACAAGTGTAAACCGAAAAATTCTTGTTATTGCAAAAAATAGTGAAAAATTCTAATTTGTGGCGTAGAGAGAAATTTTAAGAGGGGTGAGTGGTGGGGGCATAGTTTCTACTTTTTCTCATGCGTACTTGTTTTCGGCAGAACAGATTTGAAGCTGATTGAGAAACAAGAAAGGCTCTAGGGGGGTCCGGGGGCATGCTCTCCCGGAAAATTTACATGCTGTAATGGCTATTTTAGTGGCTTTTGAATAATTTTCAGGCAAATTTTGTTTAAATTTGTTGACCCTAATTCTGAGTGCTTTGCCAAATATGATGCATTCTGTTCGCACATTTTCGATTATGCGTGCTTAAGGCGTAAGGTTAAGGCGTAAAAAAAACAACGGATTTGTGCGATTTGGAAAAATGGCCAAAAAATTATTGGGGGGGCAACTTGCCATTTTTGCCCCCCTGCCTTTGGGCGTTTATGCAAGAAAGCGATCAAAGCTGTAACGAGGTTGTTTGGAAGTAGCTGGCCATCTGTCTACCACACCAAGATAGAGGAATCCTGCTAAATGCGCCTTTGGGCGTTTATGCAAGAAAGCGATCAAAGCTGTAACGAGGTTGTTTGGAAGTAGCTGGCCATCTGTCTACCACACCAAGATAGAGGAATCCTGCTAAATGCCTCTCCCAATGGCACAGCAAGTCAACTCGCCAGCGTGTTCTCCACGTTGCCCTTTTATGCTGAGCGTCAAGCAGGGAAGCTGTGAAATACAACAGGGAAGCTGTTGTGAAATACAACAGTCAAACAGGGAAGCTGTCACAGGGAAGCTGTGAATACCAATTTTAAAAGTCATTGGTTTGATTTGACTCGGAATCAAACCTGAGTCTACAGCTCCAGAGGCAGACGCTCTTACATCTCAGCCTTCTGAGCTGAGCTGTTTTGCGGATGTTATCTCGGAAGTGTTTTTGCTTATTGCTTTTTCATCATCTTGTTTATTTTCAGATGCAGTATTAATTCTTGTATTTTTTGCTACAGGGCAGAGTAGTGGAGAATTTGTCACAGCGATGTGGTGGATTTTTGAAGCATTTATCTTTAAAAGGTTGTGAAAATGTTGACGACAAAACCTTACGAATATTTTCGGAAAATTGTCGAAATTTGAGTGAACTCATTTTGGTCAAGTGCAAAAAAATCACTGATCAGTAAGTATAACAATGTGTTGTTAAAACTGTTGTGTCACCTGTACCTACAAATGTGGGGACGAGATTTGCGTGACCGACTTGGCACTGAGAAACTTAGGGTTAGAACATCTCACCTTTGGGCTGATAGGCATATATGTGCTAGCTACTCATCTAAGGGGACTGGAGTACGCGACAATTCGACGTCACTGATATGTCGGGTTGTTTCACCCCAAACGACTGCTCAAACACAAATCTCAACTCTTCAAATCTTCTGTTTTTTGTTGACGTGTTATTATTTTACAGGACCTTGGTAAGTTTGGGCAAAAATAGTGGATTGCTGCATCACTTAGATGTGAATTCTTGCACACAAATATCAGATCAAGGTTTGAAACATATCAGGTGAGCTTGAAATTGATTAGGTTCCGATTCAGGCATTCTGTTTTTTAGTATATATGTATATTACCTGTTACAATATTTTAGCCTTATCCCAACCATTTTTGATCAGTTTTGGCTGAAACACTCTGCATAGCATGACCGTTCCTTGTACTTTACAGCTGGTACTATTATGCCCTATTTGATTTTCAAGTAGGTGTGAAGTAAATTCGTCCTATTAGGTGTTTCTGGTAGATCAAAAAACTAATTTGCAGTAGTAACAGCTGCAGTTTAAGGAATATGATTTTGCCTGAGCATAGTGTTTATACTCAAGAACCAAATCTTCATTACATTCTCGGTATTACGTCGAAGCGTGTAACCAGCGGCGGGACCATCTCTGCGGTTTAACGACTGGGCAACAAAGCTCCGAAGAAACGTTGCAACAGTGGCGAGCCGTTCGCGACACTGTGCCGATTTGACTAGCCCGGGACTCGAACCTCAGACCTTGCGCACTGATTGTGTGTTTTAACAACTGAGCTAACCTCCCGATCGTGTGTAAACATATCTTTACAAAATTCCTATGTCTTCAGCTCAGAGCATTTACCCGTTCTTATTGTTGCTGAAAAATCTAGATTTCCATATGCCAAGCTTATTCTTATAAGCATTGCTTATTCAGTCTGATGGCAGTGTAAACGTTGTGTGATGATAATTGCTGATAGTTAGACAAAGAAACGATGCTTTGAAACTGTTTAATATTGCAGATTGAGAGTGTATAGCGAGACTCGTACAGGTGTTTTTGATTGATTTTTTACAATTATTAGTTACTAGAAAATTGGACATACCGCTATTGCTCTTTGTTAGGAGTTGCTTTTATGCGAGGTCAGACTACTAGAAAGAAGGTTTAATAAGAGATTCAGGAGTTGGTTTGGTAAGCAAATGCTAGAGCGTCAAATTCGTTTAAATCTTAGTCTTAGTCAGCTTTTACACTGCCATCAGACTGAATAAACCATGCTTATAAGAATAAGCTTGGCTTCTGGAGATCTGACAGAAAAGTTGCATGTTCATTGCAGAAACTATTAAGATGACTATTTGCCACACTAGTTTTGGATGTTGTTCGAGTTACAGTGTCGTAGTGATAAATTCAAGTTATTGTGAGATATATCCTATTATCTGAAGGAGTTGGCCACTAGGACTATCATTATCCTGCAAAGTTATTGTCCAATCTCGCTCTCCATTCTATATGACAGTATAAACTTTTCTTGGTCGTCGGTTTTTATTGCTGACATGCTTTTGCTTTTTTCAGTGGTGGTTGTTCTATGCTTTCCCATTTAGACATCTCTTGGTGTGAAAGAGTGTCTGATCGTGGCATATCTTACATCGCCAACGGTTGTCCGAAACTTAAATTCTTGCTTGCGAAAGGCATTCCACGGGTAAGAGTGGGTAAACTTTTGTATCGATTGTATGTCTTTCTGTGATCATGCTCCCGTACTAATTTTTAAGTTTAGCCCATGGTGTATTTATGTTGCAAGTCACTCGCGTACTAGAGCTGTTATTGTACCAATCGTCTTTTAGTGTTTAGTTTTTAGAGATGAACATAAGGTATATGTCGCTGGCTGCTGTCAAAATTAGATAAAGTCTATCCAGTCATTTCTCAAGAGTAATCGTAAACAAGATGTCATTAGATACAAGATATTTTCCTGAAGACCAGCTGTCGGGGTAATAATGAGCAGTTGGCTTGCCGCCAAGTCAAAAACTGAATTTGTTTGCCGTACAACGCTAACCGCAAAATCGCTGCCACAGTAGATGTATGTTGCATTGCTGAGGAAAAGGTTCATGTTTTACTGCCTGTTCATTTGCTCGACAGGACGTGTTCATAATTGTTGAATGTCCTTGTGGTGACTTATCAGTCCTAAAAATTAGCAGAATTTTGTTATACTTGGTACGTGCTGTCTTCCAACTGCCTTTGCGACGTGCTTTTATGATAATTACATGTCTCCGCTGATATTTTGAAAGTTCTTATTGTTTTACCGCATTTTAATTTTAAAATGGATTCCTCTTGTATAATTTATGGAGAAAAGTTTATAGTATTGTCGGCTGTTGATTTTAATATTTTGTGTTGTCTTGACAGTGGTTGGTTTTACTTTCTCCTTAGTGGTTGAGTGATAGTTTTTAGCCTTTTCGCATCTTCGATATCAATAGGCGTGTAAATAGGGGGCTAACTTTGACTACACACTATTATGATTTCTGTTTTCTGTATGCTTGATGCTATCATAGCTAAAGTGTCACCGTTTTGGTTTTTGGATTAGAACGTAAGCAAGTTCGAACATACTTATCGTATTTAGGCTTTTTGCTACGTATCGAGTGGTTTTCACGGCTATTATAATTTTTGATAGTGTTGGTGAAATAGCTTGTTAGTTGATTTCGAAACTAGATGTACTGGTAGTTCTAATGTGGAGTTTTTGTATAGAAGTTCTCTAAGTTCAAAGTCCTTGGTTGATTGATAAGCGTGAATGCAGTTATAGTGTTGTAGAAGTCTTTCATTGCTGTGTTACATCGTTTACTTTGTATTGTCAAAACTGGGGTTCATTTCCTAAGCCCTAATAAGCATTCGCAGTTATCGTATATGCTTGGTATCAAAATAAAGCTGGGATATATATGTAACGTTTCGTTTTTTCTGTTTTTTTTTACAAAAGCTGAAAATGCCTAATCACTAATCAGCCTACGCAATCTGATAGCAGCATGATTCAATTTTTTAACCGTCGCAAACAAAAAAGTAGTTGAGAGAGGAAAATGTTGTTATATTGTATTTTGCACCGCAAAAGTGTTTTGGTTTTACTTGTTTTCGTAAATCCAGCATGACGTACTGAAAATAGAGGAGTTGAATCTCTCATTATCCCTACGTACAACTCCACAATTGTATAAGACTTCAATACTGTCATTAATAATTCATATGGGTTATCATAGCTTAGGTGGAATTCCATAAGAGGTTTATTTTATTTTCAAATATTGGATAGCATTGGGCATAACTAGCGTCTACCTTTTGAAGCATGCTTGGCGGCAAGTGATGTTGTCACCGTAACCCCATAGCCACAAAATACACCCCTTATTTTCGATGAATTTATCTGAAATAACTGAAGAATGCTTACAACATTGAAAGCGTACTTTTGCAACTTTTTGGTACGAGTGCGTTTGGGCTTAAGGTATTGCTACGAGGGTTAGGTAGCAGCTAGTAGCCAGCTTTTCGGAACTTTGGCGCTCGATTGATATAACTTAATGCAAATATTCCATTGTAAAGATAAAACTTAAATTGTTTTTTAGCTACGCTCTACAATGAAGCAGAAACTGCTGCTGTATTTGTCTAGATCGTGAGATAGCATAATGCAAGCTAATTTAAAATATGCTCAACGTAGTACGTCATCCATTGCATTTTTTTTATCCTGAATGTAATCTTAGTAGTCTATAACTGCTCTGTATCGGGAAGTACAATTTCGGCAAAAAGTTTTTGGTTGCTGTACCTTTTAATTTTATGGTCTGTATTGCTATTGTTTCGTCTTACAAGTTATTTTCAGCTTGGTGATAACGCTTTGAAGGAAGTAGGAAAGAATTGCAGTGGTCTCAAGCATTTAAAGCTACACAAATGCGTGGTAAGCTTGTAAATGATTAACACTGAAATGTAGTAATAAAAGTTTGAACCTGTGTCTAGTGATTCAACATTTTTGGACAATTGTAACGCTTCTTACGTACAACCCTGAAACGTATCCACTGATTTTAACCTGTCGTACGATATGCATATTTCGCATCAAAGTTCTTATCCTGGGGTCTATCAACTTTAATGGGTTTTTGATTGTGCTTCAGGAGATGCTTAATCCCAAATGTATATACGATATGAAGAATAATTTATACTACTGATATTAACCGTTAAGGTTTTCTATGAAGGAATCCACAGGTTTCGATGAAATGTTTCAAGGGTTTGCAGCCCAAAAACGTTAGCAAACATTGTTTTATATTTTAATACTTTGTGCGCGGTTATGTGTTACAACGCGTAAAAATGCCAGTGATTCATAAACTTTTTCCTTCATTGCACCTGGCGTGACTGTAGTTTCACACACTCTTTTGACGCAGAACGTAACTGACATCGGTGTACGTCATATAGCGGAAGGATGCCACGGTTTGGAGCTTATTGGTTTGTCGGAATGCAGCAATATACACGACGACTCACTTCGATCATTAGCCAGACACTGCCAGTCCTTACAGACGTTAGAAGTGGCCTCTTGCTCTCATTTATCTGATACAGGATTTGCTGAACTCACCAAGGTAGGTTTGGCCAAGGCAGATATGGGTTAAGTTGATGTTCACGCAATTGTTTTTAAGTTACGATTTTAGTGGTTGACTGGAATTAATGGCTTCATCAGTGGTTATGTAATTCTTTAAAGCAATGATGGGAAACTGAATTTGTAATCATATGGGACGGTGTAAATTTTAAAACTCTGGCTCCGGATAAAATGTCCCTTTCAATTGTATTGCGGCTAGTTGATTTCATTTTTATCCAAATGTGTTGAGGGGCTTGGTGAAGTTTTTTTTTCATTCAGGCTTGTCCAAAGCTTCAAAGAATGGATTTAGAAGAATGTGTGCAGGTCTCTGATAGAACGTTACGAAATCTATCCATGTATTGCCAAGAACTAGCAGAACTAGTAAGTCGAAAAATTGATATGATAGCGTAAAGCAATCAGTGGTTAAAATCTTTCTCTATCTCTACTACAATAAATAGCAGAATCTTGTGTAAAGAGCCAGTGATGATTACCCAAGTAGCGTGCTAAATGTTGGTGCTGCTTTGATGGCAGTTGAATCCATCATTTCATGTCCTGCAAATGACACTCGTGAGCACTGCACTTGCTGTTGAATATAGGGCCTACTTTTAAGACTTTGATTGCGATGGAATGGTGCTATGCAGCGAAACTGATTGCTGTGGTTAGTTCTGTGCGTAGTTATTGTAATTTTTTCTATTTAGACTTTGTCGCATTGCGAGCTAATAACAGATGACGGGATACAGGAGCTTGCCTCGACTTCGTGTGCGAGTCAGAACCTTAAAGTGTTAGAGTTAGACAATTGTCCTTTACTTACTGATTCAAGTCTGGAGCACTTAGTTGGATGTCAGGTACGAATTTTTGTTTGGTAAAATCTTTCCAAGAACATTTTCCCCCCAAATTTTTATTAATCTAGTTTGGTTGTAATCGAAATTACACGATCGCCTTCATTAGTAGTTTATTTCGAATTTTCTCGGAAGTTAGTCACGCGTTTTCAGATGGGTGGAATTCTGCATCGCTGAATTTTAAGCGATTATTAATTGTATTTTTGAGCTTTTTGGTTGCATGTCAATTTTTGCGACATGTGTTAAACCCTTTATTCCAAAAGATCAGCGGGATAGCATAAGGGCCGCGCCATTGGGAAAAGATCTTTGGTCTTTGGTTCGATTTATTTGGATGATTTTTTGACCCGAATAGCGCTTGCAGTTCACTCGATTGTTGAGTTTGCAATTCAATGCTTGGTACATAGCTTTTATTATTTATTTTTCGTTACCATGTAATTGTATAGATTCCTTTTGATATATTATTATCGTTTTTATAGAACCTTAACCAGCTTGAACTGTATGATTGCCAAAATATTTCCCGACCAGCAATCCGGCGCTTAGAGGTAAGATTAAATTTAGTATCATATTGACGCAAAAAGTATCAAATCTTTATTATACTCCGTTGCATTATCCCGCAGCACGTAACGAGTGGCGGGGCCATCTCCGCGTCTTAGCACCTGGGCAACACAGCTACGAAGAAACGTCGCAGCGGTGGCGAGTCTTTGGCGACCCTGTGTCCGTTTTGACCGGCATGGAAATCAAACCTCAGACCTCTTGTGCCGAAAGCATTGTGTAAAACTTGCACCAAACATACAGCATATTACAGGTTCGAAAATGTAACTTCGGTTATTAACAAAGGCAAAGTCACTCGCTCATGCAATTGTCACACTTTTTGCTTGTACCGCAGGGCAACCGTTTCAGTTTCGGGAGGTTAGGCATCAGATACCGCATTCGATAGTGTAACCTTCTTTTGAATTCTTTGCGCCAGTCTCACACCAAATGCAACAAGCTGAAGACCTGCCTGGCTGCCAAACCTGTATTGTTATAATCTTGCATGAGTCTTACATTGACGGAATAGCAAACAGAATATAATAAATGGGCAAACTTCTTGCTTGGACAATAGCTGATTTTTTTACCTGGACCAATATGCTTTTTTGCCAAAGAGCTTTGCATCATTTTTCCTAGCAAAGAAGCTGATTGGTGCCAAATTTTGGCTTTGATTTCTTTTTTTGTTTGCTTATTTTTAACGTGTTTTTGCTTTATGGCTTTATGTTAAACATATTTTTTGTTGCAATCATAACTTAACTATACTGCAATAATGCATGTTTTAAATTGAATTAATTTCTCTATTTTTCCTTTTTATTATCTTTGTCAAATTGAAATCAGAACAGTATAGTTAAATAGTGTCTAAAATTACTAAGAAAAGAAAGGCTATGCAGCTTGAACAGAGGAGCTTGCCGTGTGAAGTTTTGTGATGGCAAAATTGTTATAAAAGCTTTGATTAAGAGAAGGATGAAGGTGTAAGACATAAAAAAGAAATGTGGTTTCACTTGCTGCAGTCAATGTATGTGTTGGAAAAGTTAGCTGCATGTCATTTGAAACGCACCAGTAATCCAGTATATTACGATCAGGTTTCTCAGTGTACAAAGAAGAGTTGTAAGTGCATTCTGTATCATTTAAAGAGCTGAACATGCAGTGATTTTTATTTGCAAGCAATGCGATAAAAATTTGAGTTTTTTAGCGTTAGGATGCCGGTTTAGCTTACTAGCCTACTGTTTCAAGCACAGCAATTTAGTTTCCCGAAGAGTCCGGTAAAACGGAGTTAAAGTTAGTGGATACTGAGTGCTGGGTTCTCACGAATATGGAAAAACTAATATGAAAAAATAGAAAATAGTAAAGTAGTGAAGGAAAAGCATAAGTACTTAACACAGTAACTATGGCAGCGGTTGTATTTATTACATATACATTGACAAAAGACCGACGTATTCAGTGTAGTATCAAATTGAAATTTTACGAAAATTACCCAAGTCTGCCAAGACATAGCGTAGCAAAGCATACGTATATTTACTACTACAGCTTGTTGTACCTTGGTACTGCAATTTTCAGCATGTTCATTTGAGTCTGATTTTAATTTTTTGCTTTGCGCTTGTATCAATCAGGACCGTATCCCACTATTGGAAGTTCACGCCTATTTTGCACCTGTAACTCCACAGCCTTCAATCAGACAAGTTCCACGCCGACTGTGCCCAGACTGTAAATGCATTATATTATGATGGCAGGTAGGTGCTTTCAACTCCTCTCGTTCTTGGTGTTAATGATGTTGCATCACGTCATAATCACTGCGCCTGGCTGCTATAAATTTTGCGTAATTTTCCATAATTGGCTTTTTCACGTTTTAATGATGGCACATAATTTTTAATATGAACTATTCTGTTAACTTTACACGATGCGGAAAATCTTGCCACATTGGCATCGCCAGCTCTCACATTTTCTCCCTGAGAAATCTACAGTATACTATATTATTGTCCTTAATCTTACATGTTTATGTCAATATCAACTTCTAGAGTTTCAAAGTAGTTGCTTGTTGCTGTTCTGTAAAATAGTGAAAGTCCTATTGAAATTATAATGAAGCCATCAATGCAATGAACATAAAGGCACATCGCTTTTCACCTGTTCCCTCCAAAATATATAAAAGATTGATTTTGCTCCTAATTTTTTTGCATGTCTTAACATCATTTTGTTGTTGTACTTGTGTGTTGATTTATTCATTGTTTTCAATGGCATATTTATTGGAGTTTTTTTGTTTGTTAATGTATCATTTATTTCAAAAGAACTGCACAAGTTCAAAAAAAGTTACAGTGTACGATATAATTAATCAAAAATATAAACTCAAAATTTGTAGTAAACCGACTTAAAATAGTTTTTCGCAAACGTTAGTCGGTTATATCTATATATATCTATATATAGTCGTTATTTCGTTATTCTATATATAGTTGTTATATCTATATATAGTCGTTATTTCGCAAACGTTAGTCGGTTATATCACAAACGTTAGTCGGTTATATTATAAACTTTTTCCCTCTTAATGCGAGAGGGTAGGGGACCATTGGCCAGACCGACCACTGACTAGCTAATAAGGCTACTTCAAAAGGTACTCACTGTATCGAAATGGTATACAGGGTGTTGCACATTTTGGCGAATTTTGAGTTGACACTTGCCTGGGTGAAATCGGTGTATGAAATGGGTCAACTTAAACTTGTGAAAAATTTTTCTGATTTTTATCAACGTTTAGAAGTGTTACCCCTCGATTAAAGTATTTTGGGGGGAGCGCTAGCCCAAAAATGCCTAAAAACGCGTTAACTTAAAAACTACACAAGCTATGAACATAATTTTGGTGTCATAAGTTGCAGAAGACCGACATTCCTATCTAACTTCTGTAGAAACATATGGGCTATCTGCAACAGAATCGAGTAATTTCAAAAAAACGTATTTTTTTTTTTTTTATTATTGATGATTGATATCAATATCAACGAAAACTTATATTTTCACAATTCAAAATACATAAAAATGATCAGTAATCATTAATCACATATCCTCGTATTTTTTTTTATCAAAGTCTGCGATACTGAGTGATCTTCTTTTAACTTTTTTGTCTTCCATCACCGTTGACATTTTTCCAATGTATCGCTCGCAACTTCCGTTGTGATTGTCAATCGCTTTCCAGAATTGTTGCTCGCAGTATACAACACGAGGAGCTTTCTTGCATTCTACGGAAAAAGAGCTTTTCACAGGTTTTCGATCCCTCAACATATCTTTCGTTGGTACTTGCAATGGCAGAGATTGCTGAGAGGATTGCAGGCTGCAATGGGAAATGGTGGATCATCTGCGTGCACTCTTAAGGCAGCATTAGGTAGATTTAACCAAGAAGCGGCATGACTCAAAAAACATTTTTTTGACTGCCGCACTCAACAGCTTTTCATCATATTGCTGGTAGCACAGGAAAAGCTCCCTAAGAAAAATCATATTTCCAGGGCCATTAACTGCACGTGGCTTAAGATGGACTCTCATGAACATTGGAGCACACACATTACACACCTGCCACGAAGCAGACAATTCGTCGAAGACGATATATTTTATCAACATCGAGCGACATGGATGGAGAGCCAAAGACAAACAAAGCCAGCCTCCAGTACCCGTTGGCTGTTGTCATCCAAGTACAGAAAAAACAAAACTTGATTGAACATAGGCCTACTAATGAGAGCATTGCGTATTAATTCGTACCCTGATTGACAAATAGCTTCTTGTTTGTAAACAAAATATTATTTCATTCTCCGGGCACATGCACGAACAACACACAACATCTTTTGACTTTGTGTTGTGTG